>VZSC01009456.1:21736-166011 GCA_013398225.1 Steatornis caripensis
TTAAATAGCTAAGAAGTGTGATAGCAATGAACATTTCTAGAAATTTCTGTTTGGAGAGGTATTGTACAGAAACATTTCCATGAACCTTATTCTCATCTGGACAAAAACCCACTGGAAGGTGAAAACAAAAAAGAAAAATGGGGTCAGACATACTGCAAGCGTAAACCAGGGTGATGCTGTAATATGACCTAGAACAGCTCTGCTTCACTGTGAGAGAAATCAGAGTTAAAATGTGTGGTGTGCTGGCAAGGTTGTGCATGGGGGAGAGACCCAGTGTCCTCGGAGAAGACAGAGACGTGAAGTCCTGCAGGATCACATTTCTGCGGGGAAATCCCACCACTGCAGAGATGGGATCACTTTCCTCGCCTTGATACCCAAAACCATTCTGGTCTTTCAGGGCCTGGCTGTGACTTTCTTTGCTTCCTGTGAACTCGAGTAATGCTTAGCTCTCCATTTGGGCTCCTGCTGGCTGGGGAGGGTATATTTTTAAGAAGAGTTAGTGGAAATTTTGATTCAGGGCTTTCTGAAATCCCTGGAACTGAGAACTTGAAGTTCAGGCTGTTGCATGGTTTCCTTGGACACGTCTTCTTTTTCTGCCTGGAAATTTTATACCAGTGGAATTAGAGGATTTTACATATTTATCCAGGATTTCCAGCATCTGGTGCCTGGCCGGAGCGGTAGCCCTGCCTGCCCATCACTGACATGGACTCCCAGAGCTCCCGCATGGCTGTGCAGCCCCAGGACAGCCTGGTCCCTCTGGCATCACTGGATGGGCTGTTTGTGCTTGGCCACCGCGGCAGCCGGTGGGGTTGACCAGCTGCTTGCTAGGAGCACGTGCTACAAAGCACACAGCTCACTTCGGGCAGCCCTGCAGAAATCCAGCAGCCAAGGAGCCGCTGGATCGCAGGGCAAGCTCCGCTGTCCCGGTGAAAATCAGGAGAGATATTTCTCCGAGGGACGTAGTTTACCTGTGGGAAAGTAAGTTGAGCATCAGCCATGGAACTGCCTTGTGCAGCGGAGCGACTGACAGCGTTAATGACATGGGAATGTCTGAGGCTTTTATTCTCTTAACTCATCATTCGTTGTAACAGCTCAAAAAGTGCTCTATCCTCAGGTAAGTTCTCAAAGAGAAATGGTTTCTCCTTTTGCCCGTGGACAGTAGCTTGGTCTGAAGGAGCTAAGCTGAATCAATCAATTAGGGATAAGAGAAAAACCGTTTTCAAGAGAACTGATGATAAATTTGCGCTGGACTTGGCAGAAGCCTGCGATGTTGGATCCAACCAAAAATTGGCTCTGTGGGTGCTGAGACACAGAGCTTCCTCAGCTCTTTGGCTCTGTCCTCATGAACCAATTTCAGCTTCAGCCTGAGGAGACGTAGAGGATTTCCAGTGCCTCCCTTGGCTCCGCTCCTCTCGGCGCCCATCCCTTGGTCCTGCCGACATTTCACGGCACGTGACAGAGGAGGTGCCGTGAGCACTGGTGGGCTGGAAAAGTAAAACATTCTGTTTGGGCAAAGGATGATCTGAAATCTTCTATTTGCAAAGTATTTTTTTTTTAAAATTCCCTTTTACCTAGATTTCTTTCATGAATTTGGTTTGACACATTTCCAAGTTCTTGCGGAAGCATGAGAAAATGTTACTTAAATGGATCTAGACATTTTAGTTTATCAAAACGCTGTTCGCTTGGTGAATTTGACAACCATTTCAATAAAGTTTTCATAATATTTTGAAAACTGGAATAGAGAAAAGCGAAGCTTTTCATCCAATATAAAAAAGTCCTAAACAACGAGCAAATTTTCCTTACAGTCTCTTCTGGAGAAAGAAATATTGCTCAGTAAGGAGTATTCACTTATTTTTTCTTTCTCCTAGACTTGACTGACGGTCTCTTCTGCGGAGAACGATGTTGGGTAAATCTGGTGGCTTTGCTAATTCACAACCAAGGTGTCAGCCAGAGTCACCAAGCGACAGAAACCAGTCGACATCCAACCACTAGCTTTATGAATTCGATGGCTTACTGTCTTCTCTTAATATAAAACTAAACCATGCTTTCAGAACTGAATGCCTACAGTTCAGTGATACAACCTTTTTTTGGAGCCTTTTTGCACGTTTTAGGCACTTCCTTGTTGAGGAGTTGCCTACAGCAAGTGGTTAAAAGCAGAAATCTCTGTTGAGAGCCCTCCATTTCTGTTTACCTTTCCTCCAGGTCCAGCATGGGCACTCTTTGATTTGTATCTTGCATTTTAAAATCTGATCAAACGGGAACAACTGAGGTTTATCCTTTTTTCTCAAGGTAGTGTTGAAAATTATAATTTTGTGATTTCAGGCAGTGAAAAGCTGTGATTTAAGATGATTTATGCTTTGAGTTAAGGAAAAGTAAGAAATGAGGTAGTTTTTATGTAATTTCAACTTCCGGGAAAGCTTTCTGTATAACAAATTTATCCCACGCCCACGGTTCCACGAAGGGCTTAATGTTTGTTAATGTTTCGTGGGAGACGAAAAAAATTCAGGTATATGGGAACTGAAAATTAACGGACTGTTTAACAGAGACAATAGAAATCTATTTAATGAGGTAAATCTGACCAGAGATTAAGTTTGTTCAGGATATTTTCTAATAGGAAAGAAGCAGTGGGGTCACCCAGATCCCTTTGAAAATTTATTGCTGTGCTCAGGAATTCCTTGTACATACCAGGACTGGGAATCTGAGTAGCAGGCTGTTGTGGCAAGTAAAAAAATAAATGGTGTTATCTCGATAGCCAGATAACACAGTATCTGCTCACATAAAGTCATTTGGACAATATTGTTTGTGAAACCTCTTTGCTTTGGATCCACTCCTTCTCCTTTCCGTTTTCTGATAAAAAATCCTAAACACCAAGCAGTTAAAGGCTGCCATAAAACTGAGAAGAAACACTGACACTGGTGCTTTATCATGCTCCATCTGGGAGGCGAGCCAGCTCTTCCTACTTCAAGTTTATTTCTCCTACTCTGCTTTACCTCAGATAATGTCTCATAAACAGTTAAGAGGGTCATTTATAAATGTCTCAGAACGGTTATTGCTCTCATCATAGGCTTTGGATCTTCGTGCTTTCAGCTAGTGAACATCAAGGTAAAAAACAAAACAAATTCCCAAGCCCAGGGCGCTGACTCTTTGGGAACTCCTCCCGCTCGCAAGGCAGAAAAATTGCGATTTTTCTCCACCTTGTTTTTTTAATGGTAAGCTTCATTTCTCAGGTGAGGTGAGACCTGCTAGCTTCCCAAGACTGGTATACAATTGAACTTCTTCTAAATCAAGGACTAGGGTATGTACACTAAGAGCTTAACCGAATTTTAACTGGATGTGGCACAAAACGAGTGGGCTACTTGGGAGCAAAGTCTCTGGGGGTAAACCACTGATTTCAACCAAGCTTAGATGCATTTTACCCAAGGTTTTCTTCCAGTTTTGTTAAAGGAATTTAAACCACTGCTCACCAGAGACGGCAGCATGCATTGGGAAGGCACACAGGACTGTTTTCTCCTTCTCCTCATTTGTGCCTTGCTCGTAGGCGCTCCTGTTTTTGGGAGAAGAAAGACCCCTGCCCGCAGGCACTACCTGGCTGCTTGCAAAACCCACGTGCCTGTTTCCAGATCAGTAGGCACGTGATATATCGTAATATCCCCATAAAATGTTGCGCATTTATCCCCTGACCCCGTCCGTCAGCACGCGATACGCGCAGCTGGGAATGCCAGCGGTGCCCCGTAATCCAGGCTCTGCGGTGCCTGAGCTGCGGGAAGGAGGACAGCAGCACGCGGAAAGGAGCTGGTACAACACAACCATGCTCAAACTTACGATGAGCAAAAGTAGCATCCCTGTGCCCTGTTCCGGAGCGGAGGCAGCAATAAGGGCTCCTTCCCCACGCTCCTGTGTGAGTCAGGCCATTTTGTGAAAAATCGGCGTTTGGCTAATTTCTCGTGACGGTGTTTGAACAGGCGGGCTACATAAAAAGACATTTACAATAATCTTTCCTGTTCTCCAAAGGAAAAGAATCCACCTCTGTAATCTTTTAACTTAAGCTTCCCTCAGGTCTTGTTTAACATTATGAAAATGGCAGCTCATATAATTTTATTACCTGAGCTAAATATGATTCTTTCTCTGTCTTCCAGCTATTTCTCCTAATCCATATCAATAAAACTACTAGGGTATAATGATTTTATAGGCTGCTGCTTCTTCGTCTTCTTTCTTTTATTGCTTCAAATGGATTCTCTTCAAATAAACTAATTAATGTCGCAATTAGAAACCCAAAGTGTATTATGCAATGCATGCAGCTACATCAGTCAGGAATGTATAAGCAGAGACGACCAGATATTTACTTGTGACGTGCCAGCTCTGAAACAGTGAAGAGAAGAAGAACCTAATGAATTGGGAGAGGAAACTGGGAACTCCTGGTGTGTTTGAATGGTTTGAGGATGGGCTATTTGGAGAGGTTCTGCTCTGAGCACCTCTGCTTTTCTTTGGCCGTGGGAGAAGGGAAGATAAAATAATCCCCAGATTTATTGGGTATGGGGAGGGTGGTGGGTCGGTGGTCCAAAGCTCCGGAGAAGGTCGCATCCTATGAGAGAAATCAAACTGCAGGAAGTGCAACAAATTAGAATTTCTTATTTACTGCAAATACCAAGGAAAACCTAACAGCTTTGAATAATGAGATGCAAGGCTGGGGCTTGTAGACTCTAACCTCATCTCTGATGCTGGCTTTGAGCAAACTGGGTATCTTCTGTCTCTTGACTCTCCCTCCATAACATGGCAGGATAAACAATTCAAGCCACATTAGAAATTCCAGCTGATGTTTTTAATGCACCCTGCAACAGTCAGTAAGTAATTATTACGTACCAATTTTTTTCAGCCTGAGCCTGTAGTGCCTGCTCACTAAGGGGCAGTTCTTGACTGCTGCAGTCGGTGTGGTGTCACTGCTAAAGTTGGCATGAGTGGGTGTATCATGGTCTGAGCTTTAGCGAGGCAAAATCCCTTCTCGTGCAACACAATATAATTCATTGTAGGCAGGGCATATTAGTTATCCTTACATACATGGGAAATAAATGACCGTAAAGCTAGCGAAGTCACATTGTCTGTATTGATTGTCTGTGTCCGCAGAGATTCCAATACTGGATCTCAGTGGTTTAAAAACAAAATTAAATGCTCCACCTAATTATAGTTCTGTGCACGTATAGTGGCCTTTGAGTATTTGCAGCTGTCAGGTTCAAATATTTCTAATAACTGTGGCTGTGACATTTGTTCCACAGATGAGGTAAGAATAAAAGATAAAGGGGCAACAGCCTGGTTTGAGGAATGGAAAGAAGATCAGATGCCATGGAGCGTTGTAACACAAGTTTGAAGGTGGACTCAAATGCACCAGATTTTGCAACTAAAATAAAATAGCAGGTGTTACGGTAGCAGCACTGGAAAACAACACAGAAAAAACACCTCGTGGAGGAAATGGCTGAGAAATACACTTTACTCCAAGCCCAGACCCGAGAGGGCTGAACGGCAAGGTTTCTCTCAGGAAGGGTTTAAGGTCCTTGGGTAGTTTGTGTCATTTCTGTCATCTTTTCCTGTGGAAGGAGGGCAGCAGTGTGCAGATGTTTGTCTTGCTCTAAAATACGAAAGCAACAAAACCTCTGTGCAGATGCACTCACCTCCAAGCTTCCCTGCAGAACGACCTGGTGCTTGTGCCCACTTTACCCTACACCGTTCATGCGATTCCCTTCCTTTTTCTGCACAGCAGTTCACTCTCTCCAAGTTGTGCAGAGATTTTAGGCTTGGAACACTCTTTGTCTTGCGTAGCTGAATTTCTCTCTTTTTTTTTTTCCTTGCAATTAACGTTTTACACATTTCTGTCCTCAACTGCTGTGACATGCTGTGCGTAAGCCGTGAGGTAATGACAGAAATATAGTTTTGCAAAGACTTCCACTGAGAATTCCCATCACGACATTGCTGACAGGAGATGCCTTAAAAAGAAAGCACCGTAAGGAAAAACACATGTTTGGGTTTTTTTGGTGGGGGGGAGCAGAGGGGGGAAAGATTAGTAGACTGTTCTCAATGTGTACGTCTTAGATCTATGATCTTTGCTGCAGAATCCAACTGTGCAGATCTATCAAGTTCAGCCACGCTGGAGTATGCCACACAGGTGGATGGTTTAATCTTGACAGTCGAGCTTCCAACTGAAAGGAGACAGAAAGAATGAGATGAAAAAACATGCTAAAACTTGTTCGGCTCCCAGTCGGGCTTCCGAGCTCAGCTGCTGGATAACACTGCTTCTTGTAAAACAAAGGGGCAGAGCGATGGGTGGCTCTTTCAGTTGCAGATATCGCATTGGTTTTCCTAAAGCAATTGCAAAACAGCAAGGACCCTCCCATCTTACAAAAAAAAGGAGATGGGGTGCAGCTCTGCTCTGACGAGGACGAAACAGTAACGCAGATAGGCCCTTGGAGAAATTAAGATTGAATGCAGTTGAGATCCTTGAGCACAGTGTGTGTTTCATGGGGGAATGATATGATACCCAAAAGCTGTACATTAAGGGCTGGCTCTTCAAAGCTGTCCAGGTCATGAGTCCGCGGAGTTACCATTTCATTTAAATGGGGCAAAACATGCAGTTCTCAGCAGAAATATTTTCAAGCTGCCTTGCTCACCCGTAGGCTTTACACCCCGCTGCCTCCGAAATGCAGCAGGTTCGGATGCACGTTGCATTTCTGCTGCAAACTTCTGGCTGCACGTGCAGAGTTAGCATGGCTTGGGTTAATGTTAGAAAAGGGCAATGTTAATGACATGCTTAAGCACATACCTATGACACAATCTGAAACAGGTGGATGTGGATCTATTGAAGGCCTCATGCTTCACTCAAACCATATGTGAAACTCCTATTGCCATCCTAGGAGCAATGATCAAGGGCAGGAGATGGCTGTTAGTAGCATGATTTAAAACTGACTTTGGAAAGAGTAATTTATGCTTTGGAGCCTCCTCAGATGTGTACCCAGTAGGAAATTCTGTAGCTACACCTGTTTACACATCTTCTGGCTCACCGAGATGCTAATGAGAAACCCAGCCCTCATGGGCACAGTGAGAAACTGTAATGATTACTGAATGCCAGAAAGAAAATAGGTTTCCGTGACTGATTTATCAGTAGGCTTTCCTCTAGGACAGAAAATTCATGCCAGGAGTTTCGAGGGGCCACGGGGCTGTGCTCGGATATTGAGGTGCAAAGCTAGAGACTGCATCCAGCAGCCCTGGTAGACACACAGCCCTCCGGAGCCAGGGACTGGACTGTCCAAGCCAAAGCTCCCTTCCACCTCTCTTTCTTTTTGCTTGCACCCACATTTTTAAATCTCTTGCTGCGCTTCACATTTTTGAAGAGTTTTAGACTTGATGGGGCTTCAGGTCACTTCACTCTTTCTCTTGAGATGTATTCTTCATTCATTTATGCTTGGTCCTGTGCGCAGCTGAGGGCCTCACGCTGCACCACGGTTCATTGGGGGCCCAGCACGTGTTTGACAACCCCCCCGTCATGAGCCCTAGCCATTAGTGCTGCTTAATGCTTGTTAATGCAATTAATGCTGCTTAATGCTTGTTAATGCAAGTAGAGAGAAATGAGTGCCCGTAGGCCAGGGGTGCGTGCAAGGGTGAGCTCCCAGCTCCTCACACTCACTCCCTGATTGTCCCCCTCCAGCCGCAGACCGATGGAGCATCCTGCAACCGTGTGTTGGCTCTCTGGAGAGGTCTGTCCACCATCTGCAGAGAGAGCCTTAAGAAGTGGCCTCCCTTTGGCAGAGGTGAGCTGTGGTGCACCTTCTCAGAAACCACAGAGTGGTGGCAACTACTTCTCCAAAGGACAGAGGTAATGTCTGGTGTAAGAGGACGTGGGTCCTCTTCCTAAAGTCCCTATGAACTTCCTCCAAAATCTCACCATCTCCCCAACAAGCTTTCCCAGGCAAGTGCTGGGGCTAACAATAGAGACTCGCTTCGAAGAGCTGGCGCAAAACTGCAGACGTGCGGAGACCCTTCCATTAGAGATGCCCAAAACTGGGGCCGGATCACGGGGCCGTGTCAGCACTGCTCTGCACAGCAGTAGGTGCCTGAACCTCTTCATGCATCAGGACTTTGGGCTGGGAGTGGTGGGAGTGAGGAAAACGCTTGGGGGTATTGCAGGATCAAATGGGTTCCTTAAGTACTAGTCATTGTAATTTTGTGTGTGAATCATCATTTTGCTTTTTTAAAGATAAATACAAACATGGTAAAAGAAGAAAAAGGCTCGGTGTAAGTGGCCTTGCGTGTTTAAGAAACTGCTCCTGCAGTTTTTGGATATGATTACGTGGTGTGAATACGCTCCCATCAAAGCCGCTTTGAGACTCCAACCCCAATCTCATCATTCCCCTTCCTAAAATCAGATTGCAAATGAGCAACAAGACTTCTGCTTAATTATAGCCCAAGGAGTGATGTTTGGGCTGTGAATCATGTTAGATTTCACACTGATAAACAAGGAGTACATGTGCTGATACCATCTGCAGATTGGGCACAGTTCACCGGCGGCGGCGGCAGCCTCGCAGAGGTGCACACCGTGGCGAGGAGGCTTCCCGCTGTGGTTCATCCCTGGCAGGTCCCCTGGTCTCGTGGGAGCCACGCTGGGACCAGCGAGCACATTTATTTTCTGCGCGAAGTGCAGCTTGCCTACCGTGCAGCTTCGCTGCTCGCCCTTCCTCTCGTCTCTGAAAGCCTTGGGAATTGGAAGACTCCTTTTTCTCTTTGCATAAGCAGGATATAAATTCAAAGGGTTCTGCTGAATATTTGTTAAGATGCATATTTATGTGCAAAACCCTCCCTACCCCTCAGAAACCATTTAGTTAAAAGAGGATAAAGATGATTTACTTATGCCTTAGGGCTGTTGCTATTTAAACACTGCACATTTAAGTCTATTTACTCTGGTATTTACTAAAAAAGCATAGCTGAATTAGCAATCGTTGCCTCTCCTAAGCCATTTCTGAAGACTCTTACAGCCCTTCTTTAAGGGAACAAACGGAGGGATGAACAAACCGTGTCATTCTGGCTGTGGAACAGTGAAATCAAACACCCTTTTCCAGCGGCCACAGGGGAAGAAAATGATGTCCAAGGATTCCTCAGTTTGGCAAACCGCTTATTTTGGTGAAAAACCCAGCTTTGCGAATTGTGTTGTTGACACGCGACACACGCAGCGTTGCTGAGATGGTTTGCTCTGTCACCCAGGTTTGCATGCAAGTTCCTGGCATCCCGTGAGCTCCATAGACGGTACGTAAGGGGCAAAATCTCCAGGACTCCCCCCTTTTGAGCTTGATAAGGTTTTTTTTTTAATGCCCAGGGATATCAGCAGTAACGACACTGGTGCAGCCCATAGCTGGCTGGCTGCGCTTAATGACCCGAGGCACGTCACTCCTCTCAGCTGGCTCCCAATCCCCAGGAAATGCACCCCAGCTTGATTACTGTCGCCTAAGGAGTCACACATGTACACCGGGAACCTTCTTTTCATTAACTTAACCTGCGCGCAAGGAGCTGCTGCAGAGACATATTTTTTCAATCAGATAACGCATTTTCAATTAAATGACTCGGTTTCTACCCATTTTCTCTTCCTTTCCCGCCGTACAGGAGCTATCTGTGTTTAATGTTGTAATGGAATCTTACCATAAAGTTGGCTGTGTTCTTCTGAAGTGATGGCAACGGTAATTAAGATGTGTTGTTGTTTTCCACTGGGTATACTTGTACCACATGGACATACAACGTGACTCGGAGCAAAGAGTATTCCCGAAAATTCAAGACAAGATGCCACGGGTGAGATTTTGTAGAGAAAAGTCGCAGAAGAAACTGCAGGCAAGCAGGAAGCCACGTAGTCCCGTACCTGGAGTTCCCCTGCAGATGACTTTGGCAGCGGTTTAAGAAATGAGCACACACATTTGTTACAAGCATTATGAATGATATATGGCAAATGTTTGCAAAGTGACTGGGAAGAAAAGCTGCTGGGGCAGGGCTTTGGGTTTTCAGACCGCAACAGAGCACTAAGGAGTGTGACCTGAAGATAATACGGCTTTGGGGAGTGCCGGCAGAGTTGGATTAAGCATGAATCAGAAATCTTTTTTGAATAGTGGGGTAAGAAATAAGGAAGGATTTCCATTCCAGAAACCACCTTCTTCTCCTGCCTCTAAATGAGCGTTTCCCAGAGTTGTTAAACCATGGCTCTTCTGTGTTCCAGGCTGCCTTTGGTGATGGGTGGGAATTTGCACGTGCTCGTTGCTCCAAAATCAACAACAAGAACAAAACTACTCTTTCCCAGAGAGAAAAGAGCCATCAGTGTCCAGAAAAGGCTGGGGTGCCCCCAAGGACCAGCCTTTCTCCCGTGCAGCTCTGCTTGGAAGTGAGGGAGGGTGGTGGAGCTGCCCCCCTCCAAGTACCCTTCCCCTGGGTCTCTTGGGTTGGTGGTTGAGGACAAGAATGGCATTTTGCAGGTGAGGCGACGTTCCTCAGGCAAAAATTTACCCCTCAGTCTTTGTACCCAAGAGCATTGGTGAAGCTGCTGTTGATTTTCACCTCCCCAGGCCCTGTCCCAAACTTTGCAGCTTGTCGCGCTTGGCATTGCAGTGTGGGAATGGCTCACCGAGCCCAAAGCCATCTGGAAGTGGCAGTTTCAGGTTGTGCTTAAAAAAATTCTTTTAATTAATTTATTTATTTTTTTTCCTCAGCAGGCACCAGCTCTCCAGGACCGCAGAATGCTTTGGGTTGAAATCCTGGTTTTGTTTTGCTGTGGTTGGAGGATAGAAAGGGGATAAATATGTGAGATGCTCTTCCAGGAAGGGCAGCATGCAGGCTGGGTGCCCTGGATGCCAGGGGCTCCCGTATGGCTTCTGCGAGGGAAAGAATACCGGTCAATTTATTCTGTTTTCTTTTTAGTATCACCTAAGAGTAAGAGAAGACCCCTCGTTCCGAAAATGCTTTTTTTTTTTGCTTTGCTAATGTGACTTCAACAGTCTTCTGAAGAAAGTGGTACGAAAGAAATGACGTTTGAAGCAATTTCCTGTATATAACAAGTTAAATAGCTCTGCAATGAAACGTGAAGTAAATAACTTTGAACCATAGTTATTCTTTGTTCTTGGTTTCAGTGGTGAATTTCTTAGAGCTCGCATGGCATGTAGGAGATCTTTTTTCAGGAAAAAACCCAGTAACCCCCCGCCTTGGCATGTTTAATGGAAATCAATCTGAATTGGAATTTCAACTGTTAGTAAATCAATGCCATCCCCGTGCTCTCTGTGAATACTCACCCGTTCCTTAAAGATGATGCTCATATTTATTTAAAAAAAAGGCTGGACAGTGTTTGGTACACAGTGAATTAGACACCAACGGTGCTTTAAAGCCATCACAAAGGAGCTTGAGCTCCTGCAACCCGTCTTTGAGAGAACAACCATTGCTTATACGAGCCCGCTTACAAGGCCACACTGTGCGACGCGCCCGTTTCCCTGCTGGTTGTTGCTCTGAGCAGAGGCGTAGGTGGAGAAGCTCTCCGTATGCCATGCATTTCCAAGAAAATACTTTTTCTGTGGCCCCAGACCGCTGAAATCAAACTGCCTGTAAGTGGTCCGTGCTGCACACTGCCGCTCCACCTCTTCAGCAGTGGAGTTTGGCAAATTGGGCCGCATGCCATTAGCTCTGTGTCCTGGGACGTTGTCACTCAGCCCTCGCAGAAGCTTCTGCCCGAAGCGATCCATCACCATGTCAACAGCAAGCCCTCACTTCTTCCTTTCTATAGATCAGAAGCAAAGGAAGGACACATCCAGGGAAGGCAGGAACAGATCTATGTGTCTTGGTGTCATACTCTCAAATGTGCTTTTTTTCAGGGTGCATGATCCACACGCAGGGACAGGAGTGGCATGGCCCCAGGCACGCTGGGCCCAGAACACAGACACGTCTCTCGAGCTGATTATACCTTCCCTGGTACCACTGGGTACCACTGACACGCCAAGGCCCTTGCCAGGCGGAGGAAACCTCATACAGCCAATCCGCCATCTAAAAATTACCGGCTGGTTTCCATACGTAGGTTGCCTGACTGTCTCTTGCTGCTATTTATTGTTTTTGTATTACTTAGTTTTCCCCATCCCACAGTGTCACAGCTCTTGTCTTAGATGTGAGCCGGACAGATGCCCAGACTCTAGGACATAGGAATTAGGAACCTGAATGTCCTTGAAGACACCAGCTTTTGCCCAGTATCACATAACTCGGAGAATTATCCAGAGATTTCCTAAAAGCGCTGTGGGAAAAGAGGTGCTGCGGCATCCAGTGCCAGTGCTTTTCTTGAGTACTTTTCCTGCTGGAAACATGCGAGGAAAGGACATTTCTGGGTTGTTAGTGCAGGTATTGTCAGGTCCTGAGTGTGAAACGTGCATCCCTCTGTGCTCGCACCGCAAACCCTTCCCTAGCTGATTGCTGCATGCAATTTTTAACCTGTGGCAGCCTTCCCGTCCCTACAGACAGCACAAGCCGGGAGAGGCTACAGGAAGATACGGTCTTTCCCCAGTCTCCGCTCCTGGAAGAGAGGCAGGAGGACTGCATGCGCAGTTAGCGCTTGCATTATCTGCCCCATATGCAGCCATCTGGTTCTGCTGAAGTTTTTGATCTCTCAGCTGGGTTTGATTTATGTGGCAAAAGCAGCGGCATTCCCATCGTAGAAGTCGAGCGCGATGGTTAACGTTGCCACTGCTTAAGGGTAGAGCCGGATCCCACCAAGGCTGAGTTTTACGTTGCTCCTTATTGGACACATCTGGTGAGGAAAAGGCTCTCTCCTCGCCGCTGGCCTGCTCCGGTTGGGTTCGGGCCAGGCAATGTGAAACCCTTTCCCGTTTTGCGATGCCTAACGTCTTGGTTTGCGGGAACGCCGCTTTCCTGATGTTCGAAGTTTGGGAAAATGATATGGAAGCGTATTTTTGCACTACAAAAAACCAAAGCAAAGATTTTCACCTCGACAGAAGGAGGTTTCTGTCCTCTGTTGTGAGTGTGGCGGTGTTAGGTTTGGTGTCCGCATGATGGAGAGCCTCAATGGAATGTTTGGTGAGGGCAGTGCTCCTGGGAGTACGCTGGCATCATCAGTTTGCATGTGGGGAATGTAACAGTGCTACACATTGATCATCTTATGTCCTGGGTCATCCTCACGGGCATCGATGGTTTTTCTCCTTTTCCTTCACTTCACAGAGGGTATAAAATACCATATTCAATGGTTGCGTACTTGAAACTCCTCTCTGTTTTTTTCAGGTCGATGTCATCAGCATCGCATGATATGACATATCATGATGCGCCTTCATAGCTTTTTACACTATTTCATTTATGACACAACACTTTGCAAAGTTCATGAATGAATAATCATTAGCTCCAGCTAAGAGGTCTGCCCGTTGAAGGGATCGATCCTGCCTAGGAGGCTCCCAAAGAAGAATTGAAATATGAAATTAGTGTAATCCAGAGCTCTTTATCTCCATTTCCCAGTGAAATCCATCTGAATCTGGATGAGATGCATCGATTTTCTTTAAAAGAGCACTGTACTGGCACACAGTATTTTGGGATAGGAATTGAGGAGCGAGAACTTCAATTGAAATGTCATAGGAAAGGCAGGAAGGCGAACTATACTGACCCTACCCGGAGTGAGTGGAGCCTTCTGCAGCAGGCAGGGCTGGTAAGCCCTGCAAAAAGTGATTTGTTAAGGTTTGGGTGAGTTTCTGTGATGTAGATACTGGAAGGAATTTTTATGGGATCTGGCCCTGGAATCGAGAGGATTAAATAGCAAAGGAAAATCCAACGCGCTGTTCGTAACTGATAGCGCACAGAAACGATAGTTCTTGAAGCAACTGGAATTTGAGTCACAGTTGCCTGTAGCCAGCCATTTCCAGCCATCTGTGCACAGAGGCGGCCTGGGAGTCAGGGCTGAAGAAATACGCTGCAGCAGCCCTGGATTTCTTCATGGCTTCAGGGAGGATGTCCTGTGGTGGGAAAAGGGGACAGAGCCCCCAGAGTTGTTTTGAAACCATCGGTCCATGTGGCAAAATTTATTCCACGTGGCAAAATTTAGTCCATGTGGCAAAATCAGTCCACGTGTGCTGAGTCGGAGGGGCCGAAGGAAAGGTCCACAGCCCAGTGTCAAACCCAGCCGGAAAATGCAGAAGACAGGAAACAAATCATACAAAGCTCTCTGCAGCGATGCAGCCCGCGCTCCTGTCCCAAGTGCAGCAACACGCTGTGTATCATGTGCTGCCATGTAATGCTGATCTGTGTTTCATCAGCAGGGTTTGAGACACTTCTTGAACTTTTTGCTATTGGAATTAAACCAAAATACAGCAACGTTGTGGTCAGGCTTCCAGGAGAAAATAAAGGAGGTAATACGGTCTGCGGGTTTGAGCACAGGAACTGAAATTAGTTCAGGGTCCAGTCCTTTATCCCGGTAATTCAAGGTGTTTTCTGGGCTCAATTGATAACCTGACTGTGCTCTCATTCTGTCCTGTGTCATCGTGATGCTGGAGCATGGTGGCCCTCAGCTAACGGTGTTTGAAGGAACACCTGCAGTCTGGGGTGGAAAGTGCTGCTCAAAGATCACCTTTTGCATTTCGCACGTCCACTAACTCTGAGCTTGAATTTTGCTACCAAAGTGGATCTTTGAACCACCGTATGCTTGAATGGGTGTATGGTGGTGTCTCCAGGTCGCACCTGCATAAAGAAACCAGAGTGTTTTGGGACCAATCCCACTGCATCCCCTACCTGTGCTGTGCCTGGGCGTTGGGAGATTTCACCCAGTGAGGTGGAGTTCACCTAAGCCAGAAATACTGGGATTTGCAAAGGGAATCAGCTCCCACTGAGCATCTGAGAACTGTAAAGGCGCTTTCAAGATTTTCTGACCTGTCTAAGGATCTTGAACAAATGACCCAGCAAGCAACACGCAAGTTTCCAGAATGGGGAGAGCCCTGTGTCCACCACGGCAGGGACCAGCAGTCCACGTCTCCGGAGCTGCCTGGGATGAAGCGATGCTGCAGCCGATGCAGCCGAGGGGTGCCGAGATGGCAGCGCTGGTCCCCGTTGAGCCTGAGCTGCTCTTCCCTCCCAGACCCGTGGCAGCTCCGGGGCAGGGAGCAGCAAACCTGCGGGATGCCTTTCCTGTTAGATATCTTGTATTTTTGAGTCGAGCTGTTGCCCTGGCTGCAGAAGGCAGTGGGGAGGAGGGAAGGAACGCCAGGTCTGCAAATTAGCATCAAAGGGTTGGTGCGAGGTTTATGGGGACATTTACTGGTGTTGTTTTCATTATTTACACCAGCCTTGATTCTAGGAGTTCTCATTAAAAGTGTAATAAATGTAAAAATATTTTACAGGCCAATAAAAGTTCCAAAGCAAAAATAACTTTATATAGTGTGATTTTTTTTTTTTCTTTTGCAAAATACTGTGTGGTATCATCTTGAACCTGCTGATTGCTGATGGGATGAGAGAAGCTCCTCCGTTCTGGTGCGGTGTAAGAGGACAGGCTAGGGCTCAGGACCGCTTTCCAGCCAACTAATTTGTCAGGTAATGGGTAACTCTTGTGGTCACTGACTTTGATGAGAGCATATTAGGCTGAATACAACTTCCCCCCCACCCTGGGGAAAAGAGAGAAAATCGGATAATTTGGGTTTTTTTTTTTTTTCTGTTTAAAAACCATGAAATGTATCCAGAAAGGCACTGGAAAATATGGGACTGACAAAGGGAAAATACATTAATGTTTTCAAGTTCCTCTATAAAATATGTTTGCATAAACACACTGTGTGTAGTCAGAACTCGCCTATAGTTTCTGGAAGTATGTTAAACAAGGAGAGTGATATTTGCCAAATCCTCTGTTATGGTTTTGGGATGTGCGGTCCTCTGCAGAAGGACAGAACTAAAATGAGGAAACACTTTGGAATGAACTCAGCTTGGAGGTAATCCAAAAATCTTGTGGAATGGGTGGAGATGCAAAAAAAATTGAATTTAACCATTAAATCATCCAGCAACTTGGCATCTGCAGCATTTATCTTCTTGTCCCAAAGATAATAATGTTCCAAAGTCATAATGTCATCTAAACATCTTTGATCACAGAGCAGACAAATTGGCCCAAAAATGCTAAATTTGGCTGTCTCACCCGGGTTATCCTAATAAATACTGAGTCAGCTTTGCAAATGGAGTGGTTTTCAAAAGTGTGGAATGAACATTGATGTGCTTGACCTAAAAGAAGCTGGAGGTGTCGGTTGCAGCAGCCAGTGGACCTCCACTTGCTTGAAAGCAAATTTATGATTCCTGTTTTTTCGGCTCTGGCATCTGTTAATGTTGTGAATATTTTTTTCAGACTGACCCTAAAAGCTGCATGAACAGTGTCTTTTGCTCCCGCAGGGTTTTAGTCCCAACTTTTAGCACTTCGCAAAGCTAAGGCTGTGCTTGGGGAGAGGGAACGGGGACGAAACTGGTTGCTGCTAGAAGAAGCCTCTGCCTTTTTCCCTGACCACTTATTGAGCTGACCTGTTCTCAGGATTAGGAGAGCATTAGCTAACAAGCACCAGAGAGGTGTCGTTGTCACAGACCATTAATCGCACAACCGGCCCAATGCCGTTTTTGAAATCCAGTTCAAGAACTGAGCGAAGCCAAGGAAAAACACTGAAGCATTTGCATCCCACCTAGCAGGTATGAGCTGAAAGCTCAGGAAGGCGGTGGGTTTGCACCACAGATTAATTTGGGCTTTCGACCTGAATCTTCCGCTGCTGGATTTTTTGTGTATGTCTGTGGTCAGAATAGAGACTTTCTCTGTGAGGCTACTCAAAGGGGAGGCACGAGCCAGCCAAAAGCCATGCAACATTTTCTTAGCAGGAAATAAATTTAGATCCTTGCTTTTTTTTTCCCCCCCTAAATTGTTGGAAGGAAATGTGGGGCTTGAAATGGGATGATCTCTGCGAGAAAACATGGCTGGCTTTACTGCGCTTGCTATTGTGCCCCAAGGCCACAATTAGGGCTGGAATCCCATTGTGCCAGGCATTGTCCAAACACAGAGGAAGGAACAATCCTTGGCTCGAAGGTCTGCAGTATTGATTAATCTTTATTTGTGCAATTACTAGTTTATTATTAAACACTGTTATTTGCTTTAGAAGGGGAGTGCTCTCAATTCGGACATAACGAGTCCAGGTATCGGTCGTAGTATAAGCCACGCATTGCATATAGGCAACATGGAAACATTTTTCCCGTTTTCATAGGTGCCTCATTGAAGTTTTGGGTTTTCAGGCAGTCTTGGGGAGTTATCCTCGCAGCCCGTGAAAGCGCGTGTGACCAGGACGTGGAATTCCTGGTAGCTCCTTGGGAACCCGCATCCTAAAATGACATGCCCCTAAGCCCATGTGAGACAGAAGCAGATCTAGGACTAATAGTATCCCGTATCCCAAGCTGGTTCTCTTGAAATAGTATCTCTTGCTTCTGCAAAAATGGGTATTCTGTGAATATGCCTCTGAAAACCATTTTAAAGCAAAATACTCTTGATTTAACTTCCAAGATGCTGGTAATCTATACGTCCCTACTTCGGCTGCTGGCTAAAATACCATTTTCTTGTCCACACACTGATTTTGGCTTTCCCATTGCAATGCTGTTATCTCTTTTGCTATCTCTTAATTTACAGGAAATTCAAAACTGGATGCAATCACAACTCATAATTTGAAATGCTAATCCTTGGCCTGTCATTCCAGCTGTAACACATACAGTCTGCTCTATTAAACTTTAATGTCTACCCTAATAGCCATGTGAGGCTAGAAATCCAGGGATTAGCTTTGATTCCAGTTTAACTACTGATAGGCGCCTGTAGTATTATAAAGGACTCTTTTTCTTCTGAGAAGCGCTGAGCATCTTTGCTTTGGTTTGTTTATAAGCTACTGAAAGTTGGTCTAACATAGATTTTCTCCTGACTACTATAAACTGGGTTTAATCTAGCTGAAGAATGGCGCACTCAGAGCAGCAACGACTCGATTTCTCGCTCTGTGCGTATCGCGGGCTGCCTGCTGTAAATATGTTGTCTGCTAGGGAAAGCGGGGAATTCTCTTTAGCAGTGACATTCAGGACCATCTGGATTCTGCGAGTGGGTGGAAGATTGGGTATGAAGCAACTGGATTGTGTAAGATGTGTAAAAACCTGGCCCTGTTGAAACTGAGGGTAACATTTCCACTGACTTCAGTAGGGCCAAGATTACACACGATATTTCAGATTGGGCTAATGGCATTTGCATTGTCCAAATAGATGTTGGCAAGGGAGGTAATTATTGGTTTTGGTTGTGTCTCTCAGCCACGTGAATGCTCTCTCTGTGTTGTGTTGGCAGCAAGGCTAAGGAAGGTGTAAGTGCTGAGGTCTGGTTGTCTTCTCCTGTGTCAAAAGTAGATAGAATTCATAGGCATAGTCTTCTGCACAGTTAGTACTCCCGAGTTATTTGCTGGAAATAACAGAATCATAGAGTCATTTAGGTTGGAAAAGACTTCTAGGATCATCAAGTCCAACCGCTAACCTAACACTGCCCAGTCCACCGCTAAACCGTGTCCCTAAGCACCACATTTACGAATAGGATGCTTCTGTAGTTGTTAGCTTCTGTGGACACAGCAAGACCTATTTGGATTGTGGATTGGGAACTCTCTTGACAAAAATGTCTTACTTTTTTTGCAGTGGAAGATCTGGTCACTGCCCCAGAGAATGAGGTTGCAACCTGTTCTTCAGCATGGAGATCTTACCATAGTAGTGCATGTGTGTGGTTGCTCCAGGGCGTATCATTGCAATCCAGCCATCCATGCAGCTCCTCCCAAAGACCGCCAAGGACAAGTGAGGCAGAAGAAACTGCTCCTGCAGATGTATTCGAGCATGGTGGTGAGTGGAAGAGGACTGCGGAGGCTAAGCAGATCCTCAAAGTGGCTGGATGTCCACCTCTGGAAGCAGCTTGCAGAGGTTGCGTTTCTGTATATGGTCTGTAAAACCTCTACAGCTGGTTGGGAATGGGTTTTGACTGGGATGTTTTAAAATTTGGAACACAGCAATGAGTTGAACCAGGAAGTTTTTGTTTGTTTTAGTTGTTTTAGGGTTTTTTTTTTTTTCCAGAAATGTATTATTTTTTTGTGCAGCTTGCACTGGGAAAGATCTCTTGGGACCAGAGTAACATCTCTTCCAAAGCATACAAAGCTGAGAAAGCTAAGCAGCCTGAGAAGGGTGGCACTTCTTTGCCAAACCTTCTGGTTCATAAACTTGTTCTGTGTGGCCTGGGTAGGAAACACAAGTACCGCCTTGTATCGTAGCTTTGGGCTGCAGATACTAAGAATGAGGCAGAGTTTCATATAGCACATTATTCTTTCCTCACAGTTGTTCAGGGAGAGATTTTAGTTTTGTATCATTTTGGCACAGAACCCATTACTGAAGTTTGAGATTACTTTTTTTTTTGCAAAACTGAATTCTTGCTGTTCAGCCAGCCTTCACTCTCTTGAGGTTAAGGCAACCCCAGACCCTCAGGTCTTCAATTTCCTACAGGATCTGCCTTTTAGGATCTGGGTGCTCTTCTCTGAGGGAACACCTTGTCCATTGTACTCCAAGGCAGATGTTGAGTTCAGACAGGATTTTTGGGATAACTCACCAATTTGTTTCAATCCCCGACAGATTTTGAGGACAGCTTTTGGCTGTGAAAAATGCTCACCCCTCTGAATCCAGGCTTATTGGCTTCCTGAGTGTTTTAGAAGCATTCAGCGTTACTTTTTCTTGGGATTATGTTGAATGGGTACCTAAGTTGCTGGTAGGGATAGGTGGAAATTTTTAATGACTGCTGTGTGTGGTTTATAGCTATTTTTGTGCATATTTTCAATAGCCATGATGGTTACGCCCATAAGCTGAAAAAAAAAGAAACTTCTTTCCCGTCTGCTGGCTTTTCTTGCAGCTCGTGTATATTCTTGTTTATTCTGCCCGGCTTCCAAGATGGAAGTTTGTACAAACATTTTAAAGTTTTGAGAAACAACAACCAGAGGCAGAAGGAGAAAAAGAAAAACAAGGAGCGGGGCGATCGGCTCTCATACGGGTCTGCGCATCCTTTGCTTTATCGTCTGGAGCTTCAAGCTGACATAGATTTTTATAACTTTCTGCTCTGTAAATGGGCATGACATGTTGTTTCTTTCATGTATATTCTTTGCAATCCATCCCCTGGCTGCATAGCTCCATGCTTCCTGCCGATTATGTACATATGAAGGAAATAATCGCAGCAGATGCCACCCAAATACCTGTGGGTGATCAGATAACCCAACCTGCTCTGCGGCTTTTGAAAATCCTGAGTCAGGTGTTTGCTATCCAAAGATGTTTCCTGAAAAAAATCATTTCTGGGGTTTACACACCCAAACTTGTTTCCTCTCCTCTTGTAGCTTTTGCTGCAGAGAGCAATTCCGGAGGCACAAGGAGAAGAGGTTAAGAGGCAGAGGTAGGTAAGTGAAAAACAGTCTCCAGCTGGCACCAATGGCTGGGAGTCTTCTTGTGAAGAGATGAATTTTACACATAAAGGAAAAGCAAGTGGAGCTCGTTCATCTGGTTTGCCACTTGCGACTGATCTAGCAGTATCTGCAACGTCCATTATAAGCACAGTTAATGCTATTTTGTATAATTCATTGATTGCCATAAGGTCTCCATTGGCCGTGCAGGGAGCCGAGCATGCCAATTACTTTTTGCTATTAACCATCAGCTGAAAACATAGAGCGTCTGATTTTCACACTGAATCACCCCAGCTGTAAGTAGGTGTTGGCATTAGCCAGGCATGCTGGCTTGTTTATGGTCCCCAGAAACTCACTCAAGTTTTAGGGGACTCTTCCCATATTCCAGGGATTTCATGCAGAGGGAAGCACAGCTCGGTCTGGCTGCAGCACCGTGGAGGCCAGGATCCATCCCAGCCCACCCCGCCGGGCACAGAGGAGCACCCACCACCCGTGTGCCAGTGGCCGAGCCTGCAGCCGATGTCGAGGGCACCGACAGACCCGAGCCGCAGAAATGGCGCAAACAAAATAGCTGTGTGGAGGAGAGCCATGTCCGATGGGTTGCAGCTGTCCCTCTGCCTCCCGGCCGCCCCCGCCCCGCTCCAAATGTAAATCATCACCCTTTTCCCTTTTAACATAACAGTTGTGGCATTTAAAAGCTCAAAGAGTTGAGAAAAAAGTCTACTTGTTTAGAGAAACCATTAAAACAAATTATGAGCATTTAATAAATGGGGAAAACTGTCTGTTTGTCATAACACAGAATTTTTCCTTTAAACATCCAAACAACGGCCCAAAAGGTTACACGTAGATGAGTGTGTTGGGGGGATATTTCCAGGGTCAGTCTGTACTGGAGTCCTTGCTGGGAGCCTTTGGCCCAAATCCCGGCCCTCGTGAGCACAGATGGGTGGAGGGCTCAGGATGGGGTACATCGATGTGCTGAGCTCCCTCTGGGGCTGGCGATGGAGCACAGCAGCTTTCCCCGGCCTGGTGGCATCCAGCCGGGCTGGCACATGCTGCCTCCACCCTGGCAGAGGAGGGATGGGAGCACAGTGCCCGTGCCCCGCATCACGCTCAGCTCTACGAACCGCGCTCGGCTGCTCTGCGGGCAGCAGGGTCTGCCCTGCATGCAAACAGTGTTTTTGTAAAGCGTTGATGCATCTCTTGAGTAAACAGTAGCTTGGCGACTGCTTTTGGAGAGCGGTTCAGCGTTTTTCTCACTTCTCATGTGATATTTCTTTTTTCAAAACATTTCCTGATCCTGAGCTCCTTCCTCAGGTTGTGGGAACATCCAGGTTCGGATTTGCAGTGTGTGGGCTGGCCTCTCTGCAGTTGTTTTGGGATGATTGCTTTGAATAGGATTATCTTGGACAGGCAGAGAATCATCTCCACAGCGCCAGGGCCGCCTTTGCCCTGGGAGGGGGGAGCGACCAGACTGTGTTGCGAGATGCTCTGCTTGCCTCGCCGGCAAGTGTCTCTCCAGACAGTGTATTCAAGCTCTGGAGCTGTGATCTGATCTTTAAGAACTATTAAGTCCTTGGTCCTTAAGGATGATTGACTACCAGCTAGACCTCCTTGTAATGAGCCTCTTTACCTTTAGGACCTATCAAAGTTTGGAAGAAAACCTGTTGTGTGTCTCGCTACTTGCTGACTCAGGAGCCTGAAGGTAAAAGTCTTCAGTTCTTAAGCGCAGAAGGTTTTACTGTAGCACAGGATTGCAGCTTCACTGGTCTGAAACCTGCCTGCTGGCTCCCATTTGGCTGCTGCAGGCATGGAGAGCCCTGGAGTGCCTGCAGTTATGTTGTGGACCGGCTCCCGAGGGCAGCAGACAATGTTTGAGCCAGCCCCTCTGCAAATTGGGAGCTTCAGTGTTGCAGGCTCCTAACGAAAGGCAAAGCCAGATGGGCACCAACAAACATAACGCTGCCAAGGTCCTCACTGTTGCCAGGCTGGCTGTTGCATCCCAGCCACTGAACATCCACTTCTGATGGTGCCAGGGATCACTTGCTGAGCACTTGGGGCACGCGTGTCATATCCCCTGCGTGGAGGGTGGACGACTTGCTGGAGGTATCTATCTCGAGAGGACTACATTTTGTGCTGCTGTCATGCCGGAACTGGGCGAAGCAGAGGGAAAAGGAAGAGAAAGGCCTTTCTGGGTCTGTCTCCACTTTGGCTGTGGGTTCTGGTAACACGGCATGGTAGGAGCCTGGTGTAGCTTGTTGGAAGAGAGCACGCAAGGTTTTGCTGAATCTGTGTAGATATGTGAATTCAGAGATGGTGATTTTTAAGGGTCCGTTTGAAGACTTCTCTGCAGGGTTCAGGGGAAACAAGTCCTGTGAAGACCAGGCTGAGAAACCAGCATTCACCCAAGAAGGCACTACCGTAGGGGCAATGGCAATGCCATCACTGGGAGCTGGCAGTGGTTAAGCAGATCAGTCAGGAAGAAGTAGGTGTGACAAAAGCCAAATAACCTGGGTTTACCATGAGGAAGATGGCAAAAGGTATGGCCTGAACAGGACTTTGGGCTGTGCTACCAGAGGGAGGAAAGAATCGGAGAAAAGTCACAGGGAAAAAACGAAAAGGTTTTGAAACAGCCTCAGTGCATGGGCAAGACTGAGAGGTTAATGACACCTAACTGCTCAATTACAGGCGTTGTCACGGGCATATGAAGCAGAGGCGGCTCTGCTCTGCTCCGTAGAGGCACCGCACGCCCAGAGAGCTGACATGGGGTCTCCTCTCCTCGGACACTGCGAACGGCCTGAAGGTCTGGTCCCTAAATATGGAGTAAAGCATTTTTCTCCCTTACATCACCCTCCCATGAGCTGAGCTGGCTCTAGCCCAGCCTTCTGTGTCCATCCAACTTGAACCTGGCATTTGGGACGAAGCGAAGTGCGGCGACAGATAAACTCTGAAGGCCTTCACCTAAGAATAAAAGCGCAGTTCAGAGAGGGTGATTCAAGGGGACACTGCCTTTCGAGCACACCTTGTCCCCGGTGTGAATAGTAACTCTCTTAATGAGAGAGGCGCTGTGTCAGACTCTCCATTTCAGGTCGATTATGAGTATTTTATTACCTCCCTATCATTAAAAAACGAAGAAAATCCTTTTCTTTTGGCCTCCTTGGTTCTTTCATCTCAGAGTCCTCCTCGGTCAGATGTGCGGAGAATTTTCTTTGTGAATCGAGAGCAAATTCTCCAGTACTTCTCTCCCACAGGTTTTAATCCCTTCTTTTGTTTCACCATGTGGTTGTGTAAGCAGTTCCCTTGAGAACAGGGCTCCAGGAATATATAATTAAATAAAAGTTTGGCACTAATAAGTGATCTTATCACTTTGTTGGGCTTTTTCAAGGTCTTTGTGTGATATTCCTAGGCCGTTCATTTGAAGTTATTTAATTACAAGGCCCCCACAACAGAGCAGGTCCTTGTATTTTTTTTTAAAGGCATATTATATCATGTGTTATGATGCTTTGTGCATCAGGCGACCTAGGAGGGGCTGACAACCCTTCAGGACCGTCACTGACAGAGCTGACTCTGCAGAGATCGTTTTTGCTAGGAGTAATTACCAAGGAAAAAGTCCTCTTCAAGCCCTAACAAACCAAAGCAAACCCCAGAATAGCTGTCACCGTCAAGCCAGGTGCCGGAGCCCACTGTGCCCTGCTGGGGGCAGGAATAAAGGAGAAAGAAAGGCAAATCCTGCGAAAACTCTAGTTCCCAGTGAGCCTTGCTGCATCCCGTGCTGATCAGAGCGCTGTGCCTTTTTATGACATCTACGGGTGGTGGAGGCCTGCGGCTGCCGTGACCTCTGTGGGGTGGGACAGTTGCCCAATGCCGGTTTCTCCATGGGTTGAACCTCTCCATTGTTCAGCTCCGAGCAGGATGAGACATCAGGGTGCAGCCCTCACCCTTGAGAAGCCTCGGGGCCTGAGTTGACTAGGTGTGAAGTTGTTTAAGTGCCTCAAGATGAAGATAAGATATGGAGATTATAAAAAACTCTATTAGAAACTTGCCATCTATTGAAGTGCATTCTAGGCGATGGGAAATGTATGTTTGCGATGGAGCTAAAATGGATAGGAAATCGGCGTTTGTAAAAGTCCCTCCTCCAAACCGTCTTCAAATCACCCAAGCACCTCTCTGCATCTTGCGGTGTCTAAATAATTTTGGCAACTGACCCGCACCTCCTCCCCAAAGAATGCGCAATATGATTGAGAATGGTGTGAAACGTGAGCGCAGTAACACAAAGGAAGGCATTGGCGTGGTGCGGTGGTGTGACTGCATGGTGGCACGGTAGCGTGCGCAACACGGTGCTTTCAAAACCCCAAAGCATAAACACGCTGGTTTGTTTTTTTTAAGGAAGAATATTCTTCCAACCCTCATCTCCGTTCTAAGTAGTGGTCCATCCGTGGCTGCTGGTCCGCTGGGGAGGTGAGAGCTGGACTGCCATGAGCTGGGTAAGAGGTGGGGATGGTTAGCTTTCAACCTTACGTAAGATCAGAAGCCAGCAGCCGGGTGGATGCAGGAGTGCAGGCTTCAACCACGGTTCCCCCTGCTAGATAATATTTTCCTAAATGCAGCCAAGCTGTATTTTCCTCTTTTGCCCTGTAAAATATCAGTGAGCCCTCCGCATGTCTGAAGTTTTAGGCTTTCAAACATTACACAATCTGCGATGGAAATGGACTATTAAATTGATCTGTTTGCTTGGAAAACCTTCAGTCTTTCAGCGAAAACTGCCCCCGCGAAACCCTTCCCCCTCTTTAAACAGCAAATCTATTTCAAGAGCTTCAGCAGTGCCAGCGCTATCTCTGGCCATGACAGTCGGTGGAAACTGCTCTGCCTTCCCTTGGCCATGTGGCTTGGGGTAAGACCTCTCTGTTGTTTTAACCCATCAACTGAGAACCTGCTGACTGATGCCCTGCAACTGCACCTGAGCCTGCAGCTGATTTTGGAGCTCCATCCCCTTGCTATGCTCAGGCAGAAAGCCTTCGATCTGAAAGTCAGGTGCTAATGGAATAATAACTGAACAGAGATTAGCATACCCTTACAGCGTCGTTTTCAGGTCTCATTTTGTTGCTTTTCTGCCCACTTGGAATGCTGCTCCATTTACTAACTTCTTATTTGCTTTACTTCTAGCTTGCTTACCTATCATCACTAATTACAGAACAAACAATTGCAGTAATACAGTAATGAATAGCAACCTTTTGGGTTCTTTTTGTAGGTGCACCTGGTTCAAACATGTAAGATAAATGGGAGTGACTTTCCAACTCTCCTCTCCTTTGCCTAGGAGCAGAATTTCTATCAGTCCGTTCTGGGATGGTATGAGCCGGCAGCAGGAGGTTTTGCCAGGTAGGCAGAAGGAAAGGATCTTCTGAGATCTCTCGTAAACACTGAGTTCAAGGGTCGCTGCTGAGCACCATCCCCTTCCATTTTTAATATTTGTTCCCCCTTGACTTTGTGCCGGCGTTGTTGTGAGCAGTCCTCTGTGATCCTGCCGACACTGAGCGTCGCTGGCTTTGGCTGAGCTGAAACTCCTTACAGCAAGCCTTAGCATGACCCCAAATTCACAATTTCACCATTAATTCAGAAAAAGGAGAAATCGAGAAGAGAGACTAAAACTTTTCCTGCACCAGTGCCCTAGCGTGACACAGCACTTGGGTTAAGCATTCATTGATGTCGCTGCTGCTCTGTGTAAACTTCTGCATTCACATAAGGGTATCTCTTCGATCTGGATTTGGGATTACAATGGAGCTAAAAGAAATGTAAAGCCACTATTAAGCACATCAATAAAAACACCTCACAAATGAAGCTTAAGTAAGCCTTAAAATGTACCTGGAAATAGGAAATTACCTATTGTAAGTGAAATAGATGTTGATATAAAGCATTTAATTAAAATGGAGTTAGTGTTTCAGTTAATCTTTCTGTATCTCGTTTCATTGTTGCATGCATTGGGCAGAGACATGTCCCTGCCTGGGCTGGGAATGGCTCGGACTGGGGACTGGCTTCCACCTCGGACCTACACAGCCTTTTTGGCAGCTATTTTGCCCAATAGGATATGGTTCAGGAGAACAGTTTCCTTTCAGTGAGTTACTAGAATTTTTATTGGGTTTTTTTTTTTAAATCCTCTTCTACTCTAATGATGCCCAGCGCCTCCGCCCTCTGGAGTTACTAGCACTTCTGAAAAGCAGCTGTACAATTCTGCTACAAATGCACTTACAGGGAGATATGATCTGCTTCATGGAAACAACCCCTGAGTCACCCGTTGGACTGGTTTGAGGTTATTTTGGTGTAGCACTAACGGGTGCACTAGGATAAACCACGAGTCACTTTTTGAGGATGCAAGCATCCACCGTTTCCAAGACTGTCACGGATCACCCTCTCCGCCCATTCAAATGGACCATTACAATTATTACCAACGCTAGAAATAACAAAAACATTTGAATCAGGCCTCAGAAATGTGTGAATTTGGCTCAAAGGTCTTGAGCTCCTCCTCCAGTAGTGGGAGGAAGGTGTTTATACCTTGTCTCTTCATTCCTCAGCCTTCAGCTTAGAAGCAGGCTAGCTTTTTCTGCAGCTGGCTTGGGTAGAAACATGCCTTTGGAGAAGGGAAGGTCAAACTGCTCGGCTCTCCATGTGTCTCCAGCAGCTGAAGATTTAAGAAAAATGCCAGATACGGGTGTCACTCCATAGGTGAATGGCAGCAGCTTGGCGCGGTGCAGAGGATTGGGAATAGGTGAATGCAATGGTGCGTCTTGCACATTAACAGCTGTCAGGGAAAGGAGAGCATCTGTCTCAAAATGGTGGGGACCTGGTGGGACGAGATGCAGCACTTGGGCTCCTCCTTGCAGAGTCCATCTGTCCGGGCACCTTGTGCATCTGTCGCCTCTGTCCCAGGACTCCCTTCTTGCTCCGCCAGGGCTCACGAAGCTAAGGTGTGAGCAAACACCAGAACGACATCAACAAGAGAGAACATTGCTGCTGCTTTCAATGGCCCAGGAGAGGGTGAAACACTCTGCGAGAGCCAGCTCGCAGTGGTGGGCTGTGGGGATGCCCCCTCCCTGCAAAGTGGGTGTCTGGCATCTGGACACTAAACCATCACACAAAACCAAATGTGGATGCTGGGAAGGTTCATGGAGAAAGGAGGAGGTGTGCGACGTTCAAAGAGTGATACCAGAGCTTGGGATATTGGTGCGGTCTCCCAGGGCGATGCGAGCTGATTTGAGGGGCTCATCCTTTCGTGTCAGACTCTCCTTTCGGTTCACTGGATCCACGCTGATTCCTTGTGTTCCTGATGCATAACTGAAGGAGCACATCTGATATAGACATAACGACATCTCTGTTACTGACTTTACCACTCTCTATGCCCTGCTTTTGTGTCTGTATTTTCACTGGTGTAAGACACTATGAAATGCTGGCCCTGTTGCAGCTGGAGCTGTGGAGCAGTGCAGTAACTACCAGCGTCCTGGGCTGGTATGAGCCATGGTGAAATGCTGGATTGCAGCAAGGAAACGCCTGGGATGAGGTGGTATCCTGAGCCTGATGAGGGCATGCTGAGGCCAGGCAGTAGGAAAGCCTGGGTGAGTAGAGAAGGAAGGACGCGCTCTCCTTGGCAGCCCTTCACTCGCACACCGGGGAGTCATGCATTGTCCCCGGGTCACGGCTCCGCCTTGCAGGAACAACTTTCATCACCTGGCCCCAGTGTTTCCCCAAGAGTTAAAATCGTCAACGTGCCGGGACGTGTCCGCAGCCTCCAGAGGTGAAAGGAAGACCAGGGCTGGGGTGGAGCCACCGGTGCCCCTGCCACCGCAGTATTTCACAGGGCACGGCACCGACGAGGGCTCCTTGTCCCCAAGCTGGTTGCTTGTGCTGCTAGAGGAGGGTGCACAGGCTGTGTGCTGCGTGGGTGATCCCCTGCGCCCACCTGGGTCATGGGAGAGCTGCCTTGGTGTCCAGCCTTTCCCGGTGCTGCCGACCTCCAGCGATGAGGTATCACGCCTGGTGATGGTGTACCCACAGGATGCACAAGAAGGAGGGGGTCCTCTGCATTTGGAGGAGGGGAGGTCTGTGTACAGCTCCTAAACTTCAGCTGGGTTTGGGCTGGAGCGCAGGGTGCTCCTGTCCCACGTAGGGGTGCCTGCCAGGCTGGGCACCGCAGGGGCAATGGGTGGAGAAACCTCCTCTGCAGATGCCGACACAGTTTAAGTGTGAGATAAGCCCTGAGCCACACTGCACACAGAGGAGCAGAGAACTCCTGGGAATTTTAGACATTGGAAGAACTTTAATGTAGAAAACACAGATGTTTATAGATGCTTGCTGCAAGGTCAGGGAGGTTCGAAGATCATAATTTCGTGCTTGGGCATCTAAGTCCTTTTGCAGTTTTCTTGGCTCCACTGTTCGCTTCTGCAATGGCAGCGGAATGAGTTGAATTAGAGCAGCATACAAACTGCTCAGCATAAACGGACTTGCTACATCCACACGGAACAAATCTCCCTGTGTTTCACTTTCCTTTTAATTAAAATTAACATATTAATAATTATAGAGGTGTTGGGAGGATCATTAACGCGCAGCCCAAGTCTCAGACTTAGGTGTGAAGTTGCGTGGGAGTTCAAAGTACTGTTACTGTCAGTTTATCATGCATTACATTAATCCAATTAATTCATGCCCTTTTAAAATGTCGACTGCCAGGTATTCTGTGTCTAACATTAAATAAAGCACATTATGCTTACAATCACAGTGCTTCTCCTATCGTTTTGTGTGAGAGCAGTTCTCACCATTTGGTCACCACTAGGACAGATAACATGTAATGGGGATATTTCAATGAGAGGCAACGAGCGCAACTTCCTTGACCTGGATAAATTACACTGGGCAAAAAACCCCTGTGACAGCTCCAGTGAGTCCTGCAGGGGCTGGAGTAGGGACAGGCATGAACCAGTTCCAAATGGGAGCTTGGAGTTAACGCTATCCCTTTGCCATTTAATGCCATCCCTTTCCAATACTGCATTTTGCTTTAAAATAAGACTTAGATAGGATATGTTCAAAATATGACCCATTAATTAGGTAAAAAAGCCAAGCCCTCCTTTCCCCCCAGGTCCAGGGGAGCCGAGGGCACCAGCCCCCCTGGCACGGGGTGAGAGGTGGTTTGCTGTAGCTCCAGCACAACAGGTATTTTCTGGGGCCGCAGCACGTAGACATGCCATTGATAATTCTGCCTCTGTTTCGATTGCTTCCAACTGTAGGATGAGTGAGACTTAATAGGCAGAAATGGCTTAAGGTCTCCATATGTGTTTCATAAATAAAGTAGTCTTTTCAACAGTTTTATCACTTGGAGGTTTCAGCAGACTAAATACTATTTGTGGTGTTTTCTTCTTTCCCTGAATGGGGTCCACTTCTGATCATCCATCCTTTCTGCAGCCGAGGACACTGGCACATCAAGAGCTGATGGGAACACCACCTCACAGGTGATGGGAACATCACCTCGCTGGTGCTGCTGTGGTGGCTCTGGAGGTGGCCGGCCATCATCCAACCCCTCCCTGGGGTGTTTGCCCAGCCTGGGGCATGGTTCAGTGGAAGTTTTTCCATGGGGTGTGCATATAGCATGTTGGCAGCATCAGCCCCATCCGTGCGGCGTGACCGAACAGGGCTGCGTGCTGCTGTCTGTGATGGGCTCCTTCACGGCGCGGCCAGGGCTTGCCTCGACAGCGCTCATGGGCGATGCTTGCGTTGGCTGCCGGCCGAATTTGCCTGTTCCCTTTCTTATTGTGTTATAATAACGGAATAAAGCAAATATATGTGTTAAATGAGGCTTTCACTAATTATTTGGACTGCAGTGTGCAGCCTCCTGCAGCATTGGGGAAGGGTCATAGAGGGGAACCCCAAGGGGCATCCCCATCCCAGTGCTGCCGGATCATCCCCCTCCACCCCCAAGGGCAATGGCTGAGTTTAGTCCTCCCAAATCCGCCTCCGAATCCTCCTGTGTTTGTCCTCCCAAATCCACCCAACGTGAAGTCAGAGCCTGAGGTGGAGAGATGAAGAGCGGTCGGATGATGCTAGCCAGGTGCTAAGCTGTGAAACCTGGAATAGCGCTTTTAAAAAGAAATTGTTAGACAAAGAGCAATGGGAAAAAAAAAAAGAATGAATAGAAATAAAATCAAGGCGTTATGCGTCAAATACACTGCTTGCTCCACTCTACATCATTTCAAGTCTCTTTGTTTTCATGTAGCTGTATTGCTTAGTCCAAGCTTTCAGAAATCATGAGCTTGGCTTAAAAATAGAGCTGAGAAATGTCTCATATCAGGTTCTTTTATTCCCTCGCTGAAGGTTGAACGTTTTGCACTCACGAGCCTTTCAGGAAGGCTGGAAAGGCGTTAACTGAAAAAAAACCCAAACCTGAAAGCTTGAATTGTTGGGTTAAAAACTGATCTGAGCTCTAAATCACCAGTACATACAGACAACTCATGATAAAGTGGTGAGAACTGAAAATACCATTCGACATTTACAGCGATAAAGAGAAGAGGTATATTTAGCAGGATTCTTGTGTCTTAGCATTTGGTATTTTGAACTGTCTAGAGAGAAACATGCTGATTTCCTCGGATTACTTGATCATGGTTCACTGAGTTCAGGTTTTCTTTCCTTTCTTATTTTGCTGCTAATTCAGCAGAAGCGAATATTCTTGTCAACGGATTCACGCAGTTAAGCACATTTTTCAAGAGAAAGAATATCTTTTCTAACAAAGAGCATTTCCTATCTGAAGTGCAGGCAAAAAAGAAAAAAAGTTGCTTTTATGTAATTGCTAGTTCCGAATTTTTAAAAAGCGAGCAAAATAGGAGAACAGCCTGAAACAGCTGGATGTGAAATTGCAAACAGAATTCGGGATCCTTCGCCAGACTGGATGCAGCTCAGTGGCAAAGCAGCTATTGAGAGCCGGCACGGGAAGCAGCCGGGGAGGCCGAGGGAGGATTCGGACGGGTTGCAGGACAGGCCGTTTCTGGTCTGCACCCTCAGGCTTCTCCAAATAATACTCCTGAAAAATGAGTTCCCCGTCCTGTAATCACGTCTGCCGTGAAAGGTGCTGCTCCCATCGCAACTCAAGTCACATTTCTTTTGGAAATGGAGGACCCGTAGCAAGGATTAATGGCACCACGAGGGCGTTTCACGGCCGCCGTACACAAAGGGACAGCACAAGCGGCTTAACGCCGTTCCTCCTTGGGAAAACCCGTCGGGGCAGGACAGCCCGGCAGACAGGCTTCTGCTCAGGTTCATCTCGAGGACTGCTAAGGCACCACAGCCAAAAATGAGACGTTACTGGGTACTGTGTCGGCAGTGAAGTGCAAATGCGGTGTTTCCCCTAATGGAAGAAAGGCGGAGGCATCACAGTCAGGTTTTCCATGTGCTGCTCGCCACAAGGCATGCAGGAGGGAGCCCGCTGACGTTGAATGAAATCCTTTCTTTGTGGCTGGCGGGGAGAGAAGTCCTGTGTTATTTCTGTGCTGACGGCATACCTCCAGGAAGGTTATTTTGGTTTTGGCTTTCCTTCCCTTAAAGGAATGACACTACATGAAAACCCAAGGTCCATTCGCGACCTGCAGGGTTTTGGCTGGAGACGAAATGAAGCACGCTCCTGCCCTGCTGAGGTGGGAAGAGAAAAATATCCAGAGAAACCTCTGCGTTTGCCTCTTTTGGAAGTTACAACAGTAGCTTCCCAGCAAAGGGCAAACATTTCAAGGCAACACTTGAGATGTGAGCTCGCCTGGAGCAGAATACCAGACACCACCAAAGAGTCCCAGCCGGATTTTTGTCTCTGCGTAGCAGGGGCTGATGCCAGGGTGAGCAAGGGAGCTCTTCTCCTGAAAACCACCGCAGACACAGCCTTTCGCAGACGTTCTTTCCCTGAGGCCTGAAGCAATCTGCTGTTGTTTCCAGACAGGCTTTTCAGTGTTCTCCTGGATGCTCAGCCCAGTGAAGCACTGGTCCTCCTGGGTCAGGGCAGGCGGGTGATTGCAGCGTGTTTTGGGGGACGCGTCCTTCAAGCGGGGGACCATACGGCCAGGTGAAAAACTCCCTAAAAGTGCCATTCCTCAGCAGCGCGAGGAGGCGAGGGGGTCTGGCACCAAGGGCACGAGCGCTTGGCTCCGGCTGCTCTGGGAGCCCGTGTGCCCTCCTCCCTCCCCCAGCCCTCAAAAATACTCACTGTCCTCCTCCGTTTGGCAAAGGTTAACCGCTGGGGAAACGTGAGGACTATTGATTAAGGTTTGCTGGACAATTCACATGCCTGTCCCATGTGGATCGGAGAAATATTCTCCCTCTCTCCCGCCCGTCGTATCAGAGCCGCTCTTTATTCAGCCGATTTCTCGGGAGAAATCTGGGGCGAGGGAGTGTGCCTGCGAGAGCTGTGAGCTGAATAACAATCGCTAAATCCCCCTCTTGCATCAACTTCTGCTCCTGCTGTTCCATATTCTCTGTGGCAGAAACATTGGAAACAGATTTTCTGGGTGCAGAAAAAAGAAAAATGGAACAGCCGTCAAGATGCCAAACGACAGGACACATTTTCCTAGCGCAGATAACGTTTCTGATTTTGTTAACGAACACCCAGGTTTCCCCGAAACCTCTAACCATCGCAGAGTTTTTACAATAATGTTTGCATTAGGCTTCTGGTGGGCTCAGGCTTTTGGAATTATATTAGAGCTTCCTTAGCTTTCAGCACCATAAAGCATATTTTAAAAACACATTAAAAGGAATATGTCAACTCGGTTTAGGCTGAAACTCGGGAAAGGAAAAGAAAAGCGGTTAAAAGAAAGAATTTTACAAAATACAAATGAAGCGGGAGTGTTTTCATTAAAGGAAAAAATAAAGAAAATCTGTTCTTCCAAAATAAGTTACTTTCTCATTTTTTTTAGCTATAGACTGGGCATCCGAAACACGTTAACTTTGTGCTCGTGAGTGAGGAAAACTAAGTGACCAGAACCCAACCTGCTCCAGGTGATGTGAAACAAAACTCCTCATTTTGGGGGAAAAGAACCCCCCAGGAACACCAAATGCAATAATATGTTAAGTATCACCAGAAACACCAGCAAGTTGAAACAGAAATATTTAACTGAAACACAATTTGTTTCTTTGGCAAGGAATGTGGGAATTTTTGCTTTTATTTTAACATTTCCATCAGTTAAAAGACCCAGATTCTTCCCAAATTCCTGCCTGTAGTCTTCGACCTCCAGGTAACGTTACTGAGAAGCCCAGATTCTCAGTTCTTGCTCCGCAGGTAGGTTACTAAACCAAGGCTCTGCTCCTTTCGCTGCCTTTGGCTTCTCTGAAGAATAGTACGCGCACTGTTTAAAAGCAGAATGGGAGAGCAGCGCCGGCTGAAGGAGGGTGCAGGTGGAGGGGGAAGCCCAGGAGCCAGAAGCAGGCGCAGCATCCTGCAGGACAGCCCTGGTCCCCAGCCCCGGCCTGGGCTGGGCACCACGAGCCGGTGGGATGAGCTGGCTCATTGCAGCTGCGGTGTTGCAGCTCTATGCGTGGAAAAGAAGGAGGTACATGAGGGATGGGAGACCTTGGTAGCCTCTCAGCTCTCAGGGCAGACTGATGTCTTGGGTTGTTGTGTCTGGGGTCGTCCTCCTTGATTTCGCATCACCGGTTGCCGTGTCATGTTTGGAGCAGACCCGTGTGCTTCACCATGGATTTATCCTCTCTCAGGAAATTATTATGTGAAAGCTCAAGTATTTCTATGGCTCCTTGATGTACCGGGCAGTGGTGGTAGAAGAAGGGACGATGTTAATGACATTAGTAATGGCATAAAACCTCCAAGCAGGCATCTAGAAGCCGTGCTACGTAACGAGCCCATGGCCTCTGGGCTCCAGAATGCGAAGCCTCCTCGGAGAGCGCGATGCACCTTTTCGTGGCTGCTTTTTACACGAGTTTTCCTTTAAATCCAGCAACAGCTAATGAAATAGCACAACTGATGTAATAGCACAACTAAGGTAATAGTACAACTAATGCAGTATTGATAAAAACAGGCACAGGGTTGCTGTTTCTCTGCATAATGCCACTGCTTTTCTGTTGGCTTCGACACCAGCCAGTTCTTCCTTCTGGGCTGCTGTGAAAAGAGGAAAGGCAAGGCGTAACCGTCTAGCCCTGCCACGGCTTTTCCTCTGCCTCTGATTTTTGTAACGGGTATAGTCAACAGCTCCCTGTTTGCTACCCTTGTATGTGGCTTAATATGGAAAACACAACACGGGCTGCCAAGCTCCGTGTGCTACCATGTATGGTGAAAAGGAGTGACTTCCCCAAAGCAGAGGCATAAATTCTCCTTTCTACATACATGAAGAATAAAAAAGACAATATGAAGCTCCAGCCCTCTCCTTCTTTGGGTCAGCGGTATAGGAATGCCCAGTTATAAATAGGAGAAAAGGCGCTTTCGGGCAGATAAGGAAAGCAGCCGTTCACACTGTTTTGGGAGAATAACAGCTTTTTTCCGTACAGAAAGGCCTGCAGCTGGAAAATCACTTTGAGTGTAAACAGAAAGGCAAGAATAAAATAATAACAAAGAAGATTATAATTTTTTAAGTCCTTAAATATGCATTTATCTGACTAATTATTCAAGTTTTTAATTTTTATTCTTAATATGAACATAAGTGATAATGTAGTTAATATGTCATTATTGAATACATTAATATAGCCTATAAAGAGAATTATACAATAAATTATTAGTATATCACTACTATAAATACAGAACGAATTGAAATAACAATAAAAATAACAATGCTGATGCTGCTGGGAAAAAGATTATGCCGGAAAAGAAAGATAATCATGTTGAAAGGTAACTTAGAATTCGCACAAAATGGTTTTGTGTTAGCTCCACTTGGAGATCTGGCATGATCAGAACATACAACTTAAATCATCAGGCTGGGAATAACTGAGAGTGGGAAGACTGATGACGGTGTTTCTTGTTCGGATTTTGATGTGCACCCTCCCTGAATCGCTAGCGAGAGGCACCCAAGGTGGGCACCCTGGACGGCTGGGTCGGACCGAAGGGTCGATGTGCTGCTCTTATTCCCCAGTTTGCTTTTGGATTGTGAGAAAACGTCCAGTCCTGTTTGTTGCAGGCTGTGGTTGTAGGAAAAAGCTGAGAAGGAAAGAGAACTCTTCTCTTCCTCAGTGATGTCCTGACCAAGGGCAGGGAGAGCGACCCCCCCTGGCCTGGCAGGGGCTGAGCACTCAGGGGGCAGCCGCGGGTGCAGAAACACTGCCCGAGCGGCCAAGAAATGCAATATTTATAAAAACTCGTGGTATTTTCTTAGGGATGAGCAAATCAAGAATCTCCACAGAGATGATCTTCTCGCTATTTTCTTTTGGTAGCTTAAATAGCTTGATCTGAATTTTTATCCACATTTCAGGCAAAACATTTTTCTCCTGGTAGATGAATCTACCTGCCAAGCTGCAGCCAGGGGCAGAAGTTTTGTATTAAGCTATAGAGTTAGAAATCTTCATTCTTGGGGTAAAGAAGAACTTTCAAAATGTTCATTCCCATGTGTTTACACAGCAGACCCTAACAGCTCCAAGACGGCCTTTAGAATTAGTTGGGAGAGTGCTCTCTGCTGCAAAAGGTCCCTAAGTACGTATTTACTTAATCCAGGCTTTGAGCGCTGCTCAGATGTTTGCCTGTGACCAGCTGTAAGAGCTCTGGGGCTGCAGCCACCGTGGTGTGTCCCCACCCCGAGCAGACCCGTCCCCTCCTGCCAGCACCCTACGGGGAGGATGTCCCCAAGAGTGCCATGATCGTGCTGGACCTGGCCATTGCAGCATCCTTTCTGCATCCAAACCCCTGGACTGCCAGTAACCAGAGGCTTCACCAGCCCAAACAGGCTTGGAGGCTCTTTGCCCATTTCCATGTCTATCTTCACTAGCGATGGCTTCATTGCTGAAGGATTTCCAGGTTCACCTTGGGAAAAATTTCCCCCTAGCCTTCAGAAGCGTCTTTCTTAGGTAAATCCTGGCACTTTTAAAAACTGGGGTAATTTCCTGTTCCAGGGCTGGTTTTCACTCGGAAGCGTCCCAGGCAACCCTTGCCGGTTGGATTTGGACAGCAGTCATCAAATGAGCAGTATTAGGTTTTGCAGCCTGTTTGTTCATCACTCTGCGGCAAGAAGACTCCTTGCTTGTGTTCATGGTCCCTTGGAGTGGAAGGGGATGGGCAGCATCGTGTGGGTCGCCAGGGCAGATGTTACCTGAACTGAGACGGCAAACTTTGCCAAAGTGACAACGCGAAGGTCCACCTGCATCCCATGTAAGCATTACACACGTTCACACAATACAGGAATTCTTTTGCAACTGCCATCCAGACTTGTTCTGCATAACTAAAATCCAAACTGAGTTAACGCCACGCTACTGAGTCTATAAAGAAATCCTTGGTATGACCTTTATGGAGGACTCTGTTTTCTGTGAAGAAAAAAAAAAAAAGGATTCAGCAACAAAGTGGTTAAATCAAAATAACAAGGGTGATTTATCTAGTAGCTTTCCCTGGCTATACTCAAGGGGATCATATCTACCTATTTGTCAAGTCATTGACAATAGCCTATTTCTTTCTTCCTACCCGTATGCTTTATTAAAGAAACACTTGACCTACCTGTCATATCAAACTGCTTCCTTTATCCAAAACAGAATAATATAGACATTTCCCTTAAGGGAATCCTGATGCAAATATATAAGGACAGGTTGCCAATTTGTTGAGCGTATTAGGGCACAGAAAACTGTCAAGGGAAACAGCTGTAATACAGACTGTTCTAACAAGCTCATTTTTCTTTTTTTTCGGTGGTACTTTTGGTCTCTCTTTAGTTTATATTATACGATTTGTACGTTACAATTTTTACGGACAGCTGTCAGCCGCAACCCCGTCTTTCGCTCTGAAAAAAAGGAAACCTTCAGATTCCCGGCCATCGCTCTGATCTATTGTTTAGCCTTTGACAATAACTGTCACAAACCCTTCAGCTGCACATCGCTGTGAAGGAAGTTATGGGAAAGGGGAAGAAAAAAAGCAGCAAAGCTTGCGATGGAGAAGAGACGGCTCTGACTGTGGTTTAAAAGGCACGTATTTTCACGTGAAGCTACTTAAATACATGGTGACACTTCCCATTTTCACCCGTCTGCTTCTATGTTGCAGAACGCGCTTGCTGGAAGAGCGGTTTGGGCAATAGGTAAATTCTGAAGTGACGCAGAAAGGTCCAAACATGGTGATTTGCACAACCAAGCAGTGCTGTGGCTGAGGGCAATGAATGGGAGCCAAGCTGCAGGAATTCGGGTTTCCCCGTGGCACGGTGGTTAATCCTGAGCCACTCAGTCCCCGGCCCCGGTTTTGGTGTGCAGGTCCAAAACGTCACCGGCTTTCCAGCGAGGCGTTTTGGTGATGTTGTGCAGACCCTCATCAGTTTCCAAGTGGAATCCATAATTTTCAGCAACTAGAATCTCCGGAGACCAGAAAAGATTAAGAGCCAAATCCATATAATTAGAGGTCTACTTTGACTCGTGGACAAGGCAAAGGCTGCGCTACAGGAACAAAGAGCAGATTAGAGATGTTAGTCCTGTTTCACTTTGGCTGCTGCTCCACTGAAATCAGTGGGGTTGCCCCAGGGATTAATTACTCAGTTTATGCTTGTTTGCATAAAGGATGACATAGATCATCAGCTGAATAAAAGTGACTCAGCAGGACACAGCAAAAGTTCAGGCAGTGCAAGTCAGGGCAAGAGGGGAGAGAATCAACCGTGTCTGGACCGAGGTCACAGCTCGGGCTGATCTGGTCGCTGTGCCGGAGCATCGTGCCTACCGTGTGCCTCTAACCAGCGACCTGCCATGAGAGGCGACCACGGGCTTCTGCATCTCGAATAAAAAGTCAGGTCAGCCTACGAAAATGTCTTTAAAGGGTCACACAAATGTTTAGGTAGAGAAGAAGAAAAGAAGCATTGGGGTCATTGCTTGAAAGGGTGCACAGCAATGGTCTGGTATTTCCCCTTGGTCGGAACTTCTGCCCCGTGCCTGCTTAAGAATCCAGCAATGTGTCCTTACACCCAGCCTTGGGCTGCTCTTCTCAAAGGAGTGAAAAAGTGATTCCTAATCCTGGCTTTTAATATGACAGCACCCAAATGAAGATAAAGAGTAGTAGGCGGCATCTTGGTCCTGCTGAACCCCTGGGGGAGGTTCCCATGACCCTTTCCAGGGCCAGGAGCTCACTTGGATGTTAAATATTGGCACCGTGGAAGGAGGGAGGGCTGGTGGGCAGGTGTCTCCGCTGTGGGCCAGGCTGCAAGTGGCTTTAGGGGACATTTGGCTGGCACATGACGTATGGAGGAAAGCAGGAAGAGACGGCACTCTGTGATTGCAGGGTATACCCAGGGCTGAGGAGAAGAAGATCCTAAAAGCATATTTGTAGCACTGATTCTGCCTTTAGAAAAGGTCTGGAGAGCTTGAAGTCTTTAATAGACTTTCTACAGCAGACACTACCCGAGCCAGAAATGACACGTTACCACCAAAGTTTAACAAAGCGGAGATGGCAAAAAATATCTGCCCGTGCCCTTGGGATACTGCAGAGAACAGGGGCTGTCAGACAACTGCGTTCCCTTCTGGTTTTGTAAATGCACATACCCAGTACACGCTCACCAGCTCACGAGCATTTTCTGACAGAAATGAAAACATTGCCTCATTTTTGTACGCGCTTTGAATCTGCAACGTGTTTTCTGGGGCCGAACTGTAGCTCAGACATAGCGAGAAGTGTGTACATTGCTGGGGCTGTAGCAGAGCCAAAAGCTTCTCCTCTTTTACTCTGCCACTGACACACATGATGACACTTAATGATCTCTTGTCTAAATAGCGATGCGCTGGATAAAAGACACGAATCCCTGCGGACGGGGTGGCATGAAGGTGAATGTGTTAATGGCCATGACCTATTTGGTGAATCCAAACCTCCTGGCGCAGCCTGGCTTCTGCAGAGAGCTTGGTTGCAGCACGTTCCAAAACCAGGGAGCAGCAGGACAAGTCGGAGCAAAGTTGGTGAAGGACAAGAGCAGGGGGCTGCAGCACAGCCTCCCGGGGACCAGCAACAGCAAATAAACGTTGATCGAATATGGTCTTCGTAGCTGCTTGCCTAAGTCATGTGAGATACCCAGTGGGTTAGATCCCCTGGAACAGACCCAGGGTATTCCAGCGAGGAGCTGAGTCACTGGTCCTGGGGAATCAGCATGGGACCACGGTTTCCTGGGGGAAGTTTAAAAAACAAGTATGTCTGCGTCTTGCTTTTGAAACGCCGTGTCTTGCCAGCGGAGGGGATTTTTAACACTGTTTCTCGAAGGGCTTCCAGGTATGAGCCCTGAAATGTTCAGGTGTTATTGGTGTAAAGAGATTGATTCGGGGATTTTGTATTATGGAGAGAAACAGCTCAAGTACGGCAGCACCCTCAGCAAAATCACACCGCGCACCGCTTATATTGAAAAGTAGCTCATTTGGTTTTAATTCATCCCGTACCATGAGGTTACACCCCGTTTTAGTTCCTGCTTGCTTTTTAGCTGCTTTCTGCTAATTTTTTTTTTCTTCTTTTCTGGAGCTTGTGAATTGCAAGGTCAAGCTAAGGTCAAGCTGAAGTCAAACTTCACCGTTTTGGGGATGAAATGCAAGCAGATGTGGCTGTTTCATGTGACGCTGTGCCCGCCCCGCCGTGCTGGGGTCCGTGGGTGGTGCTTGGCACCCTGGACCGCGTCCTCTCCCTCGCAGCTCAGCGTTGCCAGTTCCCCAATTTGGATTTCAAAGCGGGTGCCAGGCTGGCTGCTGTTCATCCCAGGAAGGTGACCGGGGAAATTAAACTCCAGTGCCAGCCCGGAGCGCAGTGCCTGCAGCTGCTGTTTGCCTGGCCTTGGGAAGGAGTGTAGGCAGGTGTCCCATGGTTTGTGATGGTGTTTTCCTTCGTAACATTCCCTTGCATCACAGCCTGGCTTCCTCGGGTACATCAGGCTCTGCCTGATGCCAGGGAGCTACGTGGTACCAAACTCCCGATTAAGCAGAGTTTCCCCCGGCTCCATCACTTTCTGCGCATTTATTCACTTGCTCTCTGCATCTCTCCTATGGTTCGCAAATAATAATCACTTGGCTTGGAGTAGGATGGGCTCTCCTACCCGGAATAAAAAATTAACTCGCCCAGCTCCAGGCTGCTGCTGAAGCCAATGACGCTTTTTCATGCTGCTCACTGCTGTAATTGCTCGTGTCCATTTGTCTCTTCCCACTTAGGAAATAAAACACCGATTCCCATGAGACGAGGCATACGGCTCAGAGCAAAGCACCTTGGCATGCTGGCAGGGTGGCATCAGCCATTCCTCCTGGGACTCCTGCCCGCTCCTCCAGCCATCTCTCGCTCAGGGCATTACCTTGCATTTGATAGTCATCGATGGATTTCACCGCCGTCGTGAAAAACATCCAGAATCTGCTCCTGAGTTTGCCTCTGGATACAGACACGAAAGCACAACCCTCTTACGCAGGGCAAGAGGGCTCCCCTCGCTCAGCACATCCCGCACCACAGGGCTGGGTCACTCAATGCTTTGCATTCACAAGTTTCGAAAACTCATTAAGCTATTCTGCACGAGACTGGTAAAGAGTTGAATCTTGCTGGTTTACATTCATGACCCCATGGTGTGTAGTGAAGCCGCAGTGATTTGAAATATTTCTCTTGATTGTCTTGCTGAGTTTATTTATTATCTGGGCAGAAAAGATGCATAGGGTCGCTCTCTTTTGTGGTAATGGTGAGAAATATGAGGTTAGCAGCATCGCTGAGAACGAATGAATTTCTAAAGAAATTTGAGGATATGCCGTGGAAATTTTTCATCTCTCGGTTTGTGTACGCGCGGCTCTGTTGCCTGTTCGCAGGCTGGGGCGGAAAGCTTTGTATCAGTGCAAATCATCCAAGAAACGCGATGCAGCATATTCCTCCCTCAGAAAAACCCCAACCAGAGTGTAGTTTTCTACCCATTTTCAGCCTTACATTTTTCTAGGTCCAGAGCAAAATTTTTTTCCTATCTCTGTTAGTTAAAAAACGTATTCCCAGAAAAATGCCGACCCCCAAAATCCTTCTGAAAACTTGAAGTAATCTCTACATAGAGCAAAAAGGGGACGGCGGCTGGAGCGCTCTGCTTTGGTCAGCGCGGATGCTGCGAAGTCAGCCTGCTTTCCTCGCCGCAGCGCTCGCCCCGATGTTTCTCTCCGAGGCCTTTGCTTGATGTTGTTTTGTTTCTATTAGGATTAGTGTGACCCACTTAGTGGTCTCGGAGGAAATGCTGTTTAATTCTGAGGGATGGCTGTGTATACAGGGCAGGAACGGTGGTGTCCCATGTTTCAGGAACATCGCGGTTTTCTCGCTGAGATGCGTGGAGCTGGAGCCGCTTCCAGACATGTGTTTGTAATTTCTTGTTTGGTCTGCCTCGGTTCTGAGAAATGGTGCATTTTTTGATTTGCCTGCTGAAAGGGTTTCACACTTTCGGATACCGGCGTTTGATTAGTTTTGATGATAACCACAGTAGTGCAATTCTGACTTCCAGATTGCTTTCCACTGTGACACTAAGCAGCCACCCATCTCCAAGGCTGAGGAAATTCACATGTGCATTTGATTTTTTTCTTTGTATGAAGGTGCAAAAAAGTGTGTAATGCTTGCCACCAAAACCAAAACAACCCCCCAAAATTACATTTCTAGCCCCTCCATTTAGGGTGATGTCTGCGTGACAGTAAATAGGATAGGATCTATCAAGAACAGAGTAGCTCCAATTCCTTCTTTTATCATCTGCATACACTAGTTATCTGCCTGAGTAATTTTTGCAAACTTTGTTCAATGAAGAGCTGTTTTTGTCAAGTGTGTGTGATTTAAAAGAGAGTTACTGGACTTGGGAAGGAAAATTACTGGGAATTCTTGCCCAGAGATAACATAATATGAAGATGACAGAAAAGAGCAGGCTAGCATTTCTATCACCCTTTTTCCCTGCCTACTAATGGTTTTGATTCTCATTATTTCTCAAATGCCAAAAGTAAAAACCCTCCAGGGTACCAATTAGCTGTGCCGGGTCTGGATACGACAGCTCTCATCCAGGACATATTTCGAGATGCTGAAGCTCTCTTTGGGAAAAGGTAATTTGTGTGCAGCTATGTTTGGTATTTTTCAAGGATTTCATCTTCTTGGGAAAGAGGGATGGGCTCATACTTAATTTAATTAAAAGCAAGGCTTTTTATTAATTGACTTTAAATATAACCAATTACTATAAATTGAAACCTGGGATCTGTGTTTGCAGATAATTTTTATCTGCCTCACTTATATTTTATTAGGGGTTATACTTTCTTTCAGAAAGAGTACGTGGTGCTTTGAATTTACTTCTGAATGAGCTTCTTGCCTTCTCTACAACCTTCTCCATCTGCTTTCGCGTTCTTTTAAATTTAGGCAGTTGCACAACGATAGCGACGTAATTTATTAGTGTGCAACTATGGTTTTTTACATTTCTGTTGCTTAAGCATGCTGTATATTTAAGGCATATTTTCGTGTTTCAAACAGCAGACATAGATAATTTCGTGGTTGAAGTAGTAACATTTTGGGTGACAGCTCACGGCTGATTCGGGTTAGGATCGCTGCGGTCAGCGGCACCGGGCTCGGTTAAGGGGCGCGGACGGAGGTACGTTAGCAATGCCGGGGCTCAGCCTTTGCCTCACATTAATTTCTGCCGGCAGCCCTCTCCCGAGGTAGTGCTCTCCCTGCTTTGGAGATTAGGAAGCAGATCTGCTAAGGCTGACGCTTTACTCACATGAATAGCTCCATTGAGTCCACCATGGCTATTAAGCGAGTTAAGTTCAATAATATATTAAATCTTTGCAGGGCCTAAGGCAACTTGGAGGAGGTTATTTAAGAAGTCTGCCCTAGCCTTTTGCTTCAGCCACAAACCCACCCTTGTCAGAGCCCACTGCTTCCCCACTCCTAATTTTGTGGCTTGTACGATATTTTGCCCCGTTCCTCCTGCAGACACAGCACCTCTCGCGAGCATCCTGCCGCTTTCTGGCGCTCCCTCCCTTGCCTCCACAGCGCTTTGCATCTCCCCAGCCCACCTGCATTCCCTTGGATTTTAGTTTTCAGTGCTTTAATGGGAGCAAACAAAAAAACCCCTCAGTCCCAGCGGAGCAGATTCCACTGTCCCTCCACAGCCCAAACAGCTCAGGCTTTCACAAAATTGCAATACTGGCAAAAGCAACAGAGGGAGCTGCTGCCGATGGCTGGGGTCCAGAGAAGCGCTGTGAGCTGTACTCGCCGAATCCCCGGCAGCGATCTCCCTCACGGCTCTATCGGTTGGGGTTCTTTGACATGAAGAAGAGAATAGAATAGAATAGAAGAGAAGAGAAGAGAAGAGAAGAGAAGAGAAGAGAAGAGAAGAGAAGAGAAGAGAAGAGAAGAGAAGAGAAGAGAAGAGAAGAGAAGAGAAGAGAAGAGAAGAGAAGAGAAGAGAAGAGAAGAGAAGAGAAGAGAAGAGAAGAGAAGAGAAGAGAAGAGAAGAGAAGAGAAGAGAAGAGAAGAGAAGAGAAGAGAAGAGAAGAGAAGAGAAAAGAGAAGAGAAAAGAGAAAAGAAAAGAGAAGAAACAAAAAAAGAAGAGAAAAGAAAAAGAAGAGAAAAGAAAAGAGAAAAGACGAGAAATGAAGAGAAAAGAAGAGAAATGAAGCGTAAAGAAAAGAAAAGAAAGGAAAAGAGAAAAGAAAAAAGAAAATAAAAGCAAAGAAAAAGAAAAAAAGAAGCATCAGCTTCAATAACATTTCTTTGGATCAATATTTAAAGTGCTGGAAAAATTAAGGGAGAAAGATATTTGTAAAATTCCAAAATATTTTCTTAGCTTTAGAGTAAATATTTGTAGGGAAAGTAATTATTGTACATAAGAATATTCTGTTGTGCCTGTTTTGGTTCTTTCGGTGAATAGATTGCTTTTTTGGCCTATCCCTGAATAACTAAGTAGAGGTGATTAAAAACCTTCAAGCCCTTCAAATTTATTGTAATGTAACTATTTTTGAAAGCAGATTTAGTATCAGTATGCTATTTATATTACCCCAGAGCTAACATTTCAGAGACTATACTGATATATCAATGCCTGATGCAAAGCAGATTGCACTGAAGATGTGCAAATGTATACAAGAAGAAAACTGCTTATATTCAATAAAGAGCTGAGATATAAACAGATTTTAATACAATGGCAGAAATGGCTTTGAAATCGCCGTGTTCCTACTGGTTTACTCCATCCACCTCCCCGACGCTTCTCTTCTGCGTGCGCAAAGCAGAGGGGGACAGACCCGAAGCTCAGTTGCACCTAAAGGAGTACGGCAAACGCAGGACTGATGCCCCACCAAGTGATATGACCAGCCAGTTTCTTCCGTGCTCACCAGGCTTACTTTTATCCTGAAACGCATTTTCACTCCCACGCTCCTGCTGCCTGTCCCGCGGCTGCGCTCACGCTGCCTCTGCTCCTGCCCTCCCCTAAGCTCTCCCCTTGCCCCAGACGCCTCCTCCCCATCTTGGGACTTCTTGAGGGGACCCTGCAGGCTCCTGAACCGCTGTCCTCAAGCTCTTCATGCCCACAGACACCTGCCAGGACACTCGCTGGAGCATCAGTTGCGGATGAAGTTCTGGCCGCCCCGTGCAGTGCTGGGGTCTGACGGGTGGGGTGGGCAGGGGGGGGCTGAGGGCACTCCTGGTCCCAGTGCCCCAAAACTGCTCTGAGGCTGAAGGGAAGAGCAGGCAGGTAGCAAAGATGCATCAGCGAGGCAGAGGGATCTGTTCAGGCTGCTGCCAGCTGCCCAGCGCTGAGGCGTTCCTGCCTCCAGGCTCGTTTCTGGGCTCTGAAGGTACTGGTCATTTCTATGGTAGAGAGTAGAAAGTGTTCCCTTTTTATACAAATATTTAACTACCCTTGGTCTGTACAGAAAACAATGGCTGTAGGGGTTTAAGGGCACCAGATCCAGCCTGTCCGTGCTCCCTGGGGCCACCCTTGATGCCCATGCCACGGCAGAAGGCTGAGACCAGGCTAAAGCCTCCCTGCTGCGCTTTTGCCTCTTCTGCCTCTCACTGCTGCACTCCTGCTGCCTCTGCACTGTGGTTGCACCCTCGGCCGCCTCTATCCGAGATAACCAAAGACACAGGAACCTTCTAGTCTCCCTGCTAAAACCAAGGCAAGGGCCAAGGGCTGCGGAGCCAAGCCTAGCTGAGCTGAGCTGAGCCGAATCGGAGCTGGGCAGCCCGGCAGCTGGCTGCAGCTGGCTCCCCACCGTGCGGCCCCCATGGCGAGCTCGGGACGTACATGTTTTCACCCCTGTCCTCACCTCTCTTTCCAAGAAAGTCCACCCACTCCTTGCCTCCCTCCCTGCCTTTGATGGTTCATCTGTATTTTACTACCGTCCGTATTTTACTACCGGCAGCAGCCTCCTGCTCTTCCCAGAAACCTTCCCCCCTCTATCAGCTGCCCCCTCCAGCCAAGTTTAACCCCAGCAGTGCCCTGTGGCCCCCCGGAAGATTTCACAATCCCCTCTCCTTTGGTGACGAACATTCTGTTTGTGTCAACTCCCTCCTTTTTTCTCCCATCGCTCCATCTCTGTGTGGCCACGCAGTGAAGCAGCCCGCACTGCCCCCACCTCTGCTCCCCACCTCTGCTCCCCACCTCTGCACCCCCTCTTCCTCTGCCCCGGCACCAGCATCCCCTCCTTGCCCCCAGCACCCCGGCCGTGCCCCGAAGGGCAGTGGAGACCTCCAAAGCCTCCACCACCAGCCCGTCCAAAGCAAACCCTTTCTGCCAGCCCACCCTCACGGCGCTCAGCCGCAGCCTGGGGGGACAGCCACGAATGTCCCAAACCCACGCGGCCAACGGCGCCTCTCCCAGGACAGGTGGGTTTCACCTGGGCGGCGGTGTGGGCGCTGGTGGGACCCCCAGTCCCTCATCGTCTCCTGCGGCAAAGATATTATTAGAGGCATTAATATTTCAGCCGGGATTCCCTTCGTGCCACCTGGTGGACAAAGGGGACATTTCCCCCTTTTTATTTCGAGGAAGGGGAAGGAGCTCCGGGAAAAGTTCGCTTTCAGTGGGGAATCTGGCCGAGCATCACCCGATTTAAGTTCCGCGCGACGACAAATGTGATCCTGTGATATCGTGTACCCCCCCAAACCACCCCAGCATGAATCAATTATCTATTTTTTACTCATTGGTGATGTTTATGCGTAATACTACATAATTGTGAGTAAACGCGGTTCAATAAAACTCAATTCCTTTAATTATCTTAACAAGAAAACATCATTTCCCCCCACTGAGCTGGGGGCAAACTAATGTTCTTACTTTTATTTAGGTTTTGAGCAACTACTTTCTGATTTTTTAGCAAATGTGCAGTTTGAATCCCTCCTGTGGCCAGTCACAGGCAGGCTGCAAGGGATAGAAATGCTGGTAAAAAGTCTGTGGAAACAGGAAAATTTGAGTAAATAATAATGGATGTTGCTGGCAAGCATTTTTTTTTTTTTCAATTTATCAACACGACCATTGCACGAGAAACTCGGTTCCGAGAGACATTTTCGTTCGAGGATTAGAAGTAAATCCCTGAATTGAGGTGCTTAACGAAATGAACCCAAATGGCTTTCGCTCTCAAATCCCTGCAAGAAGAAGTGCCCAAACTCAGCTGGGAAACAGCTTCAAACCATGAGTAAATAGCGAGAAAAGTGCAACGCGCCCAGAGCACATTTCAGAACAGCGCAAGATGTTGCTAGCCGGCGAGGAAATTCATCGCTCGGGGTTTTCTGCCACTCTTCACAGTTTTACATCCCTCTGCTTTAGTCCTCCGCGGGAAATCCTACCTTTAGTGAATTCCACGGAAATTTTAGCAGTGATTTGACTTGGTCAGGGTTTTGCCCCAAATCTTTTCATGAACTCAACCAAACGACTACGCAAAAATATAGTGCATGGGCAAAAAGCACGGCCGGCTGCTGCTGGCAGCTAACGCCGGGGGTAACACAGGGAAGCAACGCTAGAGAAAACGAAGAATTGCTTTGTGTACATAGCCTGAAATCTCTACGGGCAGAACGAAGCCGAAATTTGGCTGCAGCCCTCTAACTGATACCCCGATTGCTGCAAAAAGGCTACCGCAAAATCCTTCTGCCTACAACGAGCTTGCGTGGCGCTTTTATATCTCACTTGAAAGATGATGTCTTCATAACGTGCCGTGTCATCTTTCAGGGCAGTAACACTTCTTCCCCAGGACACTCAATTCAGCCGCCCAAAGCCCTGGCTTTGTTTTTCTAAAAAGAAGGGAAAAACGAGGACAAATTAAAAATATTTTGACTTTGGAATGAGAAAAATTGCATGTTTTGCTTGGAAAAGATACAAATTGCTCTTATTTTCTTCAAGTGGCAAAACCCATATAACTGAGACTGTCCAGAAATGGAAAGCTTTTAATTTTCTGGGGAAACAACCTCAAAGAGTCAATTTTCACCGACTCAGAATAACTTGCCCCGACTGAGATGGAATGAAAGATTTTGGTTCATCTCAGGCTTTTAAAAATCATCTGCAATAGTTCTTTAAAAAAATGCAGCTTATCAAAAACAATAAAAAAAATGAAACCTGAATATCTTTCACCTAAAAACTGCAGAAACACTGTCGGCTTTCCTCCCCCTCATTAATTCATTTCCCCCACCCTGGAAATCTTTGTTTAGTAAAATGTTTGCTCCAAAAGCTGTTGGACGACTTAGCTCCAGGGCAGGAGTGGCTCCATGGGGAAGCAGGGGGTGTCCGGCCACATCCAGCCCGGCGCTGGTGTCTGCTGCGCGGCTGCGGAGGGGACAGCACCCGCACTGGGGACGAAAGCCACCTTCACCCATGGAGCTTACCAGCCCCGCACGCCTGGCCGGGGTCATCGCTGCCCGGGGAGCTGGGGATGGAGGGGATATGGGCAGTGAGCTGCGATGGGACGTGGGAGGTGGCGGAGGGAGAGGGTCAGGAATGACAGGGGACATTTTGGGGGTGGGGGAACACAAGTGGCTTAAGCCGGCTTTATCAGCGTGTTATAAAACGGCAATCAGCAGGGCTGAGATTTGGCAATCAGTCAATACCGGCTCAAAAACAACCTGGAGAAATGAACCTGGGACCTACTTAAGGTGACCTTTGGAAGGAAGAAAAACAAGTTTAAAAGAAAACAAATGCTTCACAGTGGTGTCTTAAACAGCTCCGTTTAACTGAGGGTGTGTAAGGACATTTTTCCTCTGTGTGTGGGAACTCTTTGTGTGCCCGGAGCTTTGCGGCGACGCGACGCGCTTGCGGCCCTTGGCTGGCCGCAGGTGCCCCACCTGCGTATACAGGGGACCCGTCGGCTCCTGGGAGCTCCTCAATGCCTCCAGTCCGGCCCAGCAAAGCTGAGCAAAGCTACTTCACCCTTTCCTGGGACAATCCAGGGGCACGTGCTAACGAAGAGATGGCAGTCTCTCTCCCCCATTTCTTCTCTTCCCAAACGAAAGGCAGCAGTTGCAGGTAGCCTGTAACGCAGGTCAATGTTCAGAGGGGGTTGAAATCCCAACCAAGTTTAGTCCCAGGCTTGCGTTCCAGTTTGAGGCCGGCTCGTTGTCTCATAGGAACGTGGCAATCACTTGAAGCCGTCGCACAAGGCAACTCGGGAGCAGCGGCTGATTTTCACCACCTTGAATTCTGCAGCCCCGGGACTGAATTCCCCACGAAACCCCAGTCCCCTCGTCTCTCAACCAGCAGATGCCTATTTCTTTCCCCGAAACTGGCCGCCTAGCAAAAACCGAACGGTTTGAAACCAATTGCCTTTCAGAACACCGGATATGAAGCCCTATTTCTGCCCTGACTCTCCCTAAAAACCTAACAAGGAATATGTGAAACGTTTGGAGGAGCCGAAATCGCCCAGCCGCGGATGGCGTGTAGCAGCCCCACTGAGATATCTGGTTTCTGTTACGTGTTTCTTTTCCTTGCATTATCTGTATTAGAACTTATAAAATGGATGATTTGTATCAGCTGTCCTGCTTTGTTGTTATTGCCATGTTCTGCTAACATGATAACGAGCCGCTGGTCCCAAATCTTCCTCTCCCACAAAATATCCCAGCTATGTGAAATGAAAGATGCCATTTTATTACAGGGCTGAACAAAACTCTGTACGAGGCGAAATGAAGGGCCTGTGAGGGGCAGGACTGCAGGGAAGGGGAGGAAAAGTTGGTGGGAGATGATGGTCACTGGGAGTGCAAAAAGCAAAATTGATTATCGGCTTGGAAATTATTATAATGTCGGTTTGCAATCACAGTCAGGAACGTCACACCTTCCTCACACTGCGTCGTAGCCCGGGACGCTTGGATTTGAGAGGGTGGTTCTCAGCTCTCATACGGGATTTCACACGACGGCGTTTTTGGGGAGAACTTGTCATTTTCTCTCTGAATCTTGAAGCACCTTGTTTAGCTGGCTTTCCGCGCGCTGAGCAAAATGGATCCTTGAATGTACCCGACTTCATGAGGTCATGGAGAGTGGGGTGTGTCGGATCTGCTCACCCAAATGGGTGCTCCTGCTCCTTCCCTGGCGAGCCTTGGCCAAGCCGCGTGCATGGCCGGGCGACCGCCATCGTGCATTTCTATACAGTAATTCCCTCCCTCGTGAACTGGGAATTTTTTTTCTGCCAAAACTGGTGATGAGGTATTTTAGGAGAAAGACCGCAGAGTCCGCATTTGTGTGTCTGCGAGCTGAAAACCCTCCCCGTGGGTGATGCGTTAGATCGACGGCCGCGTTGCCCAGGCTGCAGGAGCTCCTGTGCAAACACACGCTGGCGCAGATCGCGTCCCAATTTCCATGAGAATTGCTCCCCGAATCAAAAGGTTATTCACAGCTTTGGGCTGGCCCCTCCACAGAGCTGTTCTGCTGTCCTCCTGTTCGGTGACCACAGTTTCCCTCAAAATATTTTAAGGTGTTTATACCCCATCCTCACTTTATTTCTTCTTTCCACGCCTTGTGTTGTGAGGTTGGTGCAAGCAAATATAGTCCGGGTTTTACAGACTACGAAAAGGAGGCAGAGCTGGAATGATTGATCGTTAAAGGAACTCAGGTCAGATGCAGACCTACAGCTCAGCAGAAGCTGTGATGCTGCTCCTCTGCCCAAACCGTTGAGCCGGATCCTTCTTGGCTTTGGTAGTCCCGCTGCGGGACCACTTTTGGAAAGTACTTACGAGTTGCAAATGCCGTGACATTTCAGATGAAATCTAATCGAGCAAGTCTACTTTTCAGAGGAAATATTAAGGAACTTAACAACTTAACACTTCAACAGTGATAAAAACATATTTGTCTTTTATACAGAAAAGGGCTGACAGCCAAATTCTGTAATTGAGAATACTTCCTTAAATATATAACACTGAACGAGCAGCAAAAGAGTCAATTCATATTTTTATGAAAACAAGAAAAAGTGACGGTTCTGTTTATGTTATATAGGCCTGGAGCGTGGGCAGCTCGTCTCGTTCCCGTCTTCCGAGGCAATGCGAACCGTCACATAACTTAAAGAAAAAGCTGGAATGTCTGGGCAAAAAGTATACGTAGAAATTGATTTCAAGACAATAAAACTAATAATTTATCATCGGAAAAAGTGCCTGGATCAGAACTTTTAATAGCACTTCAGCAAGGCTACACCAAATGGCATCGGTGGGAGAGAAGGTTTTAGTGAGTATTATTTTAAGTGGTGTGGCTAAAGAATATCTCCTTGCACGGCTTTGCAGCAGATTATTAATTATTATTTAAAAACTCAGTAAAGCTTTTGTTTCTCCACCTGTTTGTTCTCAGCAAAAATGTACCTCGTTACAGACCTATTACGGCCCTTCTGCAAGCGGAAGGCGATATGCTTTCCACTTTAATCAGACATTTTCATTTGCATCTAACTTCCTGTTGAACATTACTGACTTCAAAGGATTAAAATTCCTAATTCTGATCCAAGAAGAAAATTGCTTTTTTTTCAGATGATCCAAACGAGACTAAAAACTTCCTCTTTTTGTCCCCTCGCCTCCCTTTTGTGCATATTTTAGAAAAGTCTGGCTCGGTAGATAATTCGGAAACACTTGCCACAGTCGAATGCTAAATGCTCCAATAGAATAAAAATCTAATAAAAGACATGGTTTGTAACTATTAATTTTTGCAGCTGTTGGATAAAAATCCTAAGTCTGTTTATGGCGATTCTTTCCTCGCTGATGACGTCCATTTATCCTCTTTCCCCTAAATGCCAATGTTCCTAAGCAGTTGTAAGTGTGCCCCCTTCTATCTCATTTCAGGAGAGACAAGGCCAAAATTTCCATTAAAGAAAATTGGGAATTCTTCCTTTGCAGCCATGCCGCTGCCTACCTGCTGTACTGCCGGTCCAAACTGCCCTGGTTTTCCTTGCTAGGCGGAGGAACTCTGCAAGGAGGTGGCGGAATTTGAAACGAAATCTGCTTGCGGGTCAGCTGGGAATCGCTCTGCAAATTCGCCTTCAGTTGTTGACAGACTCCCTGGATTACAAAGACAGAGGCAGAGAGGAGAAAACCTACTTAATCCCAAATGCAAAGCACAGGTGGAAACTATCCAATAAAAAAGGGTTTGAGGGGGGTTGGTTGGAAAATTCTGCTTCATCAAATTGCAATTGTTTTTGCATGAACATGTTCATTTAAAAAAAAAAAGCTTTGCTGGGAAGGTTTTTCAAATCCAGGATGTAGTTTCCTGCCAAGGCTAGAGAAAGCAAGGACTGTCATTCCTCCTGCAAAACAGCCCTTCCAAACAACCCACCAACGTAATTTCCCGGAGATAAGGGGACTTAGGGTTCAGAATTTTCCTCTGCCCCTATTTTTCCCTTGAAAAGTGCCAAGCAAACTTGGCATCGCTTTGGGCTGGAACCAAAGGTCTAGCCCCGATTTCCACCAAGAAACGCAATTGCTTTACAGCCAACCCAGTTTGGAGAGGTGCATCGAACAACAGCGATTACATTTCCATGCCAGATCGTATGGTTCGAAATAAAAGAAGGTTCAGTTATTTCCCTTTGCTCTTCCCAGCGAGAATGCCTCCCAGCAAAGTACCCTGTGTTTGAATTTTAGATGCAAACGGTTGCTGTGCATCCAAAGCCTGTCTGCAGCGCGGTGGCTCAGCCATGCTTGCAAACAGAAAGGAGGCCAAAGGAGAAAACTCTTTAAGGGAGGGGAATAAAAGCCACTGCTTGAAAATCCATTCCAGAGGATGGGATTTGACAACCCGCAGCTGCCAAGCAGACTGTATGTGTGGCAAAGGGTGTTGTCTCCCGTGCAGAGCGAGAGGCGGGAGAACACGTGGCTGCGAAGGCGAGCCAAAGGCGGAGGAGAGCTTTCTGCNGACAACCTGCAGCTGCCAAGCAGACTGTATGTGTGGCAAAGGGTGTTGTCTGCCGTGCAGAGCGAGAGGCGGGAGAACACGTGGCTGCGAAGGCGAGCCAAAGGCGGAGGAGAGCTTTCTGCAAAGATGCTCGTGCGTTGACTTGCTCCTGCAACGGCTCCGTCGCTTCAAAACACGACAGCGCTGCCTTGCAGAGAAACTCTCCCGTACCCAAAAGGCTGGTGAGCCCTTCATGCCACCCAGGTCCTGTGTTTTGAAGCCTCCGCGTGCAGGAGGAGTGCAGGACGGGCGGTTTTGGGGACCAGCAGAAATAAGCTGCATGCTTCAACGCAACAAGGAGGGAGGGAAGTAGAGGCTGTTACCTAGGGTTAGGGTGGCCACTGGTTTTCATGCACTTTACAGGGAAATAGTGGCCCTCGGTAATTTACTGGGTCTTGCAGGTGACAACAGCAAAAGGAAAGGGTGCTGGTCCTGTGCGGGCAGAGCTGATCGCTGCTGAGCTCACTGGATTTTGCCATGGTCCAGGTCTCTCCCTGGCACCTCTCTAAGACGGTTCTGCTCCTCTCTCTGCCTCCCATTTCCTCAGAGAGGCTGCTCACTGTAAGCCTTGCCTTTGCAAGGACGCTGTGGGTTATGTCTCGACTGGATAACGAGCCGAGGAGGAATGTTTTCAGGAGCGATTTTCCCCTTTGGTGCTTAAAGGGAGCCAAATTATCGGATAAAATTGTAACACGGTATGTGAACATCACTCCATATTTCAAGTCACTGCTGAATCTTTTGCTGTTGCCGTCCGAACGTCTGCATCTCTCTCCAGAGGAGCAGGGGAACTTTCTAGAGCTGCTGTAGAATGAAATAGGGCAACCCAAACTTGCTCTTGTGACGAGAAGATCCTGCCAAGGAGTACCTGGCCACCAGCTCTTTGAATAGAGAGAACTGGACATTCCACGGTGCTCTGAACTCCATTCCAGGTGGTATGCTACAAATCGTTTCTATGAAGATTTATTCATTTTCAAGCCTTTGGGTGCATGGCAGCTGTCCAGTTAGGAAAATGGAAAATAGAAATAAAGAAATAACTAGGAAAATGCAGGTACCATGCGCCCAGAGACATCTGGCAAACACTTGTCCCCAGTGCCCAAACTTCTCAGCAAGGTGCTCACATCCAGTTGGTAACTCTCGACCCCTCTCAACAGATTTGTTCTCTGCAATCCCCTCTGAGCTCTTTTTTGTTCACTTTTTTTAAAAAAAAGCATCTTCTTTATCATCATTGCCATAGTTTTTTTTCTTCTTCTTCTTTTTTTTTTTTTGGTTGTCTTTGCTGAGAGATTTGCTCTAGGTTAGATGCAACAGCAGATGCAGCAATTCTGCCCTCCAAACACTGCTGTAGTGGACAACACATATACCTCACTCTTAATTATAAAACAAAAATGAACAAGGCTGTTTGGGACACTGCCTCAGGAAAGGACAAGTAAAAATAATATTCAGAGAAACATTATCTTCAACCTATTTAGGTTCCAAAAGTAAGTTGAAATGCTGCAAGCCACTCCACAGCTTCTCCTTGTTTTGGAGGTAGAATTATGGCCACATCCAGTTTCCCTGCAGTATTTCCAATTCCCATCACCACCATGCATGCAACGGTAATAACCAAGCATTTTAAAAGCAAAAATTCCCCAGCACTTACCAAAGAAAAGATCTTTAACAAACATTTGGAGTCCAACGAAGCGGGGACAGCAACGGCACAGGCATGTCCCAGCCCAACCTGCCTTTCCAGGAATGCAAGTTTCCTGCAAAATTGCCCTCCCCGCCTCAGGGCAACACCCCAGGCACCTCTCCTCCTGCCCCGCTCTGTGGTTATTGTGCGCACGGATGAATGGCACAGACCCGTGCGCTGGGATGTTATTGCTGGATAAAGCTAATAAAACATTTGACTCACTGAGGAAGCTTTCCCATCCCACTACACGCCTGGTCTTCAGGGTTACCCACGTTTGCCTCCTCACCTTTGCATTGTATGATGTTATTCTAACCTCTTTCATCTTTGGCTTTTGGCAGCCTTTTCTGCTTTAAGTATATAGTTATCTTAAGTTGACCAAGATGTTTCAGGCTACAATAACTGGCGGATGTTTTAGATTGAAGTCTCCTAATATGCATTCAATTTACATGTACTAAGGCTCTCATTCAATCTGAAATACCGACCAAGTATAAAATAATAGTGACACTTGACATTTTCACAGAGATTTACAACTTCAAAGGGCTCTACAATATAAACGAACTCTCTCTGTACTTATGAGACGGGTAAACAAATACTATTAAGACGGAAAATGGAGGGGAAGGGATTGCAGAGCTTGCCCAAGGCCAGACAAGGAGCTGGTGTCAGGGCCGGGCTCTTGGCTCTCTCTCGTATACCCAAACCACCAGGCAGCTGTTAACTTTAAAAGGTGTAAAACCGACATGGACCGGTCATGCAGGTCTACATCCCAAGCAGATGGATGAGAAATTTAAGCACTGGAATGGAATGGTGTCATCCAACAAAAGAGCCCCGGTCTCTGCCTAGCCCTGGGATTTCCCAGGTGTCGTGGATGCTGCGGTTCCTTGCTTCCAAGGTGCCTCTGCACCGGTGACGCAGCTTTGGCACCCAGACCGGGGATGGGTGGGACAATGGCGGTGGGGATCGTCCTGCTTGCACAGACCTGCCTCCCACACAGCCGCAGTCCTACCCCATGGGCAAATGATAAAACGGGTGGGAAGCCCTATGGCTTGACTGCCTTTGGTGACTGCCTTTGGTAACAGCCTCTGCATTTGTCTATGAGAGTGGTTTTAGCCCATTTTTCTCATTTGCAAACATGGGCTGGGTCCCTCCCTTGTGACACTCCTTCATTTCAGGGGGAGGAGATGGCTTTCGATCAGCGCCGTGCGCTTGCAGTGCCTGCTCAAGTAGCCTGAAGTAGAAACCTTCACGCTGCTTGATGGATGCTGCTATTGTTAACGCAAATAAGCGGGTGGATGTTTCATTAATCATAGCCCATAAACCATTTTGACCAACTAAAAAAATATTTCCTCTTTCTTATTCATTCAAGAGTTACTCTGAGCCTTTCAGCCCGTTTGTACGGACTAGACAATGAGTCGCTACCCGTTATACAGCATGTCCTGCCCTTCCCTTTCTTTGTAAACATGGGGAGCTCGATTCCGTGATGTGTTTTCATGAACTGCCAAGAGTCAGCTAATGTGCTGTTTGCTGACAAGTATTTGTTAATAATCCAAAAGCACTGAGCTTGTGGGTTGGGATTTTATTGTTTTTAAGAAATATAAAAACTAAATTAAACAAGGGTGTGGAGAGTTCTCAAATGTAGCTACTGTTCCTTCCGTGATGCAGTTGCAAATATGCAGCTCCACCAATTCCAGGGAATTATTTAAGTAATTTTGTTGCTCTGTCACATTTATCTTCCTGCAGAAATCACAAAAGCTTAACTGGGTGTCCTCTCGTGATGATCATTTTCACTGAAGAGCTAGGATTTTGAAGCAAATGAAGGGGGATGAACTTGTAGCAGCACTTCCTTGTACATGTCCTGCCACTTCATACGGCTCCCTGGGACCAGGTGGTGACAACAGGGTGGCAGCTGCTCGTCACCAGCTGAGAACCCCCAAACTCACCATCCGTGTGACTCACCAAGGATGCCGCACATCACCTAATGGGTTCTCTTGGTGTGTTTTTGACAGGACTCCTCCTTACAGCCTCCGTGGCATTTTGGGGTGTGCTTAGGGCTCCAGCATAGAGCCCAGGATGCTTTGCTACCTGGACGAATCCTTTTGCAGGGAGCAGCCCATGAACTCGTTGCCGAGGTGCTTGCAGCACCGACCATGGCTGGAACCATCCCCATCTCCAGAAACAGCTCATGGGAGGGAAGTGTGTGGAGGAGGAGGGGGAAGACGTACTTTGAAAGAATTCCCAAGCCAAGCACGTTGGAGGCGAGCGTCTCCACGCCAGCCGGCGCGGCACGCCAGGCTGCACCACTCGCTGCACCAACAGGTTTGTGCAATGGGACCCCCCGCAACACATAGCAGAAAGTGCCCCGAGGGCAGATCAGTTTTAAGCTTGACGTAGAAAGATGACAACTATATATGAGCCGAGTAGGCAGAAAACACAGGGGCTTTCATTTTCATGTGCAGGGCACCATTTGCTTTCCAAATTCAAATGACAGCTTTTGAGGCAGTTCTTTCAGGTGACAAATGATAATAAAGCTCCTGTTTACACTGGCTGTTGACTCATCTTAGGTGGAATTATGTACTGAAATAAGTAAATAGCTTCCTATTCAATGTGATCCATATACAGCTCTGGGCCACAGTACAATGCAAAGCTCCTGTATAGACAAGACTCTTGTTTGTTGTGTGCTTTTCTAGGTCACTTAGCACTTTGCTTCATAAACGGGCTTTTTAGGAGGGAGACTCCTGGTGTGAATGGTCTTTCCCTTGTACAGAGTAATTCACCCTTAAAAGCTAGGAAAGCTATGATTGCTTTTTAATTTGTATTGTAAACACATTAAAGACGAGCTGAGCAAACCAGGACAACTTGGGATGACTTTTTGCATACCTGAATATGAGGGCTTGTGAGGTTTATTTTGTTAGCATCTCCATTTATCTTTCGAGTTTTGGGATTGTTATAAAAAATATGTTTGAAAAAGGTTCTCAAGATAATGGCATTTCAGATGGTTCAATTGCTGGACCTTACACGTGCACGTAGCATTTTCACAGCTCTGGTTTGTGTCCGTCAAGCTGGTAGAGGGGGACAGAGTCTTTTTTGTGCTGAGGCAGTATTTCTCTGGGGCCTTGGAAGCCATTTTGGGGATTTTTAACCCAGCTGAAAATGTGTGAGCAAAAACCCTTTAAAAAATCAAACAAAACAAGCTCAAAGAGCAACAGCCAGCAACATGAAAAAAAAAAAGGGTATGATGTTTTCTCTCTTAAAATCACTCAGAATTTTTGAATTGGACTCTCCTCCATGACGCTGCTTGAGGACATCTGAGCTGCTCCCAAACAGCAAGGTAGAAATCGGGAAACGTAAAGGAATATGAGATGAGGCAACTTGATGGTTCTTGTGGATATCTCAAGGAAAACAGCATGCTTATGAGCATCTATTGCACTGATTCTATGGCCCTGAAGGACATTTCAGTCCAGTTCCTGCTGACTTTCCTGTTGGATGAAGCCGTCTTTCTCTTTTGGCTCTCAAAGGATTGTGGAAAAGCAGTGTCCTAACTTAGCTGGCAAACTATCTCGGGTATTTTGGGCCACCTACCTTGTAAGGTTGCCCATGTAAAATACTGGCTGGTCGGTCGCTATCTCTATGAGCTGCAAGAGATGCAATGTTGTGGTTTTCCATACACATAGATAAGATTTTGTATCTTAGGCCAGAAAAAATTACTTTTCATACTGATACACACCTACAAACACGATTCCCCAAGACCTCAATCCTCTTGTAGTAGAGACTGATTCAAGACAGTATAAAAATGGTGATTCCATGAATGAAACACATCTGAAAGTTTCCCAGAGCTGTCACCTACAAAATGATGTTTCTGTTCCCAGAATTTTCTAGACCAGCTAGTCTTCAACTTACTATTCTTTTATTGATGATAGAGGCCTTGCAATAATTAGAGAAGACGGATGTATTGTGACAAATACAAGTTGCATCAAAGGTGGTTGAAAAATGCAGTTTCTTACTTCTTGGCAATGGAAATTGAAACAGTGTAGGGAACTGTATCTGTTTCTAAGCGTTAAAAAATGTAACACAATTTTCTTCTTCCATTAATTCTTCCAAGAGCGACTGTAACAACTCATCCAGTGTGTTAAGAGTAAACCGTTATCAAGTTAGCATCCAGCCAAAGGGGCACAACTGCAAGCTCTTAATTCTGTTTCCTTTATGATTCTGGACTGGACTTGAAAGTTCCCCATATCACCAGGCTGCCTAGAGATTTTAGCTCTTGGGGAAGAGGAAGGGTTGACCAAACTGAGTTTACAAGGGAGTTTGAGGAGGCTCATCCAGATGAGGTGCACAGGGACAGGCAGCATCTCATCTTCCCTGGAAACCCTAAGCCATCTGCTGCAGGGGAAGTTACTTTCCTCTTACCTCTTCTTAACTTTTATTGCTAATGTTCATATTTAACTCTTCTATCCCAGTGGCAAAGCATATAATAATGATGGCAAACATTACTTTCGCTTCCATCTCCGTTGACTTCTTTCTCTAGTTGAGGCTGAAATTACTGCTTTGCAAAAATCACCATCCAACGAGCAAGCCAGGTATTAGCATCACTTTGTGAGTCTTTTCCAGAGGCCTGAGATGCCGCTGTCAGAGGTGTACTTGAACCAGAGGAATCCAAGTCTTCCAGTGCTGTTTCAGGATCGCGTCTCGCCGCCTCATGGCTCTCACCACTAAGAGGAATCTTTCGCATCTCAGGAATCTGTGCGGTGCATATAGTTTCTCTGCAGAGAAGATCATACCTACGTATCCGACGCATACATGAACGCGCGTGCACTTTTCCTGGAAGACAATAAGCGTTGTCTTCTGCTACTGGGTAGTAAAAGAGAACTAAGGAAAGGTCCTGCAGCTCTCCATAGTGCAAAGTGACCTGCAGCCCCTCAGTGGGAGGCATGAAGTTATGTAGCTCATTAAACCTTAAAAAAGCAAGGAGAGAAGCTGCTTCCAATTATCAGGATGAAAATTAATGAAATAAAAACTACAGACAGGCTGCAGAATTATGCAATAAAAAGGGCTTTGCTGGCATTAACAAAGCAGTGTGTAATATTTGTGTGGTTCTAGCTCAGCCCTGCCTTGAACACATGGTGATTCTGCACATAAAATGTATCCAAATTAATGAATTAAAAATCCTTGATAATCCCACACAAATTTCTGTTCATAGTTAAGTGTTATTAGTTGGGAAACCTCCTCAGAAAGGGAAAATGAGGTTGTGATCTGTTGTCTGAGAAAATAACCTCTTTGTTAGTACCAAAAGAGTCGTGTGCTGGAATGGCTGGCTGGATTCATGGAAAAGCCCAGCTGCTGTCTCGTTGTTGTAGGGAATGAAGGTCCAACGCAGCAGTAACTGAATATAACGGGGTCCAGAAGAGACCTACCGTTTGGGGGACATGGGGCCCAAGCAAGGGTGAGTGTGGCAGTGAATATGCGTGAGAAAAGCCGCCTTTAGGTACATGAACAGTCTTATTAAGAGGTTTCACATCAGCTCACACAGAATATCCTCCACAATATTAGCTCTGCCTTGGGTTCCAAACAGTGTTAGTCCATGTTAGTCCACATCTAAAATCAATCTGCATGAGACTGCATGAACTTGATGCAGAAAATATTGATTTTTCCTCTAAAAGCCTGGGCCACCCCTTCCTTTTCACTTTCCTTCTCCCAATTTCTATGAAAGGGCACAATTGCCTTTCTAGGCAGCTGAGCAAAAAGCGTTCCTTCCCTTCGCAGATTGTATAAATGTAACCCTTGTTTCTGTTGTAATGCTGTCTGCCTGCCATGGGATATACGTATGATCCAGAAAGTGTTCACCAAGGACTGAAGAGCCCGCTGGCCTGGCGACCAAGGTCCAGTGAAAGCAGTATACGTGGAAATGTGTTAGTGAGATTGCTGTTCCCGTGAACGTAGATACAGAATCTCCAGAGAGGGCAGAATGTTGCAGTCTAAACATTTATATTACAAAAAAATGGAAAATCATTTGCTTAGGCATAAATTAGCCCCTACGAGACAGATTTATTGCGCCGTGGAATGTTTTAATGAGATGAGGGGGTTCCGCAATCATAGGATACATTTTGCATCAAAATGTTTGACATATAAATACCGCTTGGGCGAAATTTTCGACCCCGCGATATTTAGCACTTAACTGGGGATTTGGAAGGAATTTAAGGAAGAGGGATGTGTAAATTGGTTTCTCAGTTAAATTCTGAGCGGTCTGAAGTCTGACGTCCGGTTTACGCACGGGAGCCGCGTTGGGATGCCCGCTGCGGGGCGGTGGAGAGGTGAGAGCTGAGGTCCGAAAGGCTCACAGCAGTGATGTTTGTGAAGGGCAGCTTCCCCTGTCTCCCTCCTTCATGCAAAGCCCTTTCTGTGCCTGGTTCTGGGGATAAGAGAGATGACAGGAGCACAGCTTCAGAAATGCTGTTTCTCTTTCACCCCCTGCTACTCCAAAGCCCCATATTTCATATGCTCCTAAGGGACCTTGCAGTTTAACGGTGATTATTCTTGGTATAGGAGTCGACTCCAGGCTCCCTGGATGAATCTGAAAAAGGAGATACAATTCAATGCCGATAGATCAGTCTCTGGCTGCGTGGTGGTGTGGGAGAGAGTCCGCAGTGATTCCCGAAGGGCAAAAAGTAGGATTTTTCCTATTTCACACGACCATAAGCAGTGAGCTTTAACATCCTCTGTAAGAAAATGTCAACATATATTCCAAATCATGAGCTGGGTACTCAACTGAGAGCATCTTATTTCTAGCCTAGACTTCTGCCAGGAACAACAACATTTTTTTCTTGATAACTTGTGCTTGAAAGATGACAACAGCAACCCCCAAAAGTCTTATTCCTGGTCTGATTTGATGAAATGCACCTGGATAGGAAATAATGGGAAAAAAATAAAGAATTATGATGTTATTATGTCATTCTGATTGACCATTAATTGAGGAATCATAAATAGAACAGACTATCAAGGGATTTTAATTCAGATTTTAACCCCTCAGATTTTAACACTGGTGACAATGGGTATTTTGTAGTCCTTCTTTGAATAAATGCAGGCACACGATCCATGGATTTATGGGCTAGCGTTAGTTTTCACACCAAGCACCACCGCAGAGGGGGAGTTATTACCCTTCAGCTCCCAAACCTGGTGCTGTGATCTCTGTCCTGGTTATCAGCTGACTATCAGCGCTGTGATGCTCGGAGCACCCGCTGAGGACCTGACCTTTTAATAAAAGAAAAATACTCCTGAAGACGTCGTCCCGGGAGAATTTGCACCGAAATCGATGGGGTGCTGTTTCTAGTGGAGGCAGTGGGACGAGCAGGAGAGCACGGCTGCTCCCTCCGCTCTCAGCCGTTTTCCCCCACTGACTTTCCCAGAGGAAACGCTCCCACTCCTGCAAGCACAAGGAAAAGAAGAAACACTGGCAGAGAGAAAGTTGGAAATTGCAAGTGTTTAGCAGCCAAAGCTGAGGAGAGAGAAGGAAAAAGCCTGGGACATTTCTGGGACAAGTACTCAAAGCACATGCCTGCCGCGCTGGCTCTGAACAATATGAATTAATATTATGTGAGCGTGTAACGTAAGTATTCTCTGTAGGATGCTCAAAAAGATCATAGCAGTCATTTTGCATTTCCAAACCCGTGGTGAAGAGGAAAGCATGTACATAAAGCCTTTTTCATGAATGATGCTTATTAAGAAGCTATCTTGGGGTTGGGGAAATAGGCACGCAGTGTCCCTAAAAAGTGTTATAAGCTCAACCACAGCAGCCCTGTGAGTTACCTTGGGCATAAAACTGGCTTATTTTTTAATGCTAAGGACAAAACAATGTATTTCAACCAATAGGAAGAATACTAAAAAAGTACAATATCTCTCATACAAGGCGCTAGCGTATGCAAGCTCCATCAAGGGAGACGTGCCAGCGTGGGAATGGCGACGCAAAGCCTGGCGCAGCCCGTGCAGGGCTCAGGCCCGAGGGAGCTGGTGACAGAGAGGGTGCAAAGATGGCTTTGAGGGACACCTTGGCACTGTCTGCCTGGATTTTCTTTGGCGCTCCTTAGAGGTATAAATCCTGTTTTCTTATCTAAGTTTTTTTCTTCCTCTCTACACGTGGTCATCTTTCACTGCTGCTGACATTTCAAAGCCAGAAGTTATGGAATTGCTACAGATGAAAACACGAAAGTTTTATTCAAGAACACCATCTTCAATAGCACAGTGTTTGAAGTAAAATTGTGTTCAGTTTTGATGTACATAAATTAGGGGAGGGGGTGCAAAGCATCCTCTTTCCTGTGTTAATAGAGTAATTTTTAGCATTTTGGGGCAGAACAAGGAATATTGAAGATTGACCTTGAATTTGTTGTGGTTTTCCATAAGCAAAGGTCATGTTTAAACAGTATAAATGCCTCGTCTTTCTGGGAAAAGCTGTTTTCACCTAATTCATAACATGTTTGCAGTTCTTATGTTGGTAATGAAGTGCACTGATTTTGCTGTGTAAGTAATAAATTCACCGACTAAATTCTGCAAAAGGAGCAGGCTCGGCCAGATTTGCAAGATCTTGGGAAAGTCATGAAAACCATCAATCTCGGCATTCAAAAGTTTACAAAGCGAAACTGTGTTTTACACAACTGCTGTTACAATAACTTATACATTTCATTTAACATTTCTTTTGCTTAATAAGTAAATAATTCACAAAGGACAGAAATTAAATTGTGCGACACTTGGTTTCAATTTTGCAGTTCCTGTCAGGGGATTCTAATGCTCTCCTACTATTGCTACAGAGTTTTTTCACCGCTATTGGTCCATATCATCCGTGTGTTGGTCAGCTTAGATGAAAAGCCACGTTGCATGAGCTAAACCTTAATACTAATGCCGCCAAATTAATCAATTCGTACTTTCTGAGTTCTGAACCTACCCTAAGGTGAAGGAAACACGATCCACTAAGGATCATCTTGCAATTAAAACAATTCTCTATGAATCAGCGTGACAATGCAGGTGCTAAGCAAGCATCTGTTCAATTAAGTTGCTTTAGCAGTTTTGGGGAGAGTCTATTTTGCTTTTTTTTCCCATCATTAAGCTTACACTTAATGCTCCCAGCAAACAATAGCTCATTAGTGGATTAGGGGTAATTACCAACGGCACTCATTATTCCCAAGGCTTAATGGGCCAATTTGCTGCTGTAATAGTACCCCAGTATTGTGGTGCTCCAGCAGAAAAGCTGGGAGTGCTGGAATGAGCCATTGCCTTGAAGGCCCTGCAAATATCTGAGCAATCCCACCCCCTCCCAGGACACCCCACCATGGGGTGGATGGGGCCTTGTTGCCAGCTGGGGGGTCCCATCAGCTCCCAAGCCTGCATTTTGGGAGCTGGGTTCAAGCTGAAGGGCACCCGCTTGGGGACAGCTGCCTGTCCCCAAAGCTGCCTGGATCGCTGTCCGTAGAATGTCCCGTAAGGAAAGGGGGGACCCCAGAAGCTGTGCCCGCAGGTCGAGCAGGCACTGCCCAGCCTGGAGCCTCTCCTGTCCTCTCCTCCCCAGGGCTGCCCAGGGGGGTTTTGAAGATTTTTCTGTTCTCATTCGGAGCAGAGACCGAGCGCCGATATCTGGACACTGCCCAGGTACGAAATCCTTTATGAAGCTCTGTAAAGTACCAGCTTGGCTAAACACCTGGTGGGCTGGAGGAATTCTTAAGGAATATTTATAGACAATGTTGAGGGATGTTTAAGGAGCAAGTGGCTGAGCTGGCCAGAATGGCGCACGCCTGCAATGTTACGGTAAGGAATTACATTCACTTGCCATCGCAGCACCTTCCAGTTGCTTTCAATGATCATAATGAAGAACAAGTGGCAAAAAAATTTTCTTGAGCAGAAAAGCTGGTACTGTACGAACAAGGATGAACGCCTCAGCTCCATCGTCAAATTTCCCAGGCAGCTTGGGCTGCCTGCAAGTCTTCTCAGCATCTCCGTCCTCTGTACGGTCCACGGGCAGAGGCTGAGCAGAGAAGCCAGGGGCCTGAGTGCAGAGGACTGAAGGGACCATTAGAAAAGCTGAAGTATGCGTAACTGTAGTCCTTGTTTGCAAGCAGAGTAAAAAAACATTGTCAGCTATGTTTTTATTTTTAGCATTATATTTTCAGTCACTCATTTCAACCTGGAGTGCCCGATCATTTTTCTGCTTTTAGGAAGGGGATTAAGAAAGAAAAAAGACATAATGCTATAGTGGAGTTAAGTGCCACTTCTTCAGGCTCCTGTCAAATCTTGTAATTTGGAATAATTACCAGTGTCAGGTTTGGGGAAGGAGTTTGATGTAAATTGCCTCGATCTGTACTCATCCTGTGAGATAAGAAAAACAGTATGTGAGAAGTTAGAGCACTGAATAGGCATCACCAGGAAAATCACTGTTTAAACAGCCTCACTTTAATATGCATGACCGTATTTTATTTTCGTTTTTCTTTATGTCATTCAGATCTGGGCAAATCCTGCTCACGCTGAGACCAATGGTGATTTCTCATTTATTTTAATAGCCCGGCCTATAGACTCCTGCTTAGCAGGAGGTCTTGCGGATTGCTAAGCGTTGTATTCATTTGTATATATGATCCTTTACACAGCAGAGAAGAGCTAACCAGACTCATTTGTAGCTCCATGCAGGGGAAAGACTGACCATCTTCTGCAAGCGCCCTCAAAAGAGGTTTGGGGATCCCCGTCTGGATCAGGTGCAGCCCTGCAGTCCAGCCTTGGGATCCTGACAAGCCTTAGCAGTGATATCTGTGTTTTCTGGGTGCTACAAGTGAGGATGACGGCTGTTTTGTGAGGGGATATGTCCGCTTCAGTCTGAGGCCTCTAGCTGATGTGGAGCAAGAGGAGATGCCCAGGCTGGAGCAGGGAAAGAAGTCATTCTGGCTTTGGCCTGCTGTCGTCTCCCACCCCGTTACTTTCTTGCATCTGCAACTCATCTAAATTTTTAATTTAGTAAATTATTTTTTTTTTGATGGGGAAAAAATGTCATTCTCAGAAGCATTTGTATACTTTTAGGGAACAGAATCCAAAACCCAAACCCTATAAAAACTTGAAAATAATCAACCCGCTTTTTTGGAACACGTCTCCGAAAACAGAGCATTTTTAATTTCTTTCCATTTTGTGTGCATAAAAAAATCACGCCTCGTTTCTCCCTCTTTGCAATTTCTTTTGAGTTATGGGAGCAGTTTCTGTCCATGCATTGAAATAAATCACCACCATAAAAATCACAGTGTATTGCCTTCTCTGCTTCTTGGAAAACGGCCTTCGGATCCCGGCACCATCATGCGTGCCATGATAGGAGCCCAAGCAGGCCCTTTAGAGCTAGGAGGGTTTTGCAAGCATGTCCAAGAATTACTGTCCCGTTGACATCCCTAAATCCTGGGAGACATCAGGTAGCGTTAGTGATCCCAAGGGTTCCCATCATCAGCTTGCTCTGTGGGGATGGAAGGGTGGGATGCCTGATCCTGGTCCATTCCCAGCTGAGCACCACTGCCCATGAGCCCAAGGATGCCAATGACCTGATGATTTATGGAAATGTCATCTTCAGTTGTAATTGTCTTTAGTCACAGCAGTAACTAATACCACGGGACGGCTGAGCCGTGCACTGGCTGAAGGAACAGGCAAAACGCTGCTGGACTTCCCGAGCTGTCAAGTAGATTTTGAGAAGAGACCGCTTGGGGCAGGCAGCTCCGGGTCGTCTGTCTAAAGGTGGATCTGAGCAACCTGTGAGTCACCACAGCAGGTTTGCATGTGCAGACGGTAAATGACCTCACCAGTCACATGGGGAAAAATGTTCCAAACTCCCCGAAACCTGTTACTTCGAGGAGTTCCTAGATTTCAGCACGGTTTTGTGATGAGGTAGAATTGATGGCCAGTCGGAGTCACGAACCGGGGTGTGCTTTCAGCAGCAACGCTCATAATCATCTTCTGCTCTATTGCCAGCACTCAATTCCCATCTCAACACTAAATACTAGTGACTGCTGGAGAGGCTGAGCAAGTAACAACTCCTTCAAGTGACTGGACACTCCATGAGAGTTCCAGAGATGCACCAAGAATAATCAGATGTCAAATGCTCTTTTTTACTTGGAGAGCCACAACCGTTTTTTCAGGGTAATGGTGGCACTGGAGAGAGCCTGTGGTCATAGCAGCGGCCACGTCAGTATTTCTCGCGTCTGAGCTCTTTCTGGTCATCTCTATTCTTGCCAAAACATCTTGCCGGGTCAGGAAAGTGGAGACGTGCAGACGTGGAAAGGGAAGGAAAAACATTCAGCAGTTTCTTTGAAATGAATTGGGATCCTGTGTGTAGGTGCGAGGGCCAGGTTTCCCAAGGATCTGAGAAGGACTTTGCACTTGTGCTTGAAGCCGTGACCCTCCACAGGTCTGTTGCACTATTGCTGAGCCCTGAACGCGTCAGACACCCTGTGCAAAGGATGTCCATCGCATAAGGTTTGCTGGCAAGAGCAGTGATGTATGCGAAGGAGAGAGAAGCGCACAGCATGGGGCTGCTCTAATGTCTTGTGGAATTAAATAGGCAATAACATCAGGATCATCAGAAAATATATTTACAGCTTATTTACTTGCATCATATTGTAATTATTATGAGTTGGTTTACAGACACAGTGAGGGACACCGGTGAAGCCCTGCTGTGCGTGTATTACCTAAATATATCAGGAGAGGCTGTTTCTGCTGTACAGTTAGTAATCTAACCTGAAAGAAGGTACAATGGGAATCTGTGGCTCAGAGAAATCAAGCAATTGACTTAAATCAGTAGGAAATTAATAAGAAATCTTGTGAATTCTGGCCAGGATTCCAGTTTATAGACATGCTGCTCACTTAATCTTCATCTACGAGCCTCTTCAAAGCGTGTCAATAAACAGCTCTGATTTTCTGTTCAGTGCTGTAGAAACATTCAGCTGAAAAGCATGAAGGAATAAAAATTTCTCAATTACTGCATCATTTTCTCCTAAAATGTAGGAAATCTGGTTGTGCATACTGTTTGAAAATATTGGCTGGTAATATTTGATTTGCCAAACGCTACTAACAGCAAGCCTTCAGAAAGGAAGATAAAATTAATGCAGAAAAAATGATGCTGAGCTCAATTTAGAAGATCTGTACTTAAGTGACTCAAATCAAGCCCCGAGATCTGGCAGATGATGCTGTATTTCCATCTGTTTATCCTGTGTTAGCTCTTCACTATAAGCACGCCACAGAGTTTACCAAATCACCCAACACTCTCAGCGTTATGCGGGTTGCTCGTCTAAATACTCCCTTGTTACAACTCATCTTAGGCAACAGATAATCTGATACTATCATAATATATGGTTAAAGCATAACGGCAGTCAAAATAACATTCGTCTGTATCAAACGTGACTGATGAGAACAGGAACCCTGCCAAGCAACAGCTCAGCAGTCACCCATCGTGAGGCTGCGAGCGCATGGTTAAGGAGCTCCGCGGTGGCTAATCCTGTTGTCATCTGAATTAACTTTCAAACAGGGGAAAAAAACCCCCAGCAGTTGCATAATAAGAGGCTTAAGGTCTTGAGCTGTGGAGTAACGTGTGTATTTTGTGCATGCCTGCTTAGCAGTAGCACCGTGAAAGTCATTTCGTTGTAAGAGGCTTCTTTTCCCGGGTAAAATGGGTGATGCTCTTCGGCTCGCTCCAGCCGCAAGCTGAGTGTGTGTGCGTGTGCGTGTGTGCGTGCTGAGAGCGTACGATGACAGCTAAAGATCCCGTAAACACTGGCCAGTACTAGGTACATCAGGGATCGATTTTGGCGAGACTGGTTGGTACTCCTCCTTCTGGGAGCCGGCGATTCCCAAAGGAAGCCTTGGCAGAGCTCTTACCTGCAAGCACTCATTACGGGCTGGAGCTGCTCAATAGCATTTGACACGTTTGGCAGGATATTTCAGGTGTGTTTTTAAAAATAATAAACATTCGACACATCAAGCAATTATTCACCTGGCTCTTTTAAAGCTCCCATGGTCCTTTCCAGTGGAAGGGGCAAGCAGCCAGGTACGAGGTTGCTCAGGTGCCGTCCAACCAGCTGCTCATGTCAATGGTGCTGCAACTGCAGCTTTTTGGAGATCACTTTCCATCAACATTTAATTTTCTCTAGAAAAAATCATTGCCAATATATGCAAATAAAACAGACAAAAGAACACCGAGGCTTACAGGGGAGGAAGGTAATCGCTTGTGTTAAACTCACCTTGTAATATAGCACTTGAAGAAGCATGAAGGAAAATGCAGCTGGGAACAGCGTTGTTGTTGCTAGATGTTTGCTACTTGGCCTGGACTTCTTTTTCAAGAGGCAAACCAGAGAACTGGGCTGAGATTCAGCACCAAAGATGATCATTTACTGGGGTAAGGTGGCATCGTGTTCATGAATGTGCTTTTGCATTGGGACCTGTTTGGCTGTCCCTGTCAACGGGAATCTTCTCCCCGACTCCTGTGGGTGTTGCGCTCAGCCAGGTGTGAGCAGAGCTCTTAGCACACAGTCCATGTGTTTGCAGGAGACCGAGGAGAGACACCGGCATTCAGAGGAACCTGAAGTATCATCCTCCTCTCCTGGAGGAAAGAGTTTTTTCCCAGGACCTGGGTTTCAGGTGAGATACTGCTGTCTTTCCAAAGGGCTGATGTGCAATACTTGGCCAAGTTAAGGGTACAGAAGAGCGTGTTGCCCAACGGTGACCTCATTTGCCCTGGTGACCCATGCTGCAGGTGGCTCCCGGTGCGATCAGAATGTCCCCACAGGGATCCCATGCAGAGGTCAGCGGAAAACCCGTGACCGAGCTATGGGCTCGGCTCTTGCTGCAATGGGGAAGGCAGGGAAAGATGGAGAGCCCGCAGCTTGGCAGCTCTGCAAAGGGGCAGAGAGTCTGCTGGAAGTGCTCACTAGCTTTTCACTGTTTTGTTTCTACAAACAGATGACATTGCTGAGCCCTGAGGGGGGTGAGGCAGTCCAGCGGCTGATCGCGGAACGGAGCTGCAGCCGCTGCTTGGCTGACGGCTTTGTGGGTTCGCCAGCCATTTAACATGTTTGCCAACATTCAAAGCATGCATTGTTGTGGTTTAAACTCGGGAAGGATTTTTTTAGGAAAGCTTCATCTGAGGATGAATGCCAGAGAAACCCCAGCTTACAGCTGGTCGCGCACACGTTGCTGCAGACGCTCTCGCGCAGGCTGTTTGCTTTGCAGCAGCGCTTCGTGGCGCACGTCCCGGTGCAGGACCTGGAAAGTACCTTCATGAGATCAAGCAATTTTGAGCGAGTCGTTCCTCTGTCAGTTGGACAGGGAGGTGTTTCTGCTGCTATGACCTATTTTCCAAGGCAGAAATGGAGAGATTTCACCGATAACCGTTACTGGGCTGGCTCTTCCGCCCCCTCTGCTGGCTGCCGAGCGCGCGAGGTCCGGAGCCGAAGTCCCGCAGAACCATGGTGGGACCTCAACTGGAGCAGCTCGGCCCCGCTGCGTGTCCCTGGCTGCCTTTGTCCTCTGTGCCATGAATGGCTGTTGGTAGAGGATGGAGGAGGGACAAGGGTAGCCCTCAACAAAAAATTGCTGCTCGCTTCCCTTGGGTCTCCCATCCCTCATGTCACTGCTGCATGGGCAAGCAGTTGTGGACTTCAACACCAAATAGTTCGGGGGACAAGGAGACTTTTGAAGTCAGTTTTCGCCTTTCTTGGTTGGATTGCTCTGTACCTAATGCTAAATGTTCTTTTTTTGCCCCACCGATTGGGATATTCATTCATCTCTCACGCAGATATCTTGGCGTCTTATAACTGGACTCACCCTTCAGTCTTTCCTCATGTTGTAAAGCCTCTTATGCCCATTTTTGCAGAATTTGTGGGAACTCAGCACCTGTGAGACCTCGACAGCTCTGTCACATTTGTCTGACTGGGACCACAGGTTTGGTATCAGCAAAACGAAGGAGAAATGGGTGGGCTGGTGGGAGGGCTGGTGGCTTCACGCGGGGCTGGCAAGGCTGAGTGCTGGGGAAAGAAAGACAAAGCCAAAATCAACCCTCCCAAACAAAAACAAACAAACAAAAGAGACATATCTTTGCAATTTCTTGGGCGGGCTCATGTTTCCCAGGGACTCAATTTAAGCTTGCTGCAGGTATTTTTTTTTTAGAGGTCTGGTTATTTGCTTCCCAGCTCTGCTACTGCTGTCTTTTGCAGCCGTGGACAAGACACTTATTATTCTCTAATCTAATATCTGTAAAACAAAGTAAGCGATGGTTTCTTTTGCTAAATGTGCTAAGATTTACATATTTAGCAAGTGTGGTAATGTTTTTCCGTCTGTGCAATGACTATTTCAGGAAAGGGGGAGTCCTTGACCAGAGGCACCACTTGAGATTCCCAATTTACCTCTGTTCTGCAGATTCAGGGCATTTTGCTTCCATTTGTGTCAATCTTCACATTTTCCAAATGGGAGCAAGCCCTAACCTCTCCAAAGGCTCTTCTCCTCGCTGCGGTGAATCGCTGAGGAAGGCTTTGCTGCCATCTTAGCAATGCGATGGGGACTGAGTCCCTGGGTTTGGGAAGGGGAGGTGGAGCTACGCGCTTCCAGAGCTGATGGTCATTTCGTGATAAAGTGATAATGCTAATAATCCCTAGGTCCCTTTTTTTTTTTTTTTTTATGCCTTTGAACTGAACACTTTGCCTGTCTCAGCTGTGCTTGCCTTTTTGAACTGTCAGTTTGGGAGGATTAGATGCATGTTTAGGCTGGGTGAACTCATGAATGAAAATATTTTCCTTGGCAGTTTTTTAAATGCTTCCCCCCTTTAAGAGCTGAACCCTTTGGCAACGATCTGCTTTTTGCCCAGATTACCACTGTCATTTTGGGAGGTCTTTTCCCGCAGAACAAACAATGGAATTTTAATAACACAGTGAACTAGATTCAGGCCCGCTTTATTTATGTTTTCTTTATTTATGCTTGTATATATTGTATGCTAGCATGCAGCTCCAGCAAAGACAAATTTAAGCTTTGTATTACTTCAAAATGATGAATTAAGCTCTGGGAGATTTACTTCCCCAGAAAAGGATATTTTGATTCACTGCTCTGAACACATCTCACAAGAACAACAAATATCAGACAAATTAAAAACAAAAAAACCCCCTCTCAGTAAAAATTGCAGATGCAGAGTGGAGCAGACCCAGCACCGCTCTTGCTGCAAGCAGGTCTGCCAGCATTTGCACCGCAGCTCCCTGCTTTAGCGAAGGTTTGACTCAACAGTTCAGTGAACAAATGCAACGATCACCATTACAGTGAGGCTGAACTCATTCTGACCATTTATTTTGTGTTAAATCCTACTTGGATCTGTGTACTGAAGTGCTCAAACCAACACCAACTTTTGCTGCTTGGGCAAACAGGCGCTGGTTAAACTCCCAATGCCATCACCTGCAGGACTCTGCTGGCAGAGCATCCTTCAAAATTATATAACTTCATATAGGGGCAAAGAAATCACACAGACATGCAAAGTGAATTGGGAATCATCTGAAATGAAGCGTAAAATTGCGTATATTGAGGCTGTCTTAGGCTGAGCCTAACTATTACCAAACTGAAATAAAGTAGTTTATGTCTTGTACGAGCTCTTCTCAGAAACCCTCATAGATTTGAATGTCAGCTTTTTCTATGACTAGGGTTGCACTGATTATAGTGGTAAATATTACTGATATATTGAAGATTAATCCTTTAAGGTTGCTTATAGAGTTTTTTCCCCTCAAGAGAATTTTCTGTTATTTTCTTTTCCCTGCATGCTCCCTTAGTTCCTGATGCACCATCCGCCCAACTTCCCAAGCTTGAGCAAGGAGCCGACGAATGGAGATATTCACAGATCACATACATATCAAATCTGGTCCAGGGCTTTCAGTGTTAAACAGCTCTCTGTCAGATAAGCCATTGTTACGCTGCTGAATTCAATTAAGATAGATGGCATATGGTATAGATAGAAAGCAGCCAGAAGTGCCAGTGCTTTGAGTCTGGAGAGGGCCAGAAGCGCACGGGAAGGAAGGGCTGTACGGTGGGGGCTGTGGACAAAGGGAAGCAATTAGGGGATTTTGAAGGATGCACTGGGCGTTATTCGTGCTTTATTGCTCTGCTTTTAGCGCTGCTGATTATATCCTGCTCCACTGAAATCACTTCAAGTAATTTTAGCGTGTACAGAGCATGGCACACGGTTCATTGCTGCAGCCCGACAGGACCCTGAAAAAGCCAGTGAGCAGAGCTGGAGCAAAGCAGCTCGCTGAAACGCCCTTTGCTGAAGGCAAGTGTGATTTTTTTCAGCACAGACCTTGTCAGCACTTGGTGGCATTTGACCCAAACTGGAGTGACACAGGCACTGGCTCTTTTGTGGTGTGTAACCCATCGCTTGCTCCCCCGCGGTGGCCGAAGGATTTCTGGCAAGCCCCGTGCGTGGTTGCCTGGTGCGTGCCCCTGCGGTCCCGCATCCACTCGGCTGACATCGCGCAGGCGGAAATACCGGCGAAACCCTGTGAGAATTTCATTTGGCTGCTGCCAGAGCAAAAGCGAAGGGGTTCAGCCATCTCGCCGCTGAGATACCGTAACTACTGAGCTACTGTAAAAAACTATCTGCCAAGGATATTACAGCTGCTTTTCCATTTCCCTCCTCTTGTAAAATCAAGGGTGAAGAAGCTGCAGGAACATGGCTTGCATCCAGGAATGTGACAAAGATGCAAAGAAAAGCGATGATTCACGGGGGAATTAACCTCCTCAGCCACTTGCTGTAGCTCTGTTTGCCTGAATCAAAGATGCTGCTGCACCTGCGCGGTTGTAGAAGACACACTTCCCCACTGCCTGGATCGATGAGAGGTGGCTATAGCTTATCCAAGACAGTCTGCTTAAAGCAGAGCAGTGGTTTGTGGATAAAAAATGCTGCTGGTGACTGAGGATCTTTGGTCAAGACTTTAACACCTTCCCCAGGCTGAGGAATTTATCTTCATGCCTCGCAGGCTGGAGCAGCTGGAGCTGGTGGTAGAGCTTGCAGGAAGGAGAAGAGATTGTCCGCTCTCCCAAAAGGCCGCTCCGTTTCTGCCTTTACATCAAACATTGGTTTGGGGCAGCGTGGAAACGCAGCACCCTGTGCTCTCAGCCCTGAGGGGGCACAGAAAGGAGAAGAAGGAATATGAAAGCTGGGAGAGCTGTCAGCTGTGCTGCTCTCCTGAGATCCGTGCACTGCTCTTCCTCTGCAGCTGCCGGGAAGCAATGTAATTGGCAAAGTATGCACAAAACAAGTGCTGCAATTGGGGCGGTGAGTGGCTTCAAGAGCAAAACGTACAAGAAACAAGAAACCAGAGCCTTTGGACACAGAGCTCCATGGCACGCCAGCACAGCCTCGGCTGCTTCCAGACCCACCTCACCCAGCGGAGCGGGTGTTCAACCTCCTCCTGGAGCAGTGGCACCAACAACTTGTGTCCTGCTCTGCCATGGGGTTGTCGGTGCTGTGGTGCAGCCTGGGGTATCAAAGAGCACCTGAACTTCAGTGGCTAAATGCTGTCGATGAGTGCCCTGGGCTCTTCCTGGTGAAGGTGGTGACTGGCGGCAGCGGCTCAGGATGGTTATGGGCCCGCTCCAGAAGATCACAGGATCTGGGAGCAAAGGAAAGAAACGGGGATGTGCAGAGATGAAAGCAATATCTGTGTAGTGCTGAAGCTACAGGCTGCATCCTCTAAGCTCACCAGAGCATCTCTGAGGCTCAGTGCTGCTGTGTCGGTGCGGCGCAGGACTTCCTGAGGACTCCAGCCGCCCTCTGAACTCAGGTGTCCAAAACCTAAGCAGAAGAGCAGGGCAAATCAGCAGCAAGGCTGTCATGCATCTCAGCCCCTTGCCTCATCTCACCTCCTGCCCTGATGAAAACGGAGCTGTTGCACAGAGGTGGCAACCTGGACTGCACGGTGTCCCGGTGAGTCCTGCCGGGAGGATGGTGCCCGGTCGGCCCCTGCCATCCGCTGCTCTGCCCCCTGCAACGGCCGCTCTCCAGCAGTGCTGCTTAGAGGGCAGGGAGAACAGGCACTAGGCTCTGATATAAAAGTATCTATTTTGTTATTATAATTTATTACGAACCTGTTGCACAAGTATCCTGTGTCTTACATTCTGCCAAAGACTTTCTTACCGTGCCTGTGATCCACTTTTATTTAGGTTGATCTTTCACTATGCACTAATGCTTATTTAGAACAAGATCAAATCATATTTTAAAAGGCTTCTGTATCAGCACAGCATCCACAAGTGCTGAACACAAGCCAGAGCTTCTGTACGCTGGAAGCAGATAGAAAGGATGGAGAATCATTCCATTCCTGCACATATTAATTTCCCATACTGTCACAAGAGCCTCACAGGCATTTGGAGAAAAGACCAAAGGAGAAAATGCACAAGGCGTGAAGTAAGGTGCCTGAACAATAAACTGTGAAGTCCTGAGCAGGGCGAAGAACACCTAATGAATCATTCAGAGCAGCCAAGATGGTCAGTTTAAAAGCTCCACTAGCGTTGTAGGTCCTGGTCCTGTAAACCCTTAAAGAAGTAACCTCGTGGTCGTACGAACAGTTCCTGCTGGAGTCAATGAGTGTGCATGTGAGAGCAGAGTTAATAAGGTGACTGATACCTGCAGATCTGTTGGTTGCAACAGAGCAGTGAATTACACCACCTAGAAGTGTGCCCAGCGTTACATGAAGAAGACGCATTTTTCTTGTCTTAATAACAAAGGTAAGAAAAAATAGTTCGGCAAAATCAGTGTGCATCCATGCTAACAGGGAAGAGGAGGGCGTGTTGCTGTTGCTAAATCCTCTCCTTGGTCACCTGCCGTGCTCTTCCATCCATAAAACCACTCACAGAGCTGAGGACCAGAGAGCAAAAGGAGAGAAAAGCGTCTCCCTCCTGGAAGCGCAGCTGGAGGCATGGACTTATCTTGACAGGCACGTTCACGATTCACCTTGTCTACGGCTACACCCAAACCCACGGGACAATTTCAAGAGGAACCGAAGACATCTAAATAAAACAGAAAAAGCAGTTTTGAGTTTATTTAGGCATCCATCACGTAATGTTATCAGACAGTCCAGTAATTTTAATTACTTGAGCCAATAGCTTTAATTTGGATAATGGTTTGATTTTTTGATTTCTGGTCAGTGAGGTCAACGAAAACTTTTCATTTTTTAGCTAATGCAAAATGCGAAGTCATTGCTTTGTTTTCCTTCCAGCATGCTGTACCTGCCTTCCACGGAGTCTCAGGTATCAGAGTTTCATCTATACCAAATCATCCGCATGGTCTAAGTGCTCACGTGCTTTGAATGGTTGCTTGCATCAAGAAGGGCGATGATGCCCCTAATCTGCTTTCACTGGGCTCCCCAATACCCTAATCGCGCCATTTAGAGAAGGACATTTCCTGGCAGCAGCTCCTCAATTCACTGCAACAGCCGCTATTGGAATATGGACAAAACCAGGCTGTAATAGCTAGCACATGTGGACGATAGCTACAGGGACAATTAACCTTCATTTAAGAGTGAGCACAAGTCCATTTTATTTAATATTTCCAGATGATGGCACCTTAAAACAAGCAGAAGCAACACTGCATGCCAATCTCCAGTATTCACCTATCTAGCGTTACGCCCAGGTATATCATTCCATTACGGCACAGGCTGTGGCAAGCTCCAGTAAAGGGCGCAGATACGCTGTAGCTATCCAGAAACGCTGGATACGGCCAGGATCCCGGGCCGTCTCCACGTGCGTGAAATTATGCAATGGCAAATAGTTTCTTTGCAGGTACGAGCTTAAGGCAGACGCCCCTGTTAGCAACAAGCTGTGGGTATTTGCGAGGGTAGCGTAATTAATACCTTCAAATGTACTAAGTATCTGTGCCTAAACTGGATTCTTCCAGGGTTAGGGCAAAGGATGAAGATTTTAGCTTACACAAGAGCCTGGGACCACGTAGCAGTGGGAGACCCCCATTTGCACTAGAAAAATAGATCCTTTTGCGGTACGCTCGGTTTAGTTAATTTGAATCTCAAGAAGGTCGTTCCTGCCTGCAGAACTTGGTTTAACGGTACTAAAACCATGGGAGTACTAAAACCCACGCAAGACGGGGGAATAAAACCAGAGCTAACCTAAGTGCGCTCCACGCATCATCTATCCATTTACTGCCCCAAGAGTGCTTTGTACTGCTGTGGGAAGTCCAAGCGACCATGTTATATATTTAATTCTAAAAATCCTATATTTTTTCTCCCCATTCATGTGCTCCCTCCACCTTTCTTGCTGCTGTATTTCTACAGCAGCACCTTTCTGCTGGGAAACTGTGGAGCTCACAAGTGTAAGACCAAAACAGAATACCCCGCAAACGCTTTCACTCATTCCTCCTCGTTTCTGCCGTTCGCCTGAAAAGCCACTGTATATGAAAAAAAGAAAATTAAATTAATTGGTCAGTCCTAATAGATGATGTTAATAGAGGCTTTCACGGCTGCCTACAGAGTACAAACGCTGAACACCTTTTCAAGACAAAAGGCTTCCAGGTGCCGCGACAGTCCCTGTTTCAGAAGGTGCCAGCTCAAGCAGTTCCCTGCACTCATGCCCACAGTGTCACCACCATGAATTCCTAAAACCCAGTTATTTATTCTATTAGGTCTTTTTTACGTCCGTAGCCTTCAAGAAAGAAAAACTGATCAAGAATTACAGGTGACGCAGGGTTCTGGGAAAGCTGGGCTAGTCCTTGCCGCGGAGCTGCCCCTGTGCTGCCCGACCGAGGAGGAAGGGCTGCTCCGGGAGCTGCTTGTGTCGGCTAAGGGGAGCTGACGTAAAACATCCTGACAGTCGTGACCGCATGTGCTGTGAGCAGGGAAAGCAGGGGAAAAAAAGAGAAAAGAAAGAATAAAAATAATAAAGGCGGATAAATAATGATAATTTAAAAACGAGGGATAATCTTTGCAGATTCATTGCACCTAAGTGACTTTTCCTTTCCTCCTCCGCTGGCTTGGCAAAGCAGAGGTGCAGCTCCGCGGAGATGTGCAGTCCCTTTGAGCAGCTTTGTTTGTCTCTGACGCATCAAACGTGGCTACGAATTATTGATAAAACTGTGTGAGGCCATAACCTCAACCAAGAGCTTCCCCAGGGTCAATATCAAGGTGTTGCTACTCCTCCTGTTTGTGTTTACCAAAGAAATAACCTTATTAGTAAGGGTTGTAAAAGCCCGATAAGGTGCTTCTAATTAGCAAAACATCGGTACTAAAGATTTATGTTAAATGTAACACAGACAATGAGAAATAAAGTTGATGATAGAGTTTGTGCACTGATAAAAAAAATTCTCATCTGTTCTGCATTCACATATGGAACATATTCCGTGGGGAGAGCGAGCGACATATTTTTAGGACACTTTTTCATCTTAGCAAATCAATGTACAGGCTATTAAAACTCCATTTTTCCATGAATGATAAGTGTAATTACATCTCTCTTGCAATAAAAAGTAGTGCTTATTAAATGTAAATATTTAGCAATGATTAAAATACATTTGAAGGGAACTTTATAGCTTTATTTTATATGTTCCCATCTGGGTTGCCTTTCCTAACCCACCACACTTTTTGGAGAGTTATTAACTTATTATTTTGAGAAGGACTAACACTCTGCGTGTCCCTCGCTTCAATTTGAATTTCGTACACGTTCGGAATTTATTGAAGTCTGGTGAGTTTAAGATTCAATATTTGCCCCATTGTATTTGTAGAGCCGCGTCGAGGGGAAAGTGGCTTCACGAGGCGGGAGAGGCCGCGCTGACGTGTCTTCTGTGCGTCCAGTTTTGAAGGCCAGGCATAGTTTCCTGACTCCACATGCTCCAGCTCTCATTTGTTTCCAAAGGAAGCGAGTTGGTTCCTTAAACGGGTTTCTTCAGTTTTATGTCCGACCCTTCTGGGACTGATTTAAAGGGAAGCTTCAATAAAAGGTCCAATCTCAGAAAGTGCGGATATGTATAAGGAGCACTGTGCGTGCAAGTCACTCACCGTGGGCACAACTCACGGCTCTACACGCAGGGCTGACCCTTCACAAAGCACCGTAATGGGATTACTTGAGAAAGGGATTCACGGGTAACCAAGGGTTTGTCAGATCCAAAAAATAAGCCCTCTCTCCAGCAAAAATCTTCCCTATGGCAGGTCCTTTCAAATGCCTGGGGAAGCATCCCTATAGATTTTAAGAGAGTTGAAGTCAGTTTTCTATAAAATTCTGCAGATGATTTAAAAATTGCATTGCAGGGATATAAACTATTACACTGCTATGGAACAGCTTGAATACTTCCAGAAAGGACACCACTCCCCATTAAATTTTTATAAGTTCTTTACATAATTTGCGCTCAGATGTGCTGCTTTCAGCCCTATTCGCTTTTACAAGGGCCGCACTCTTCCAGCGATCCCTAATTCTCTCTTATTGTTGCTTCTTTTAAGGAAACTTGTGCAAAGATCAGCTTCGTACTCAAGCTCATTCCAAAAGGCTGGAGTTAATTTTTAATTTGGCTAGTAATTTCGGTCGTGTAAGCAATATCACCAAAGTCAGTTACTTACTTGAGTGTTAACGGGATCAGGCCGCTGCGAGCTCATTAAAACTCCTGATCCTGCAAAGAAGCAGGAGCTCAAACCGCTGCAGACTTTCTCGGAGTCGCCAGGTGCCCCTTGCTGTAAAAACCACGCTGAAAATAAAATCACTGCTTCTATAATCACAAAAAAAGAAAAAGTGAGAGGGAAAAACTCAGTAGCCTTGTCCAACCTGTTTAAAAACAACAAATAAATGCCCCAGATTTCTCATTCGGGAGTAAGCCAGCCCTGCAAAAACCCAGCGAGGGTGCACATTTAAAGCATCTTTAGGTTTTACACCCTCCTCCTTTCAGATTATTAAACTCCTTTAGCAACTCCGAGATGCCGTGATAGACAAAGGGTCAATGTGTGCGTGTGGCTTTTCAAACAGTTTTCTCCGAGGAGGAAAATTTCTCTTTAAATAAATCTCCCTCCTCTATCGAAGCTGGTACTTAAAAAAAAAAAACAACCCAGCGAGGAGAACCTATTTATTTCTGAAATAACACACAGGACGCCCTTTCACAACAATATGTTCAGCGGTTTAAGTTACATCTGATGAAAGGAAAATTAATTTAAGGCAATGATTTTCCACAAGATAAACCTTTGGAAAATAAAGGTTTCTCCTGGAGAAAAAGAAGTAGTACGATCACAAAAGGGCTTGGCAGCGTGGGCATCTTTAATTGCTCGTTTAATTAAACCTCTCGACTAAATTTTCATTTATTTATTTTTTACATATTTTTGGTCATGAAAAATATTGGTTAAAGTTAGAACATGTGTCTGTTGGTTTTAATTACAGACATATTTTTTCCTACGGAGCAAACAGCACCTCTTGCATGCAATAACGACAGAATAACACAGGCAACCTCTCCTGGTGACTTTTGTAGTCTGTGACACAAGACAAATATTTATGTATTTTTGGCTGTTCCTGTTGCCATTGAAGTCAATGGGGCATGAACCCCGACGGGAGCAAGAGCAAGCACTTTCTGACACGGTCGTGAAGAAATAATTCGCGGCAATCGATTTTGTAGCGTTTCTGAGCCGTTTTCACACAACGATTAAACACAGCGCACAGTGAGATACGCATGGGGGTGTGCACACGAGCTTTAAGTTTAAAACTGCTTAAAAATGTTACAGTTTCTCAATTAATATCAGGTACTTGTGGAAAACTATTTGTGCCTTAGTCCCGTTTGTGTACTTTACCTGCAAAAGTAGTTTCACTGAAGCCATCGCGTCTGCTTGTCGGGGTGAATCAAGAAGGATCGGCTCAAACAGTATACCGTTATTTTGATCTTGGATGCGTGGTTTTATTACGTGCAGCCTCTGTAAGTTTTAACTTCTCAACACACGTATTTAAAACGCAATGTCCACTAGCAAATCTTGCCTTTAGAAGAACAAGCTTTCGCCTTTTTTTGCAAAAGAAAGTTTTGTATTTTTGGTCTCCTTATTCCTCTCTTCTGCCTTACAAACCAGCCTCCTGGAGGTGCCTTAAATTTTAAGTACAAAATAAAAGCATGTGCATGTTCTGCGCTCATACACTGGAAACAAGAGCAGGAGGCTGTTTTCACAAGCATTAAAAAAAGGAAATCATTGCCTTCGCTTCTGTCCTTTGTTCCTACAGTCGTTTCTTGAATTTAAAATTACAGTACAATGTTCTGGCTTTAATGTGTGTGCTTGGCTCTGACCAAAGCTGCTGTTCATCTGTTTCCTGACAAAAATGAAGTATCAGCCTGGGCTGGTAATTGCCCTTTTGATGATTCTCTAATGGCAGATTTAGCACTGAATAATCACACATTACAGAGGACAGCAACTGCCTACAGACAAAAAAGGACCTGATCCAAGCCCTCTAAAATTGTGGCTATTTTTTGTCTGAACGTCGCATTTTCTGAATGCTAAAAAAGCGTAGAGCTGATGTGAAGCACATCAGCGACACGGCTCTGCGCCGTGCCGATGCCCATCGAAGTGTGAGCCTGGGGAGGTGGACACCGCGCTTCAGGGCGTAGGGGCTGAAACTCTCCCTCCGTGTTTTCTCGCTTCATCGTGCGCAGGTAAGGGTAAATGTGTTTCATTTACGTGGAAAATTTGCTGCAGAAAACAGCTAACCTGTATTCTCTGTGCTGCTTTCCGTGCGTGGGTCAAATTTGTGATTGTGACTACAGGATTCCGTACAGGATTTGCATTTTTGTTGAATAAATAATTCGCAACAAAAACATTCCCGTGCCCACGCTGTTCGCAGTGGGCGACGGCAAAGCCGAGGCCCCTGAAAGAGATTTACCAACAAACTAGGGAATTCCACAGGGCTAATAAAAAAACTCGCTTTCAAATTAATGAAGTATTTCTTCACCTCACTGTCTACCGGCTTCTCTTTGCGCTTCGCAAGAACTGAGTGATTTAATCCGCGCTCTCCTCCAGCAGAGACCTGGATATTTATACCTTTCTTTATGTAACTGAGCTCACCCTGCAGAATTCCTCGGGTGCAATACCTGCAGCAAGACTCGGTCTCAGGGCTGGGGAGGGAGTGTGAACCTCAGGCTGTGAACCCCTGGGCTGTAACACCGTCCGTGCACCTTTTTGCTGAGGTTTTTAGCCTCTCGCTCGGCAGCTGCCAGCCTGGTGTAGCACTTTTGGGGAGCGTGACGGGGGAACACAGCGAGCACTGCCATCGAATCGGGCTCTCAACTCAACTGGTTACTGAAAAACAGGGAATGCCTTTAAATGCATTGAGATTTCTCACTTCTTGATGGGAAAACATTCAAAGATGAATGCTTTAATCTTGCTTTATAGCCCCAAGTTCGGGGCTTAAAGCTGAAAGCTTGCAGTTCCAGTTCCTGCTCTTTTTGCAAAGATTTCTGACAGGACGTAATGTAGCTCACAGCAGTATTAATCCCCTCTACAGCCCCTCTAATAGCGACATCTCTCCATACCACCCAGGCTCGACGGTCCCACGGCTTGCGGCAGGAGGAGATAAGGCAGCTCTTGCTCCTCCGAGCACGCAGAGCCCCTAATTGCCTGCATTTATTGCCGTTAGGAAATCTGGGAGAGGGCCTAGCCCAGGTCTTTCCTGTGCTCCGCTACGAGACAAGGCCCACCGATTTCAGCATCCGCAGCATCAGCCCCAAATTTTGCCGTCAAACGTAAAAGAGCTCCACGCCTGGGAAGGGAGAGTTGGGAATCTAGATTTATACTGCTGCAATTAACTGCGAAATTTGGCCCTAAAAATCCCGGTGATGTAAACAGCGGGGCTGCAGGTCAGCACCAAGCACACAGCCCGGGATTAACGGCAGCTCACTACTGGAGCAATTATCTTCTGGCAAAGCCAAAAAAACTCCTTTGTTAAGCAACTGTGAGGCTCTCGGTACTCTCCTTTACACCTGTAAAATGTCAGAAAAGGCCACCAAACGAGAGGAATTCTTTTCTAGAGTTTCACTGAGAGAGCAACTTAGTGAGCGGCATGTTCTTTGTTTGGGAAATAAATCTTAGCAGCCTCTGTGGAAGAGTCGAGACGGAGCGGAGTGGCTGGACCTGATGTTTACTGGGAGAGTTAACAAGCCTGGCAATAAAACCTTGGGAAATGATGGCTTTGAAGAGTTACGTTGGCTTTGGAATTCACTTTTATAAAAGCATGAAATTTTATGTAGAAACAAGATCTATAACCACCTGTACACAAGTAAGGAGTTTCAGTACCTCTGAGAATGGTGGGCTATTTTCTGTACTGCTACTGCGGGACAGATCCTGTGTTAGGACTGTAGGATCAGAGCACAGTGAGTAGCTGAATATTTGTTATTTCATAAGTTTTGTCCTTGGTGAGCATCAAATATGATTTTCTTGAATCAATTTATTACATGTCTTTTTTTTTTTTCTATGCCAATCTCCCCTTGACAGATTTATTCTTAGCATTTTGCTGATGGAAATTCAAGCTGGTTTTGGTTGCTTTGTGCACATACGATTTCAGAAATTATTTTCTTTGCCTTTTTTTCCCGTAGGGTTTGCATACGATTCCTTGTTTCCATGACTGCGTGAGTCAGCAAGGGCGCTGCGGTGCAGGAGAGGCGAGTTCACAAATTAACTTGTTGTACGCTTGAAATAGAGATGAAGGAGGAATGTTTTTGTGGAGTTTGCCCAACTTTATAGCAAACATCCAGCTTAATCCTCAGACTCTTCACAGCGAAATGAGGCGTTTTCCTCAAATACCTCTCCCCGCTTCTCACTCTGCTTTGTGCCACAATTTAACAAAAGCTCAGACTTTACCACCTTATCCAGGCAAAATTCCCCTTAGCAGAGATACAAGATTCACCTGAGTAAACCTTGAAATATTGAGGATAACAGTTCTCTTCTTCAAATCCAGAATGAAAAGTACAATTAATGACGCTGGGTAAAACTCCAAATTAACTTAAATCAGGGCAGGATTGGGAGGGAGTAGGGGAATTTACTTATCTCCTTAGGCACAAGCCGGGCTTTCCTGAAAAGAGCAGTCACGGGAACTAAAGGGATCAATTTTAATTTTTCCAACCCTTCCCGTTTCGCTGGGATTTCTAGCCCCCATGGAGGAGCGGAGCGGGGCTCCCCGCAGCCAGGGCCAGCCCAGCCCCGCTGCTCTGCCGCCTTCGGCAGCGCCCGACCCTGGCAGCCGCAGGTGAGGGGCTGCTCACTGGCCGGGCAGCCCGCAGATTTGCCAACTCCTCTTTTCCACCCCCTACCTGCCCCCGTGATTTTTTTCCACCCGTGAGAAGCTGGTGTGATGTTTCCCACAAGCTGCCCAGCCTTCCTTGCGAACGAGGCACCGCGCTTATGGGTAGGCGTGCTATTTAAATCAACGGCGTCACGCTAGCGTATACCAGCACGTTTATGTGAGACATATCGTCGCAATATTCTTGTTACTATAGGAGCAAAATACATGTAAATATTTAGGTGGATTCCTTCCAAGCGCAAGGGGCAGCTCTGAAAACACTCGGTGCCCTGAGCCAGGACATGCTTTAACACACGTGGAAACCTCCGGCAGGTGAGCAGCCCCCCCCCAGGATTTCACGCAGGCCGTGCAAATGCCAAGATGCGCAATGCTCATTGCATACCAAAGTGTTGGTGGGACTGATGTCTGACTGCTTAGCGGAATAATCCCACCAAAGCCCTGTCATAAATGTTTGCAGGATCAGGCCTGGAATGATTTGGGAGAAAGTTTCCCTGGTTTCTTTTGTTTCTTTTCAGTCTCTGAGTGAGAGATGACGTACAAGAGCCGGTCCCTAAAGATCCCATGCATTACAGACAGACAACAGCCATAAAATTGTCCCTTGCCTACAGGTCACTGAGCTTTGCTTTTTCTCAAGGCCTGATCTCATGTTTATGACGGTTCGGGAGAAGCTGCCGGAGGGCTGAAAGAGCCCTCCCCTTAACATTACTGTGTAAAGAAATAAGGTTTTGGAGCAACCGCGTAACTGTGAAACTCTTATTAGACAGAAGAGGACATTTTAGGTCAGGAAAAATACAACAAAAATCCTAAAGCTGCATCGGTTAGGAAAGAAACCTACAATGCCTATGAAAAAGGGCTGGATTTCCCTCCCTCCTCCAATGGATAAGGATGTTAAAGCCTATCACGAGCGATTTGAAACAGAATTCAAATGGCTCTTTCTTGCCTGTCTCTATTTTTTAAACTGGAGCTAAATTGGTTTGAGTGACTTAGAGCACAGGGTTTCTTGTCTGAGATTAGCGTACGGAGTGGCAGTTGTCTCTGTGCTGTAGTTTATTCATTGTTCTGGAGAAGAGTAACAAACACTGGCTACCCACCAATGATTGTTTGAGAAAAGCAGATATGCGCTGCAGATTTTGGCTATGTTGCTAGTCCTTATATAAGCAAAATGGGCTGTTTCTAAAACACTGCGCTCATCTGAACCAAGCATACAGATGGTATTTGTACTAATCAAGCGAATTCTGCCCTCTGTGACATCTGCGCAAAGGCCACCGCTAAGTTTGCAGCCAGACACTGCAAATTTATCCCACTTGAGTACCCCAGTATGGGTAGAGATCCTCATTTTTCCTCCTGAAGTTTCCCACTAGGGAACAGAAAGGAAACCTTAGAACTCCTCCGGTGGCCTGTACCATCGCTGAGCCCTCAGCTCCAAAACCCTTTCCAAATCCCTCCGCCCCTCCTGACTGAGCCATGCCACGCATCCTCCCACCTGTGGTCCCCTCTTTTTCCTGGGAAGGGGATTCCTACACGGGATGAGGGTCCTCAGGGTCTCCTATGGGCTGTGAGCGGTACGATACCCTGCACCCGCAACAATCATTGCAACAGCGGCTGATGCACTGGCGTGCCCAAAACTCCCCTTGGCCAGCTTCAGAGAGAAAACCAACAATGGTGCACTGTATTTAACGGTGTGTGCTGTGGGAAACGGAGAGAAGACAAATGGACTTTATTTTACAACATAAAGAATGTTACACCCTTTGGTAATACGTAACTAATAACTTAAATCCATTAAAAAACTCCGTTCTCTACTATACTGCTCACGAAAGGAGCCAAAGCTGTAAAAATTCATGAAGGAGTCCGTAGCAGGCTGGCTGGGGTTACAAAATCTACAAAAACTGCTAGAAGTCACAGTTTTCTGCATGAAAGTCATGGCCATAACAAATATACCACACAGCTTGCCTTCTAATCCTTTCCCAGGAAGCTGCATTGTGTGAGGCTGAGCGGATCTTAACATCCAGCAAGGTCTGGAGGCAGCAAGGGGCAGAGAGGAGGAGGGTGTGCGGGGCCCAGACGGGCGTGGGGTCCCACTGGGCGCGGGCTGCAGGAGCAGGAAGGGACCCCGAAACGTCCCCGACGCTCTAGACCTGGGTTTGCCCCGCGCTAGATGACGCAGAGCTGGTAGTTGACTGATCGCACTGGGAAACAAAAGCTGTGCCTGGAAGAAAAGGGCTCCTTTTCATTTCTGTTCCCTGTGTCAGGCAAAAATTAATGACTAAATGCACCTTTCTCTGATGTTGACCATCATGCAAATACTGGTGGCCAGGAGTCAATATGAACTTTAAACACACCTGACACAGGTGGCTCTTGCCTTTCAACGCTAAATGGCCACTGGCCAACAATTCACAGCGCAGCATAAAGGAATCCTTGTGGCGAGCAGCCTTCCCTCTGTTTATATTTGTTATTCCAGAATGAAGTTATTCATTGGGGCTGAGATGAAACTGCCCAGGTGAATAACTTCCTGCAACCCATAGCTCCTGCAGGAGCGCGACCAAAATCAACTGCGAAATGAATGTGGTGTGTGTGAGTTTGAACTTTCTTGGCGAGAAAGCACAGGAATTAGGGAGACGGTGTGAAGGGTGAAGGGCAGGATGCGGCTGGCAAGAGGTGCCCAGTTGCCCAGGACCCCGCTGCCCCAGCATCCTTATCATGGTGTCTCTCCCAGGCACTGGTCAAGCTGAATCACTGCCTTGGGGGTTTTCATCTAGCCAGCGGGCCTTCTCCTGGTCCTCTGGGCCATGTCTTTCTGCCAACGGACCAACACTGACACAGGCACGGATGGAATTAAAAAACAGTGGATGGTATTATGCTTCCTGATTTTCGCACTCAGCCTGTGGGTTCTTCTGAAAACAGCAATCGGAAATCAGATGCAGGCTGTTCTCAGAAGGGTTTCAATGGCACTGCTTTTCTCCTATTTTTTCCAGTTGCAGCTTATCTCCAGGAAAACAAACACGTCCCCCATCGGTTGTGCTTCATACTTCTGCAATTTCAGCGCAAGCCTGGCCATAATTTTTTTTTCTTTTGGATGAAGTGTATCCTATTCTAATATTGTATAATCAAAATAGAAGAATAGATTACACTGTATCCAAAAAAGATACACAGACTAAATATTTTGGTGTGTAGTCACCAAAATAACTGCAAAGAGGAATTAGTGAGCAGTTTGGGAAGTTTTCTTTTGTTTTATGCATAGAGAAATCTCTACATACTATCAGAGTTGGGATTAATGTATCACCAAGCCCAGGAACTGTTCCCAATCGGAATTAGCCACACTAATGTCCAGAGCTGACAAGCACAGCTGCAGCAAGCTCGCTTATGTTTATCATTGTAGTTTTCCTTGTCTTTTAACGGTTTGTACACTAACGGGAGGGCAGGAACTAAAACTGCGCATCTTTGCTCTACTATTGCAACGAGTTCATTAAGACCATAAAGCACCTTAAGGGCTGGTTTTTAAGCTCCTGCCGGGATCATTAGTAGGCGCAGAAAATATCTGCATGCTTCTAAGTCTTTTCTGATGGTTCTTTTAGAAAATCTCTGGAAGTCGAGCACATAAGATTGCATTCAGCCTCATCTTTCTCCGTTGCTTGATTCCTGTTTTAAAGCCTGCTTTGGAAAATAGTGGTCTGTAGGAAAGGACTGGTGATACAAGCCTTTGCTGCACGGGGAACACAAGGAAAAAGCAAAAAAGAAGGACCCTTGAATTAACTGGTATATGTATATTTCAAATATTATGAGTAGTAGAAAAGGTGTATCACCTGAGGCGGCTGGCAGGGAAGGGATATTATGGCACCAAACAATGTTTTATTTTCCTTGATGTTTGTGCAGGATGGAAGTCATTCTGCCTCTGAAAAGGAAACGTACCGACAGCATGAAAATCTTATTTATTCAATAAGAAATTGTCATAGATCAAACTGACAGGTTATCAACTGGTATGTATTAAAACTTCCATGCAACATGGGTGGTTAAATTAGATCTCAGGAGTTACACAGGGGGTCTACCTTGGCTGTGGGCAAGTCTCTGCACGGGGACCGGTGGCCACATCAGTTCCGTAGGGCTTTGCTGCGGCTTTGAGCCTGTGTCCCCGGTTTTTTTCTTGTAGAAACATGGGAGCAGGACAAGAAAGCAGGTCTGACATCTGTCTCACCTGCCGTGGTGTTGGGAGACAGCCAAGACATGCATCTGGACCGAGGACTTGGAAACAATTCCAGGTCCTGTGTTTTAGGCATCACAATAGGTCAGTAAACGTATTTCTATCCTCAAGTTCATTTTGAGCATCACGTGTGCACTAATTCAGCTGGACTACATCCAGATTATCTATCCATTTATACAAGAAAACAGCCAGAGGCAGACCAGCCGAAGAACAGACAGTGCTGGTGACTGCCGGATGTCGCACATCTCGCAAGATCCTCATTTGGCTGTAGCCCTCATCGTGCCTGGTCGGACCCAGGCACCTCTGGCGGACACGAGCCGCAGCACCCGCCTGCTCGGCAGCAGGCTGGGGGCCCCTCTGCTCCCCACCGCCCTCCCTGGCCCTGTCCTCTGCAGGGTCGGGGGGAATTGAGGCAGCACAGAAGCGGTGGGGAGGGCCGGAGAAGAAGAGGGGAACAGACTGCAGAGGGGCAGAAGAGGAGGGAGAGGAATGGGGACTTCTCCCAGTGCTTGCATCCTCCGGATGCCTATCATAGCCCCAAGGGTGTTTACCCTGCCCTGCCTGTCTTGACCTCTCCTGGAAGGACCTGTGCGGGCAGCCTGGCAGGCTGGCGTTGGATCTCTGCTGCTCCCCCAGGTGGGAAAACCCAGCATTAACTCGGGAGCAGCTGGCAGAGGTAATGCACTTGCCCTGCAAGCCAAGAACTGAGAAAACACTTCCTCACCTGGTCCTTCTGGCAAATCATCTCATGAGGCTGTGTGTGTGGGGGTGTGTGTGGGTGTGTGTGTGAACTGCTGATTCAGATCGATGCTAAATTTACTCACCGTTTTCCGTTACGTGTAACTGCATATTCCCCTCAATGCCCCAGGTTATCACCCATGGGGATTAGGATACGCCAAGGATATCGCTAATGACTTTATGGAGCCCTTTACCTGCAGCTCACCAGCAGCCGAGCTCAGCAAAGCTTAAAGGTTGTTTATTTGTATTTACAATTACAGAAGAAGGAATGAGGGAAGGTGTTGATTTGAACAGGGAATCAACTGGGAGGGGAGAAGTTTTTAAAATTTCTTTTGGTTGATGTTTTTGCAGGAAAGCTGTGAGGGAAGAGGTATGAAGTACTCTGGCAGAGCAAGGAGAAGGAAAATAACTAAATGAGGCTACTTGTTAGGGAGACGGGGAAGAAACCGAATTGTGTCATCACCTTAGTTTCTTTTCTCCCATGCTTCACTATTCCATCTCTGACGGGTCACTGCAAATATGTCAGTAAGGTAATACGGATACGGACAAGTAGGTGCTCAGTCCCCCAGGTCGCTGCAGGATTTGGGCAGCTGTTCTGTGCTCAGATGGGCAAACCTGCCGTGCCTGTGGGGGCCCCGGGCTTTCGCTGCTTTGGTTTTTCTTGCTTGTCAGAGCCAAAAGCAAAGCACAAGCAGATGAGCCAGGGGTTTGGGTACCTGCATTCCTGCCAACCAGCATCACTAAGCCTTGGAGCGAAGCCTTGCACTAAGCCTTGCACAGCATTCCCCTTTGCTTTACCAGTAACAAGAGAATACCTTGGGCTGCCTTTTCCTCCGTGTTCGTTGGAGGGCAAGCCGTCGGGACAGCATGCTGTGCTGAGACAGGAGCTGGGGTACACGGGGAACGAGTGACCTGAATGTTCCCGTGTTACACGGCCTGGGAGGAGATGGTGTCACGCCAATTAGAGCAAAGTCCTTGTCCTGTTTTGCTGCACAGCAGAGGAAGGCTGCATCCCTTCCCTTTGCCTCCACCGCTGTGCTACTTTCCTGTGGTTATTTTCATTTTAGCTGTGTGCCGAGTTTAAGGCTTCAAGGATTTTTCTGAAGTGACCTCTAAATCCCTTCACTGGTCAATATGATGCATCACCACTCAGTATAATATCCTTCTGTCTGGTTTGCTGGCCCCAGACTTATTATTTTATGTTTCTGTGCATTAAACTGCATTTTCCATTCACTAGCCCAGGCAACCAGTGCATTCAAATCCCTTGTTCCTCGTTATTTGTTCCCTCTCCAATTTTGTGCCCTCCACAAACTTTGATAGTTTGCGGAGGTATTTACATTCAAGTAATTTGCAGGTATTATAAATGAAGGAAGTCCCTTGGTGTTCTCATTTGTTGAGCCTTTACAATACAGGATTACCTTCTCAAAGGAGGACGTAGGGTAAAGCAGCACGACTAGTGGATATTAACAGACACCTCTTGGTCCAGATCCTCTGAAAGACACTGCTGCTGTCACGGCGGCTTTCTTACCTTTGCACGGATGAAGGCTGTAAATCAGAGCAAGGGCTCATGTCTTTTGCTAAAATTGCCCAGGAGTGTAAGGTCTGTGAGAAAAGGAGAAAGAAAAAGGGAAAGAGAGCAAGGCATTAGGAACAGCAGCTGATTAGGGAGTAGGAGTTATCATGGGAAAACAGGAATTTGAGACACCTGAACTAAAGCTCGGAGGTGCAAATGGGAACTCGGGTATGAAATACGGACAAGACTGGGAAGGAAGTAGTTTCCCTCCGTCAATGTGTTTATTTGACTCTGTTGTGCGCATCGCCATCGCTATCAGCTTTTAGCCCTGCCACCTGCCTTTGGTCCGCTGGCAGGTATTTCCTCACGTTGCCGTTGAAAAAACTGAATTGTAAACCCAAAGGCTGCAAAACTAATGGGAGCCCTGAGCCCAGTGCCCTGACCCCAGCCCAGTGCCACCGTGGGAGCAAGGCACGGCACAGCCTGCCAGCCTGGCCACCGGACTGCGATGACGGTCCAAACTAGGTTCAAGCCCAGATTCCTTATGGATGTTTACAGCCACCTCGGCACCACAAAAGGAAACAGAAATGTCTCCCCATCAGCTGTGCAGGTTTTATTAAACATGTGTTTTGGTTCGAAGCCAAACTGCGCTTGGCTGTTTTATCACTGTTTATTCCTGTCTTTCACAGCCTTTATCAGTTATCCACATCAGACCTGTGAGCACTGCGAGGGCTGAGTCACACAAATAGTACTTTTATCTGCAGTCAAATCTATAATCAGGCAACAAAACCCCCCCATCTCGCTTCTATTTAGAGTCCCAACTCAGGCTCTTCAAGAAAAAGGGGCTTCGTAAAGGAATTTCAGTAATTATCCTCCCCCCTCCGTCGCCCAGATGTTGTTTTGTATGATATAGGTACCTGTGGATACTTGAAAAGAGCGCTCAGAGCTGCCGTCTCTTTAATGGACGACTTTTAGGAAAATGAACTTTAACTTTTAAACTTCCCTATGAAAAACAGATCCGAGTTAAGTTTGATACCATTTGCCTCAGGATGATCTCAGCTCTTAAAATATGATGGTTTTAGTCGGATTAAGAGCCTATATTGTTGCTGAAGAGAAAGAAGGGTGCCTCTTTAATTGCAGCCCAAATCTACCTAACAATTGCCACATGTTGAACAAGATTTAAGAGTTATTAAATATGAAAGCCACTATTGCTCCTCCATCACGAGCAGCCTTTGTTTTTTAAACCTGGAAAGCGCTAAGACAAAGGGGGAGGAAAATGTGAAAAACAAACCAAAAAAAAACTTACTGAGAAACTGAAATCTGAAGAGGTATGTTTGTTTTCTGCCAAGGCTGAAGTTAATGCAATGCATTTCTCTCTGCAACAGCATCTGCTGCGTTAACTGAAACAAACTCCTGACAGGTCTGGTAATCTTATTGCTAGGAAAACTTAGTACAAATCCACAACAGTTGTTGGTTTGCTGCTGTCTGTTATCTGAGGTTATTTACAAGCAATGGGTTGATAACTTGACCAGAGACATGCTAAGCAAGGTCTCCTCTGACTCTGGCGCTGGCTGTAGCAGTGGAGGCTTGGGATGTGCTGCACTTGGCTCGGCTCACTGCACAAGGGCTCCCATGCGGATTCACAGGCTGGCACAGCCCAGCAAAGTCATCAGGGACCCCTGTCTGTAAAATCTTCTTTACACCTCTCCTGCTCTCTGGCCTCTCAGGAGAAAAAAAGTCACTAGATTTGGGTTTTTTCCCCTGTATTTGCATGATCAAGGAGCAGCCTGAAAGAGACATTATTATTGTAGCAGTTTGACTTTCCATTTTAACCCCATGTGGCTGAGTAGATCTGAAATACTCTGAAGTCCAGCAAAATGCTGGCTGCAGTCTACTCTGGGGAGAAAGCCCTGAGCCAACAACTGTCTGAACCTGCTTGCCCTCCTTGTCCCTGATGCCCTGGAGCATTGCAGCGGTAAGACACAAGGAACATGTGTGCTGCTTGCACTAGGAGAGTGTTTGCCATATTGCTGTCGTATTCGCTCACCTGTATTTCCATACTGCCCATGTCCTGACTGTCCCCTTGTTTCCCTGGAGAAAGCCTGTTGGCTCGCGCAGCAAGAAAGCCCTGGCAGGGGATTAGATTAGATCACGTTGACGCTATTAGTTTGGGTCACTTGGCTTTGCAAACGTGAGCCCAGACCTAAGCTCAGGTACCAACCCCATGGTAGGCAGAAACCATCAGGTAGGGCAGACCTTGCATCCTCTCAGCTGCTGAGGAGGAGTTTTACGTAGCGGGATGCTCAGGGTCCTCACTGTGCCTCAGAGCTTCTGCAGGAATGTGGCTGTTCTGAAGAGCTCTCTGCTAACTTTGCATCCCCCGGTGCTGTAAGAAGCGACTCTTCGCTGTTTAGGACACTGATCCCTGCCGTAGCTCAGGTGGCTGGATGCCAGAGCCCTGACACTGGTCTGGAAGGATCTTCAAAGTGGAGTGCTCTCTCCTCCCCCAGCCGTGCTCAGAACAGCCCAGATTGTTCAAGGGACTTCTACCCGTTGCTCATCAGCGTGGATTTTCCACCGAGTCTACCGCATTCTTTTCTCTTTTCGTGTTAGGGATAAACCTCCTGTGGACAAGAGCTCTGCTGGGCTGTGGTGCCTCTCTGCGAACGGCCAGCATGACCTGAGCTATCGACTTCAGTCCCAAAGCAACAAGCCAGCACGTCTACTGGACTAACTGAGACCACAGGATAAAACCGTGTAGGAGGTGAGAGCAGACATAAAATAGGTCAAGGCAATAAGCAGTGTTTTTATAAATCATCTGTTATAATTTGTAGAAAGTTAATGTTGGGTCAGATGGAGAGTTACAGCTACCACATCTGGGGAAAAAAAAAAAAGCTAAACCATAATTTTCAGAGGTCAATGATTAAATTTCTTTTCAGACGTTAGCCCTCTACTCCCTTTCCATTGTGCTTGATAGTATTTCAGAGAGATCCTCAGCCTCTAGCAGCAGGGTTTTAAAGTTATGGTAATATGATTTTTGTACAATACATTATTCATTTTTCTAGGTCTCCATCTAGCAATCCTGGCAGCTAAGTAGGATGGTATAGTTCAGGGCAGGGGCCACTGCAGATCTTTGCAGTCTGGCAGGAGAACTCAGCTAAGCCTCTCAGGTTACAAAGGAAAAGCAATTTTCACTTTCCCTCCTGCTCAGCAAAGTAAAACCCAGCTCCTAATTTTCAGCGAAGAAATCACAATGGTTGGATTTTTCGTGTCTGATCTCAGACGCACCCCTGTAAATCTGGAGACGCTTACAGAGCTGGGAACCCAGTTCCCTCTTTGGCAAAGTGCAGGAAAGGGGAAAGCAATTGGCTTTCTACCATGTTTTTATGCTTCCCTTAATATAGGGCTAACAGAAGCCATTTATTCCTCCCAAGCAGCTTGTACTGGCTCAGCATCGCCCCCCGAGATATCTACTGGGGAACGCTCCTGCAGCGCATTCTCCAGCCAGTTACCAACTCGTCCTTGCCATGGCTTGATGTCAGCCACGGCTCTCCTGTTGCAGCCTTGCCCTCCCATTTGTGCTGAAGGTCAGATCAGCCGCTCGCGAAGCCGAATCCTGGCTGAGGAGGTGGAAATTTCAAAGAGGCTAGTAGAGGTGCAACCATTTTTCCACTGCCTAAAATCTCCGCAACAAATTACAATTTGTGCTTACAAGGCAAAATTGAACCCCTTCATTCTTACAGTAGGTGGAAGCGTTGTTTAGAGGATGGGACTGTAGTCAGGAGTCCCAGGTTCTGCCTTTGCTGCGTTTCCTTGGATTGTCCTTTCACAGATATGATCATGATGTTTTGGAAATTTCTTTGACCGACAGGACTTGGTTGGTCAAGGACAAACTTTCAGAACAAAACCAAATCTTTGTCCTCTTGTCCATCCCCACCATGGAGATAGAAAGCTGGAAGAAAGATTTCATGACCAATCCCCACGGGAAAGGGAACAATCAGGGCATTCAGGGCATAAACCATCTTTCCTGAACTTTCACTCTTTGGCTCCACCCTTTCCCAAACAATAAACCAGATCCTCAGTTGTTGCACTAGACAGGGAATTGGCTTTGGTTTCTTCTTCTTTTTCTTCTTCTTACTTTTCTTTTTTAACTTTTAAACTTTTCTTTATTATAAAATTCCAACTTCCAGCTGACCCTTGAATAATTGGTTTTGTTGCAAGGGTTATTTAAGGTCTTAATGAGCCCGATGACATCTGTTTAATTTTAGATGCCTGGAAAATGTTCTCAAATTAATGAAATCCAAATGTATGACAAACTAATAGAACAATTTTATTTATTAAAAAGATGGTTAAAAATAATTCTAAACATTTCAAGAAAACAAAGGAGGTGAATGGGATTTGTCATTGTTTAAATTGTACTTATTATATTACATTTCAGTGAAATGCCCTCTCGACCTTCCACAGTTTGCTCGATTTCCTCGTCAGGCTCCTTCCACCTAATTTGCTTTGACATAAACAAAAAGAAAAGAACTCAAGAATCAAATGCAGTCGTCCAATATTTGGGGTCTTGGTGCTGATTATAGCCAGATACAAATAAGAATGAATGGAACTTGCTAGAGGCAGGACCATGTTATTAATTCTTCATGAATATTTGGATGGTCATGGGAAATGTAAGAAGCCACACAAATCGCAAATGTGTCGCAAAATGTAGCTTGAGTGCTCACTCCTCTTAAAAACGTGTAGTTGAAATGCGTAATTTGCCGTTCTCCTCTTTAGCAAGATTTAGTCGACCTCTTTGGGCTGCAGAAGCGTTAGGTGGCTTAAGTGACCAATCACAAATCACGAGTGAGGAAAGGTGATTTATCCGTTTCATGCCCTTGATTTCCTACATGTATTCTTTCGAAAGGAATGCTTAGCCACAGGAATTATACAGACATCATGGATCATCCAGGAGACAATTTCCACTAACATTTGTAATATTCTCACTGCAACTGGTGCTGGGATTCTCTTTCACTATTGCCTCTTGTGTGGCTTAAACCCCTCCAAAACAAATACAAATTGGAGTTTGTGGGGATATAAATACACACATATAATCTATGTCTTTTTATAGGAAATAAAACAGACCAACATGGGGTTTTATGGTACTTTTGTGCACTACGGTGTTGTAAAGCAAGTGATAAATAGCAAATTGGGCAGCATGAGTGAGTCTGCAGGTAAACATGATATCGTCAATGAATGAAGCAATAATTCTCACACACCTCCATCTTTAAAAAGGAAATGAAACTTAACACCGTGGATAGAGTCCCCCTCAGCCTAATGGCACATCTCAGGAATATTTAAAATAGATTGTTTAGGAGAGGTTTTAGTACATAGAAACAGAATGTCTCCAGGATAGACTGCACATTTGCGTTTCATTTACAGCTTCACCAGAAATTACAGCAACCGTGACCCAGGGATGGTACCTGGGAGGTACACTGTAGAGTACCCGAATGCAATGAACTTTTTAAGTTACTCTTTCTTTCTGGGAGCCCACCTGGACTCCTAGGTCACTTCTGAAGTTGAATTTCAACTCTACTTTTGGAATACAGAAGTTTGAAAAGCTAACACTAGGGCTAGGTATCTGTAAGGCTCTTCAAAACTGTGAGGTGCAGAGCTGCTCGGAAAGGGGACTAGTGTAGATAGCCTCTTTTGTTTCCACTCACCCTTTTCCTGAGCAAAGAAAAATAAAGATCTTGTTGAAGATAAAACTATTAACGATCATGAAGAGCTATTTGTGCTGATATCAAACCTTGCATGGAGGTGATTTAGCTCATGCACGTAGCTCGCTGTTCTTCTGCTCTCCAGATTAGACTTATACCCTTCATGTTTAGAAAAAGCCAATGAAGAATCAAGACTGCAAATGTCTTCTGACACTAGGCATATCTTCAGGTATCAGGTTTGAGGTCTTCCACTTTGGGGCACTTTTTCTGATTGGTCTTTACAGTATGTTTTTGCATTGAGTCCTTGGTTGAAGTTGCCAGATGAAGGTATTCGTATTACAAGTCTGCTTTTGTACTCTGGCAATTTGTGGTTGTTGTTGACGGTGACCTTGCTTTCTAGGTAAAGGTTACCCTCAAATGGTAACCAGTTACTGTCACTTACAAGCCAAAAGCTGTCTAACTTGCTCCCAAATTCTCTGAATGCTGTTGTCAGCTAGTTTGGCGCTTTCTCAAACGGTTGTAGATATTTGAAAGGAATACCTCACCTCGCACAGAAACCACAGGCAATTTTTCACCAAACTCCAAAATTTCTATAGGGGTAGGCAGAATCCACTTTGGTGCCTGTGAAATCTCTCAGGTTCTTGAGAATCAGTGATTGACTGTGAGCAGTAAATTAGGATAAAGCTGACAAATACAAAAAAGATTGGTGGAATCAGAGTGATCAACATCTTTCTGGAAGCTGGCTGTATTTGCTATAGTTGTATCTGATAACAAAGTAAAACTATTTAACCATAGTTTATTGGACATTTCTCTGTAGTACAGGTGCTGAACTCCAGATAACTGCGTTACGTGGCTCAGTGCTTAACCTTATCATTCAGTCATTTTTAGCTCAGTTGACAGAAGGATCACTGGTGTAGCGGTAATTGGAGTTTACAATGTTTGCAAGTATTAGGTGACTTGTAGCTTAATGCCATAACTATAGGGACAATAAATTACATGGTCATTAGAGGGCTTTAGCTATTCATATAGTATTAAGCATAAGGAGGACAGTAACATTTCTCTAATAGCACATAAAACATATATTCCAATTAAAACCATAATAGGATAGACTTGGCATCATATTACAGCCTTTCATGAATTTCACTGCTTAGAAATTATTACCGTTAAAATCATGGTTTCAAAGACTTGCACACAGGGATAATAAATTCTCACAAGCAGGTTTAGACAGAAGCATTGTGCCCCCATGGAGGAAGACTGTGTTTGAAAGCTCTGAAAATTCAGCTAGTGAGCAAACCGTTTGAGGGGTTGGGTTTCTTGCTTTCCTTTTTGTTCTCCGCATTTGGCTGGCTCCCCAAACCAAGTGAGGCTTAATTAAAAGCAATTGAGTAAGCAAGAAGCAGTCAAAAATGGTATTTAGAGGTTTTTCTCTTCTTCTAGAAGCAGTTCTGCCCCTATATATTACTGTGTGTTTTGCTGTGCTCTTGGGAGACTTATTTGAAGGGAGGTTGAAACCATCTTATTTTTAAATCGCAGTCCGTTTTCTCTTCTTGATATGTGCAGGGTTTCTTTTACTGAAAGGTAGCCCAAAATGGGTAGGCAGATGTAGGCTGTGTCTAAGGAACAGTTGAATGCAATATATTCTCCAGTGTTCAAATACAAAGTTTCTACCTCTCCCTTCACTCCGCATTGATGTCCCCAAGGACAGCACACAGCTGCTACGTGTGTGCGTTCAGACGTCAGATCTTGCTATATTCATTATCCCAAGGGTATGTTTCATTTATGTTTGAAGGTGTTGAGTCCTACGAAACTCAAGCATCTGTCTTACTGCAAAGAAACAAGTATGTGCTTATATGACCTTCCAGAAGAAGGCTGCTGGTCATAATGGGACCCTCTTTATTTGAGATTAGCCCTCCTTGTTTGTTCACCAGTCACTTCATCCTTGTAAAGCTGTAAGAGATACAGAGCTGTTTAGAAGACAAACTGAACTGTGCTTCCTTGGTCAGTTCTTCACCCCTCTCTCCCTGCCCATCCTGCAATAACCTCCTTAAGTCTCGGTTGTTAAAATGGTTATAAACTTGCTTTGGGAGATTATGAGTTTGCATCACAGTTACACAAAGATTATTTGAAGTGTGGTTAACACGGACTAGGAGTTATCTCCCAAGCTGTTTCACAACAAGCAGAACTACTAAAGACCTCATTTCAGTTTGGTAGGAGATTAGAAAGGAAAGTTACATGGGTCTACAGGGGGGAAAAATTAAACACCTTTTAGAAAACAAGAATGTTTCTTAAAACACAGTTGCAAGAAAGATTAAGAGATTAACTGACAGTTTTTCCTCAGGAACCTTCAGTACTAGACAGAAAACTACAACAAACAAGCAAGGCTGAAGCCACTGTCAAGGTGAAGAGAGTATCAGAGCCCTGTGCTGATTTGATTAGAAACTGTTCCTTTGCCTAGAGTCGTAGCAGACCACAAAGCTAGATGATGAAAAGGACAAAGTTGTCTGTCTCAGCAGCAAAGGAGTCGCCCTGCAGTTCCTTTCCTAGTGCCACTGATTCCCATCCTTTTTCTCCAGGGATTCTATTTCTCAAAATACATTATTTGGTGGCTTTGTTGCACCCTTCCTCCCTCCACAGTCTCCTGGGGCAACCTCCAACAACAAACCCTCCCACGGGGAGCTAGGGAGATCACCTGCAGCTTCTGGTCTTAGCCTGGACCACGCAGCACCACGCTCCTATGCTGTTGCGTGTAAGGAGGAAGAAGGCTTTGTTCTCTCTTACTCTCTGAACTCAGGGGATTCATATCCTCGCAGCCCTGGCTTTGATGACCAACTTGCTCACATGGAGAACGTATCTCCTTCACTTGAGAATGGAGACACATGGGGCAACCGTGCCTCAAATCTCCACAAGCACCAGCCCCTGCTGTAAAAATTATCCTTCTTGCACGGTTGAGGGCTTGGATGAACAACGCAGACTGGATAATACCAATCAGCTGTTAGTTACATCCCTCTGACATATGCCTCCATAACGGACCCCTCCTCATGCTTTAGGAGTTGAAGTGCAATCTGCCCTGCTCTTCTGCACACAAGTTTCTGCCATATAATAAAAATAAACAAGGAATAGTCTCCAGTGCACAGGCCAAAGATCTTACAGTTGCTGTAGGAAACATACACAAGTATCTTCCAATGGAAACAATGTGATGTCTTCTTGCATGTCCAGAAATTTTTCATTCTGTCATAACATTGTAGTCTCTCCACTCCTCTTCATAAGCCCTTCATCCCTCTTTGCTAATGGTTTACAATATAGAACAATTTAACTGTATATATTGATGTAAATCATGTCACCTTCTCTGTGAATTATATAAAATAATTCATACTGAAGAACCCATGGAAGAGTTTTTAAGGCTGCTATTCATCTTCTCTTTTCCATTACTCTGGGCAAGAATAAAAGCCAGATACAAATTTGGCTCTTTCCTTTGGAAAGGAAAAAATGTAGTTATTTAATATCTGAAACTAGTAGTTCTGCTTATTCATAAATTGGACTGGACAACCTCTGAGGAAGGTTCGTTAGTCCAGACTCTCTCCACTGAAATCACTGGAACTATGGACAGCAGATAGCATAGTTTATATTTGTTTGTAAAGTGCCAGCTATTCGATAGTCCTAAAATAATTACAGATAAAACCAGCTTCTTATCAATTTATTACCTTCCTACTCAGTCAGAAAATAATTTTCATATCGTCTAGTCTATTGGTACCCGTACACTTGGAAATCACTATTGGATGGTTTGATGCGGAACTGCCCCTTGTCCCACGCATGTGTGTATTGGTCATTAGTGAGGTTACAGCCTGGTGCAACCAAGGCACTTCACACCTTGCCCCAGACTAACTAAGCTGTACTACAAACACAAGAAAACATTGGGTATCTAAGACTCCAACTCACCACTGTGTACAGCTCCACAGTCCTTGGGGTGACCGTACAGAACGGTACCAGCTTTCTTTCCAAAGTGCTGTAACAAGCACCCATGAATTCACCCAGTGAGAGAAGGTAGAAGGTATGGGTTGTAGAAGCTGCATTACCTTGGAAGTGAGGAGTCCTGTCCTATGCTCACCCTCTGCTCACTGGATGCACAGGGTTCGGATTGGTACCACGCACTGGCAACCACTTCCCTCAACCAGCCACCATGGCTATAAGCAGGAATGAGCCTGCAGGTTCCCCAGGCAGAGCACAAAAAATTTTGTAATCTTTACATCCTTGTAGTTATTTGGAAAGCTTCCAAACTTCTTTTGGAGGAGTCATATTTTACTCGACTTGTATTTTCTCAGCCTCCGGTTGCCAACACTAGCCCACGGGGCTGTCTGATTTGCATGTAAGATCTGCTGTTGAAATACAGGCACTTAAGCAAGTATTGGGCATTTAAATGGTCCCATTTAAGTATATGAAATAAGACTTTCATACATTTTTTCTCAACCTCACTACCCAAAATTGAGATTTAGATATCCATCTAGGTGGCCACATCAGAGAAACTGGCACTCAAAACATACACAAGCTCATTAAGTATGCAATTATGGTCACCTAATTGTGGTGTTCCACACAGGGGCAATTGCTTGGATTTCCTGTGGGGAAAAATGAGCATACGTCCGCTGTGGAACAGGAGAACATTCAAACTGTATGCACAAAATGCATGGAAAATCCTTGATGTGGGGCATCTGTGTTAAAACCAGAAAAGGACGGCCGCAGAAACTCAGGTATTAGGAGTTAACGTTATAAGAGCATAACTTTTGAAATCCCTCCTTGTACTGTCACTTTAAAAGTTTTATTGATTAAGGCCTAGATTACTTAACCTAAAGCCCTCTATTTATATTTAGCCAAGGTAAGTTACGAGTCACGAGTAATCCTTTTGATCCAGAGGTTGCCATGGGTCGCCAGAGAAATGAGCTGAGTTATAATATCCTAGCAAACTAGCTGTGTGTACAGAAGAATAAATTAAATAAACTCTCCTTTAGAAAGTCTCAGTGATTCCATACCCTGTTTCTGTTTAAGCAGAAAATGTTGTGTTTGTTTTCTTTTCTCCTTCCATCTAAAACCGAAACATATTTGTGATGACAGATGCAAATACAGTCGCTGATGTTTGTAGCCAGCTGAATTGTCTTTCCACTGAGGGTGTCAGCACTTCAGTCCTGAGCCCTGGCTGCTCCAGCTGAGAGCTGAAGCCTTTAAAAACACATGTGAGTAAATTCGACTCAGGTGACTTCTCTGTGCTAAACTTGAAGTTGACGTGGCATTACTCAGGTGTGTTTGCATCTGTCTGATTAGATCTGCTGTTTACTACTACAGCCAAACAAAGCTGATCTTCATAATTTTCAGAACCTGTCAAGTACGTGAAATACAAGCATGGGTGTAAGTATTCCCCAGTGTATGCAATCCAAGCCTAGCCGCATGCAGTAAATTATTTCAGTTTTCATGTAGGCCAAGTCTGCAGACCCTAATGAGAATAGGAATTATGTTTTTTCTTGCTTTTTATAGTCTTGGACCCTGTTAAACAAGGTGGTGAGTACCCACATCTCCCCTTCGAATCCTGCGGGCCTGTTTTTGCACTAGCATCTCTGTCTCCGAGGGACTGCTGCCTGTGTCAGTCACGGATGCAAAAAGCACCATCAACGACTGTGTTGAGTGTGTTATGCATCTGCACACCCACCCCCTGTCCACACAGCTGGACCACATACACACGAAATTGTCAGAGGACTGAGGTCTCTGCATATTCTGGGGAAGGATGCAGAGTTACCCCATAGCCCTGCATGAAGCTGTGATTGCAAGTTCTCTCTTTGGACACGCAGGAAATTCTAACACTGGCCTGCTGGCAGACCTTGAGATTTAGTGCAGACGTAACCCAAGCCATAGGTCTGAATTCACTTTGAACTGAAATCGGTATCATAAACTAGCAGAGCCTTGTGCTTTGTTTGCTTTCTTTGGTGTGGTTTATTTTTAAAATGTATGCATATTTCCAAGAAACATCTTGAAAATTTATTTTTATCGTGGAAATGGAATGCTTCCTGGCTTTTTTGAGGGTCTTGGTGTAAGCTTATCTCCTAGATCAAGTTAGTGTTAGCAGTTGCATACCAAAACCATGTAGGAGAGACTGAAACAGATGTGACTTCCCATCCAAAACAGATAGACCTTGCCCATACGAAGCTGGATGATCAGACACTCAGGAGACTCTCCACTGACTTTTTTGACATAGTTTAGTAACCTACTGGGCAGTACACTGAGATTTGCTGGGCTTGCTCAAAATATGAGATACCTCATAGTCGTCAGAAAACAGGTGATGACTCCCAGATGTTCAACACTCGTGGATTACTAAGGAAAGTGAATAGAGGGAAAAACTTTTAAGGATCTAAACAAAAAAAAATGTCTGGTCTGGTTAGGTTCCTAACTTGCTAAGTGAGGGAGTGTCTGTTCATATCCAAATAAGTGTGGGAGTCCTGGGGCTGTGAAATCATTACATTAAAAACTCTCTGTGAGCTGGGACTATAGATCACATGCAAGCGTGGCAGCTGGTTGTGCATTACTTCAGCTTCTGGGTCTTCTCTTAACAAGTGCTCTGATTTTATAGCAGAAAAAAACAGATTAATGAAAGAATCCTCATCCCAATAACTGGGAGAAACTGGGAATAGTGTTGGTCTCCGGGCGTTGAAGTACATGATTGTGAAAACGTCCATTTTTTGTTTATTTGCTCTTCCATCTATCCCAATATGGGGTTATGTAATTTACTGGGCTTAGTTGCACTTGATCTTTAAGTATAACTCAATGAAGGATTTGACTTCAAGAGATTTCCTATTTTACAAGTGGCCTATTTCTGAAACAAGAGGATAATAAATAAAGGAGTGCTTTACCACCCCAGTTCAGCAAACGGTTCCATATTGATAAACTCCAGTATCCAGCGATGGAAGGTTCGTTTGCTTCTTCTTCTTTCCATATACCACCAGATTTTTGTTTTGTTCAGTCCACAGAAATCTGGATATCCATTTTAATCAAAAGTAAAGTTAGTCTGGTAAAAGTGTCTTCTACTTTTTACCTTTGCGTATAACTCAGGAGCCACACCTTTTCTCTCAATGAATTCTACTTTCTTTTGCATGATCTTGTTTCTCCATGTTTGGCGCTCAGTTATTGGGTCTAACATTAAGATATAGAGGAAGGAATCAACAGATCTGATCTGCAGCTCACAAAACCTCCCGCTTACATACTTCAGTCAAAACTTTATCTCAGAGCTGAATTCCTGTATTGCAATGTTCAGTTTTACAGGTTAATAGTTTGTCGTTTGCTTGAACACACAGGAACTTGTTGGCAATTCATCATTCTGCCTTAGTTCCTTTCGTTGAATAGGCAGGTCCTGGTAAAGCTGACCTTTGCACGGGTTTAACGTTTCCCCTTCACACCTTCAAGGCTGAGGAGTCTGGCTGACATCAATAATTAATTTTTGAACAAATATGGCACACCTTTTCCTATGGTTCGTCTCAAAGATAGGAGTCTTTGTGCATCGCAACAACAGGCATTATGAAGTGGGGAGTCCAAAGGACAGTGGGGAGGATCGAAGTCCAAGATTTAGACTGTCTCTGTGCAGCTGTTAATTCTGTGCCTCACCTCTGCTATGCTGTCGTATCTTCTGAGTGCCACAGGCAAGACAGGAAAGTATGTGTGTGCACTGCAAAGCTCCATACATTCCAGACAGGTTGCACCAGCTGCACTGCACAACTCTAAATAGCTGCTTTGGGCAGAGTGGTTCTGGAAGCAGAGTCACTTTAAGTGACTCGGTATGCCAGAGAACTGGAAAAAAAAGATCCTCAGATTCTGGCCAAGCAAAAAGTTCCCAGGGGAAAAAGCTCTAGCCATTATTATTTACTACAAATTTGGACTTAAATTCCTGTATACTAAGCATCCTTAAAATACCTCCCTGAAAATTTGGGTAAGCAACAACCCCCAATGCTTTTAGCTTGCAGAGTGCTGTGACCCGAATCCTAAACCATGTTGGCCGTGAGTTGACCTTGAGGGAGACTGGTCTGGGAAGAAGGAAGGAATATGGACAACAGGTGCTCTGTCAGCATCCCTCTCCTTTGAGGGCAGCATAACTTACAATGCAATTTGTATTGCAACATAAATCATGGCTGCCTCAAGCTCCACGTAATTCCTCCGGTGCAGTGCCTGCAGTTCATGTGATACGGCAGGGGCTCAGGTTTGGTGGTACAACAGATGTTGGTGAAGAAATTAGGTGACAAGTGATGCTGCCTCCGTGGCCTCCAGCCTCCAAAAAGAAGCGATGGACCAGGGCAGTTTTCTGATAGTGGTAACTCGTCAATAGAAGATGGGCCAAGGGTAAGATCTGGGGAAGCGTTTAAGGTCCTTCAGTTGTAGAAGAAGGTACACAAATGCTTTGGAACAGCCCATTCGGATTTCTACCTGCATCTTGAGAATCTGATAAGAATCTGAGTCAAAACAGATGAAACCTTAGATGAATGATGTCAGTCCTTTTCTTCTGCATGCAAGATGGAGGAGGATTTGCTTTGCTTCAGGACATATGGCAATGTGGACCTTCTGTTATGTATAGAAAGGGATCATTAGCGTGCTTAGATTTGCAGGAGTGTTTCTGAACATGCAGTGTGTAACCTTATAAGCTCTTCTGGGAGATGCTCAGTGAATCCTGCTGCAGGCAGATGTTTATTTCAACCTCCATGTGCAGGAAGTGAGAGAAGCTTTCTAGATGGAGGGAGTCTGGGCTAAAGAGTCTTTGGGAAGAACTACAGCTAAGTCTGATGACGAGATCTAGGTATTATGTCGTTATGAGATTCCAAGCATATAAAGCTGTATTGTAGCAGAGGGGTCTGTATGACTGCGCAGTGTCTGTGGCTGCTTAGGAGTGGTGAAGGAAAGACATCTGCTCCTAAATATTGCTTTATATTTCCCTATAGTCAGTGCATCTGTGTGAGTTTGTAGATGCTCAGCACCTGGCGAAATCCCATCACCTTCCAAGGATGAACTGGAGCACACTATCCCCTTATGTCTAACTCTGAGGTGGCCAAGTCTCCTTGCACAGCAAACTCAGCATGAAGCCAGACCACACTGGTGACTTACAAAGCCCTAGATCCTAGTGTAAGAAATTCAACCATCTCCATTCTCTTTGCTTGAGTATGACAATGCAGCTGTGCCACAAGCCCATGCAATCCAGGATTTTGAGTACTGAGGCAGAAAATCCCCCTGAATCTTGCCGTCATGGTGTTTTGACCTCATTCTAGGTTAACTCTTGTATATGCTGCCCGAACATAATGTGCTGTAATGTCCAGACACCAAAAGAACAGCAAAGGTTGATATTTCATGGCCTTTGTAGGACAAACTCAAACATATGGGCTACGGCTAGTTAACAATGACTACTGTTATTTTGTTTCTTAAGAATATAATTCCAGAGGGTTGGGGAGGAAGCTAAGAAGTAGCCACTGCTCCTCTGTGTACGAGTGGATACTTGATCTGAAACAGCTGATAAAATAGTTGAGTGTTCTTATAAAACAAATCCTGCCTTCTGAAGAAGCTGCAGAGAATGGATTTTTCGCAGCTTCCACAGTCTTCGAGCAAGAATCCACAGGATGGAGGTGGGACATGTTTCTCATCCAGTCATGCTCTTAAGTAATGTTCTTGTCACAAAACTCTCAAAAAATGGCAGTGACCTTGCACTGGAACAGATGTCATTGTTCTTCAGCCAAACTCGACTTCTAACCCTCTTTTTTGTGTGTTTGAGACAGCCTGTAACCAAAAAAGAGGAGGGAGAAGAAAGCCCAGGAGAAACAGACCTTTACTGCACATACCACGAAGAGGCACCACAGTGGAAAGTGCTGCTGAGCTTTGAGGAGCCAGCAGGCTTGGAAGCTTGTAGGCAGGGTTGCAGTTAGCTTTCCCTTTTACTGGGACTTGGAAAATTCATTAGGCCTGAAAATTGCCAGATCTACTCCGAAGGGAAGGGAGAAGGGTCATTTAAAGTTTGGAGAAAATTCAAACCGCCTTTTTTTTTTTAATTTGCAGATTGTGAAAAATAGACCTGAGCTTCCAATTGTAAAATTTTGCCTAATAATAAAGTTGGGTGGGGCTGGCCCGGCCAGGAGATACAGTGATGAAGTGTTGGGCCTGGGCAGTTTCCACTGGCAGAGATCTTCTGGAACCCGGACTGGATTTTAAAGCTCCCCACAGGAGCAAAGCTGGCCACCAGCACTCATTCTGTTCTGCTTCTTCATCGGCACTAATCCATACATGCAGCAGCACCTCAGTTATTTATAGTTGACCTATATTCAAAAGTTGGTTATGATTGTGCACCAGAAAGACGCAGAAGGCAACCTGGAGGATACCCAAGCCAGAGGGATGTGCAGAGTGTGTATCCAAAGGGAGAGGGCAAGGGTAATAGTACGGAGCAGGTTGATAATGAGTTTTGAAAGCTGGGATTTGTTGGCCGCTGATTAAGAAAACGAGAAACCGAGGTAGAGTGCAATTAGGAGGATTACTGTGAGCTCATAACCCCTCCCCAGCTCCTGAGAGAGTGGTTTGTTAGACTGACCTTTCACGGGTCTGGGCTGGAATGACATAAATTAGCTCATAATGCATGAATATTTTCATTTAATAAAACTGCCCCCAAATTTGTTTGGAGTTCCCAGGCTTTTCAGGAGAAAAAGAAAGAGCACTATTATGTTCTACAAAAACAATGACATTTTACCCTCTGTATTTACTCTTTCAATAGAAAATCTACAGTAGGCCAAGGTCCTTATCACAGCAATACTTGGCACTTCTATTGAGCATTTCACATGCCCTTACAAACAACCAAATACACTCGGAGAAGCACTTTACTTCATTCAGCAGTGCTTCACCTTCCCTGTAGTGCAGCTAATAACCTAAAAACCTTACTGACAAATAATCTCTCTTACTCTGGAGAAGAATGTGTTAAAAATAGATGGAGAGGAACAGAAAACCATTCAAAGACCCGCATGTGAAACCCAGGAGCTGCTGGAGCCACATCTCAGGCAATCCCACAAGTGCATTGAAAGCAGGCAGGTGGGGCAGGACCGCTTGGTACGCAGTGGCTGGTGAAGCCCAGGCATGTCTTCCTTGTGCTTGCTGCTTCCAAGCTGAGCATTATAGGAGGACAGGCCCTGGCCAACAACTCTGAAAGCTCAACAACAACTCATAAATGTTTGTTTGGAAACACCAGCAGCATCCCTTACTGCACGGGTGAAACGCGCTGCGCCGTCTCCTCCAGCAATGGCGTGGGGAGGGTCACGGGAAAGCAGGGCTGGGGCTGGGGGATGCGGGGCGGTGTGAAGCTATCCCTCGTCTCTGCTCGCCTCAGCTCCTTTGAGCCAAGGCACACGCAGACGTTTTGGGGCAGAAATTGGCCATGAGGCACTGGCCAGAAATTAGCCCATCGCTTTCTCAATGTCCCCAGTTTAAACCCTACACTGTGTTTCAGAGCCACAGGTGCGGTTTTGATCAGGTGCGTTCATCAGTCCCCAGCTCATTTTGCAGAGCCTGAAAAGTGGATAACCACAATCTGAGGGGAAAGCGTAAAAAATGAAGGAGCTATTTTATACCCAAACAGGAAAGGGGAGTCCCTGGGCGAAGCCTCAGGCTCTGCCATCTCAGCGGTCACCTCTGGGTTGGGAAAATCTACGAGCCGGCAGGGGCATCCATACGGGGAGGAGATGTTTTAGCAGCTGCATGTCTGATATTTGGAGGACAGGGCCGGGCGCGGGCGCTCAGACGGGCTTCAGGGGGGCTCCGGCACCGCAGGCCCAGGCACTGCAGCCTGACGTAGCCATGGCAACCGCCGGCCTGCGAGGGCCTGAGGTGAGGCCTGCGGCCTGCGCGCCTCCCTCTGGGCTCTGCCTCGTCCTGCAAAGGTTTAACATTCGTTCTCCCCTTTGACTGACTTATTTTGGGTTATTCCTGCACTTCAGCATTTGCTCAGTGCCCCGTGGAGGAGAGGTTGCCGCTGTTTCCCTTTTCCACGCCATACACTTCCCTGGCATGCACGTCCTGGGCTGTTAGCGGGGAATGGCTGCCTTTACTGCAGGAAACGTAGGAGAACTGAGGAGAAATGGGGCCGTTGATAAATCACTAAAATATCCACTCTCCTTTGAAAACCACCCCATGTGGTTTGCTTGAGTACCAAGCAACTTAATTGTTGGACCTATTTAAGTAATATTAAACTCTGCCTTTTTTTTCTTCACGTTCAAAGGGAGAGAGCCTGTATCGGTACAATTCATTTTTAAAAGCCTTTTAAAAGTTCTCTTTGGCAACACCTCTTTGAAGTCTAATCCAATCTGCAATATATGTCTTCCAAGTTAATCTCAATTTTTTCAGGAAAACCAGTAATGTTACATAAAGTCCTTCCAAAGAATAACAAAAGTGTAAGGCACAACATAGTTAAATCTCCTGATAAGGGGAACAATTCTGCTGTTATTTACGAAAGCATAACTCCACAGTCATTCTGCCGGTGGGTTGACCACGCAGGACCAGCCCCCTGGAAACCCATTTACTTCTCAGCTTTGCTGGGTTTATTCTGTATTTGCCACTCAAACGGGGATTTAGGTTTAAAATGTTAATTTTTAATAAGGCAGCGGTTTTATTTTAGAAGCCTCCAGGAACCGGCTCCGGTTTTTGTTCACTGCAGAGCTTTACAGCTTTCTCAGGATCTCCCCAGACCTTCCACATGCATTTTGTAAGTACCTTTCTATACAGTCTGTGCTGCATTATGTTTGACCTTCAAAGAGTGAAATTAGGGGCTCCTCCTTCTAATGCAAAAGAAGACACCGGATGAAAAAGGGGTGGAAAGACCCTTAAGTGGAAGGGAAGTTCCATAAGTGGAAATGAAATTCTGTGTTGCATTACCAATCCTTAAATATCACAAATAAAAATCTGTTCAAGGTTGACAGACAGAACCCCCTGGCTCGAAGCCAAAGATGGAAAAATCAAAACTGGGACTAAGAGGTAAACTTTTAAACACGGTGTAAATTATTAATGAAACAGCTTCCCAAGGGATGTGATAGAGTCTCCATCACTTGAACTCTGGTCTTATTGCCTGCTACGATTTTCCTCACACAACCCCTTCCTCCAGATAACCCTCCAAAACTCCGGTTCTCCGTCCCGCAGGATTGAAAACTGATCACCTTCCTCAGCTCCTTAAATGCCAATCACCCTTTTTGCTCAGACTAACAAAATGACTAACATAATTACACTACGCAGAGAAGGTTTTCTCAGCCTGTGTTGGTCTTGATGTTGACTGTTTCTACAAGGGCTTCTGTGCCCCGAAATTTCTCCATTGTTTTCCAAGAGTATTTGGTCTAATGAAGAAGCATCTCCTCTCCTCACAGACCGTCCTTCTTCAAATCATGTCTTCTGAAAAATACATTTGGTGGCTCAGCCATGTGTTGTTGAGCTTGGTGCAGGAGTGACTTGAGTGAAGAGAAGGGCAGACCCCAGTATTTCTGTGTTCCCTAGGTCCTTCAAAATGGATGACTCTTCACTCTGTGTCAGTACCCATCTGCCTGACTGAGTTGGTAAGGTCTATATAATCAGGTTACCCCCAAAACACCAGAGCACTGAACTATGTTACCGCTTCTTTGTCATCAGAAAAACACCTGGGCAAAAGCGATGTCCGGTCTGAGCTGTTCCGGGTTCGGTTGTTGCGCTTTACGTTCCTGGATGGTGGATGCAGTGAGATGTTATGTTCACGAGCCAGCTTTTCTGAGCTGTAACTGCTTTCCAGGACTTTCATTATGTGGTGCAGGTGTTCTGCATTATAACTCATTTTTCACTTACACGGCTGTAAGAAGATAGGGCAGTCCTGCTTATTATTGTCTTTTTTTTACAAATCATCTGTATTGGTGTTTGCTATTCACTGATGGCTCATTTATACCGTGAATGGTATGATATGTCTAGTAATATGACCCAGCAGATTTACTGCACAATTGGCAACGTTAGAGCACCCTGAGACGTCAGCCAAAAACCTATGAGGTCCAGAATAGATTAGGTAGATTGCTATTGCAGATACAATGTACTTCTACAACCTTGTTTTCGGGATTCATTTGTTAAGTGCATTTGACTATGGAACATAATCTGTTTCTGTCTGCATTTATTTGCCTTGCAGCATGTATATGCTATTTGTGTGTGCATGCACGTCTGTGTGTACCCATGTGCCTGCGTGTTCATATGTATGAGTTTATATATACATATGTACGTATTTACCACTGAAATATTTTTCAGTTCAAGAACTTCTCACATGTCATTCCATCTGCTCCCTTTTGCTGATTTAAAAGACATGTTTACTGAAAACAGTTAATTTTCCCTTAGTCTCTTTCTTGAAGATGTGCTGTTGGTCTGCAAGAGTAAGAGAATGTAATAAAAACAACTGTTTATATGATGGAGACATGAATGGAGAAAGGTAGCATAGACTTTGCAAATAGAAATTAGTCATGTGTGGAGCTGATAAAATATCGGGCAAGATTTTTCTGCAGAAAATGTGATGAAAACAAAGTTTCCATTAAGAGCAACTTCTTGGCAGGATCTAACACATAAAATTTGCACTTTTCAGCAAATATATTGCAATGCCCAGGTTTTCCTTTCTCCAGTGAAAAGACAAAGCTTTTAGCAGAAGGAAAGCACTGTCCATGATTTTCTTTTAGTTGGAACAACAATTTTCCATAGAAAAAACAGATTTGATTTTTTTTTTTAAATAAGGCCTAGCTGTGTGGTTTTCTGGCTTCAGAAAGTAATTCCAGAACTGCTTTAAACTAATATTTGGCTAGATGAACAAACCTCAGTTAGATTTAGGTCATATGTTGAACACTCGTGTCCCAGATTATTGCCTTGTGGCCTGTATGACTTCATAATGTTTCACCAGCACAATCTGATCCCTTTGTCAGACTGATAAACAGCTCGTTAGATCATGCCGCCATCTTCAGAGTGGGATGATACCTTTTTCTGGTCAAAAAACGGCTCACCCCACTCGTGATAAGCAGAGGACTCACCTCACTAATTAGTTATGGAAGTAGTAAGTTTGTGCAGCCATAGTGGGGCTGGACGTAACCCCTACTGCCATGGTTGCACAATAACATGGCACAGTTATGATATGATTAGAGGCTGAGGAATCCCATATTTCTGTCCTGGGCTTGATTTTACCAAGTACGTACCGCAAGGTGATCCGTGCAAACCCAGCGGCTGCTGGGTCTTTTGGGCAGCTGGTGCCTGCTACAGCTCTGAAGAGACTACCTAAATGCACTCAAGCGGGACAAGTTGAAGTCAAAAAAAGGATTAAAATGCCCACAGCCCCAGTGGTAAATATTTATGCCATTGTCACTCCCTTCTCTAAAATTTACCTCATGTGGAGGCTTTCCCCAAATCAAAATACCTACAGTTACGGGTTTCTTTTTTCCTGGCTGCAAAAGACCTGGCCTCGCGCAAAGAGCAGTGAAAGAGTTTCGGCAAAAGTAATTGCTCTGCCTTTACCAGAGTTATATTTCCAAGAACACAGTCCCTGAAGAAAATGGAAAGCAACTTATTCTTTTAATTTTAAACAGAAAACTGAGATTCTACTTCACATTTCTGTGTCTCCTCTGCCAAGAAAAAAAGTTAGAAAGGCCAGTGGCTTTGCAGACCTACAAAATTCACCCCGAGCTGTTCTGAAAATAAACAGCATCAAAACTAGATAGTTTTGCTGAAATAGAACCCTGCAGTAATAAAACAAATGACTAACACTTTCTATTGGTCTACGTAGCATAGTACATGAAACATACATGAAGCAAGTCAAGATGGATGACTCATCTTGACTTAATAAAGCTTACAAATACTTGCTAAATATTTGAGAAGTCACATGCCAGGAGCCTTCATCACTTGTTTTGTTAGACTCCTGCTCTGCCAAGTCAAAACAGTCAGAAATCATAAAAAATAATCCACGCAATCTGTCTGAAAATGCAGTTTTCTGGCATTATTTTTCTTGGTTTACAGCAGCAAGCCCTTCATTCTGCCATCAAAATTTTGCAATACAGAGCATGACTTCCTCTTCTCATAAGGTAAGCAAATGTTTTGCATTTGTCAAGTTCCCAGAGTCTAAATGGAGATAGAGAGTCAGCAGACCTCACATGTTTATGTTTCTGTACTGGAAGTGAGCCACGGGAAGTCGCAGTTAAAAGGCTGCTGTGTCTCGGCGTTCAAGGGACACAATAGACTTCAGTGACTTTGACATAGCTGAACATCTGAAGCTCTGTTTGCCTTTAAGTCTGAATTACAAGTGCTCAGAACCTCCGTGAACAGGGCCAGAAAACCAGAGGCCTACATTTATTCATGAAGCCCGCTGCTAGTTCATGTTGGTTTACAACCTTGTTTTCCCTATTAAAAAAACACTGATTGCCCCCTCCCCCTAACCCCCCAATCTAAACCCCATCCAGTCTAGAGCTACTCCTACATCTGGGTTTCCCTGGACACATTTTCCCTTTTCTCCTGGAAATTTTGTCTGAGTGTAATTTGGAGATTCTTTTTTTTTTATATTTTAGGGGTGGATATCCAGATGTTTGGCAATCCAAGTAGGTTATCGTGCCAGTTAAGCTGCTGGCCACCCTGAAATTTCAGCTCTGTCCATTGCCCATGATTAGATCAAAGCAAGCACAAACGTGCGGTGAGATATGTGCTTTCGGGATAGTCAGACCTGCTGCTCAGGAGCTGCAGACACGGTCTGTGCCAGTGATAAACATGGTGTGGTTAAGACATGGCGGGCTTACTGTACCTATGCATGCACAGAAGGACTGAGCCTTCCCAGAAATGGCTGGGAACTAAATATGCCTAAAAGTGAAAACGCTCAATTGGTGTCTGGAAAGAAATATTGTCAGATAACCCAGCAGTGCATGAAAACTCCGCACAGGCAACAAGAAAAACTTGTTACTTCAAACAAAAGCAGGGAATGCAATTGGACAGGTGAAAGGATTGAAGTTTCAGTTGCCAATTTCCCTCCAAGTTACCGGTGCAGGTTGAACCTGTTACTCCCTAAACAGAAATGTAGTAATCCCCAGTCAAACAGGCTGCTCGTCCCTTGCAACCGTGCTCCATAAATCACAACTCAGGTGTGGCCCTTTGGCAACAGAGATAAATAAGTGATTGAATGTCAGAGGAACAAAACAAGTGATGGAGAGGGCTAAACATTATACACTGAGGTGCTGGGGAATTAAATTAGCTTAATTGACCATGCATGGATGAAATTTCTCTTGTTACCTGACAGTTGTGTTACATTTGCCATCCAAGGGCTTAATGCAGATCTAGCTCTCTGCTGTACACATGCTCAGTGCCTGGGAGGAGTTGGTGCTCTGCTGAGCCAGAGTGCTGCAGTTATAAACAGGAAGAAATATAATTTGGCTTTTACTATAAAATTTGTGACCCACAGCTTTCCCCCTGTCAGAATCCATCATTTATCTCTAACACAGAGGAGGAGCTGCAACATTACTGGAAAAAGGACAAGAGCTGCTCCTTTTTGGAGATGGCGTCTCTCCAGTTTTGCTCTAGTTCAGCCTTTGTGCTTTGCAGCAGCAGTTTACTGAACACCAAGCCAGTTGTAACTACGAAAGTCAAATTTCTAACTGATTGATCAGCTTTCCCACAAATGTACCTAACAATAATGTGTTGATCACCTTTAATCATGGAGATTGTAATTTGTGTCCCACATGGTGCACCTTTTCTAGCTACCTTCTGCAAGTGAAGGTGGCATGTACTCCACAGACAACCTTGTGCAAAAAAATTAATGAAGGGTATGGATATATATTATTTTGGAGGGGCTTGGCTGAGCAGTATAGAGGGCAGTACTGGAGCCCTGGTGAGAAATAGTACTAGCCAAATCCTTATTCACAGAGAGCAAATAATATTTTCCACTGTATCTATTTATTACTGAAGTGATGCTGTGCTCAATGTGTTCTGTCCGTTTGTTTTGGATCCTAAAGAAGGCCACTGATTGTGAATTATAACTAATTCCCCATGACTGGGTCTCCATGGTGCACACACAGAGAAGATGCACGAAGTTAAGCAACCTCTAAGTACAAGAAAAAGTATTGACCAAATGGAAATTGTTTTCAAGGTTAAATAAGCAGCACATCAGAGCGACATTTTCCTGCGGAGCTACAGGCTCACTTTGACTGCTGTCCATGACTGTTCTGATCTGCTCCACCTCTTCGAAGGCTGTTTTCAAACATATTTTTTTAAGCAGCCAATGACCACTATGCCCAGAGTCACTTCATTATTTACATTTTGGTACATTTTAGGCCCTGAAGGAAGAACTATAAATTTGTGGGCATTTTTTTTTTTTGTTCAAAATTAGAGCACTAGGGATGCAAAGAGGACAGCCCTTTCCAGATAATCTTTGTCCGTGACATAACCCCAGTCCCCAGGACCTTGCACCTTTCAGCACACATGGGGTCTTTAGTGCACAAATCAGCTTTTTATCGAGGGGTTGCTGACTGTCTTCCTTGGGGGAGATGGCTGATGATACAGAGACCCCTGCTAGTCACACCCATACAAAAGGAATTATATCGGCGACAATTGTGTCTGGTATATCTGTGGATAATGCACAGTTTTTAATGCAATTTTTTAGCAAAATAATGCAAATTGCAAGTACGTATTAGAAATTGCTGTTGCTTTAATTGGTGGTTGGCTCTTAAGTGAACTTCCTTTTTTCCTGAACTCACTGCTAGTATCTGAGTTATTGTTACCCTCCCAAATCCTTGCCCCAAGTCCTTTAAAAATTCATGTTTCTGTATCAGTAGTTAGATGTTGTATTATCTTCTTCTAGTTGTAAAATTTCATAGGCAAAAAAATTGAAACCTAGCAGTTAAGCACTTTTGCCTCCGCCAGTGGAAGAGGTGCTTTAAACAATTGTGTATATGAAATGAAAACAGCACAGAGCTCTTTTACAGCCTGTTAAAATTACTGAGTTTCAATTTATTTAAAACATCATCTGGAGGAGGAAAAATGAGCATCATTACTATGCCACTGTACTGTAAATACCTGCGGTGGCAACACTGGTTAATTTTTAAGAAAGTTTGCATAAATTATTATTATATAAGGGTCTACTTGTATATCAGTGCACATTCACAAAACGTCTAGAAGAAGAAAAGATTTCATTAACCATACAAAAATTTCATATGACCATGAACAGGGATTTTAGCAATAAGCATAGAAAAAAAGGACAGATTTTGTAGAAGGTCTACCAGCTAACTGGGATCAGCTGGAACATGCGTAGGGCACTTTTGGACCAGAAAGACATGCTGTTGCATTATTTCTATTTGCCTTCAGGAAAATTTATGACTCCCAAGAAAATGCTTGTGTGAGGAAGCGAAAAAAAACCCCAACGATTTGGCCTCTTGGAGAGAAAAGAAAATGTGTTCTTACTTACTTCAGTCTCTGTTTTTCAGTGGCTAGGGATACCAATTCTACTAACTTTTTCAGTTATTTTTAAAAAGCTTATGTGGAGAATACGCAGACAGTTATTAAGTCATTCGTCTGTTGCAACAGAAGATTAGGAAGGGTTTGATCTTCACTCACGTAAGGGCATTGTCTTAACTCATAAAAGCTTTCCTTTGAACATGCAGGGGCTCCTAACCTGGGGCTATCACACCCCTACCCATGCCCTGTTAAATCCTGGGAGAGGTTTTCCCTGTGGACATTTCCATACGTCATCCAGCCAAGAGGGCAGTAGTTGCTGCCCTCCTCTCCCCCCACCTCCATCACTTTTTCTTCCCTCATGGACTGTGCTGTGGTTCACAGGCTCCAGGTATTCCCTGGGATCCAGAAAGGACTGCTTGCTCCCATGGGAGACCTTTTCTTCCAGATCACCTCTAGAGCCTTGACGCTGCTGCTGCCCAGCATCTTCTCCCTTTGGAGCTGACTGCCAGGGGCTGCTCCCTGAACCACCTGGGGGTTCCTCTTTCCACCCAGGATATGGACAGACAATACAGGCTCCCATGTGGTAAGGTGGAAAACCAGACCCTCTCTTGGGAATTCCTTCTGAGAATTTTTCAGGAATACCAAAAAGCTAAACAGTTGTGAAAAATAAGCGATATAACCCCATAGCGAAACAAATGCAACACAGGGATTTATAAAGACAGTTTTTGGAATTCTTCTGTATTTGTTGGCTGCTTTCAAGGAAATCACTCAGCAATACATATCAACGACAATAGCTTCGCTCTATTTATTATGTTTTTAACTACAGTTAAAAATTCAGTGGCCAACCCATGGAAAGTGAGATTAACACAGTTAGCTATTTATTAGTGTTGGAGTTTTAATGAATAGGACTCTCTTGATGTTACTGGAATACTTCAATGGAATGACATTTTCCCTTTTTGATGGTACCTGCCTTGGTGTCTCCTTCACTTCACCTCATAAACAGGGACACATCAAAGATTTTACACTACTGTAAAACAGTCTGAATTATATTAATGTACAATGCTCCTATACGCCTGATTTCCTACGATTTTCAGAAAACGGAACTTATTTTCATTTCTGAGTGTCTTAGAGGACATAGCACCCCTTCCTTTTTAGTAATCTTCTTTGCGTTTGCTATGCACTATGTTCCTGCTAATAAAACAAAATATTCAGACTCCCATTTTACAAGCTTTTAAAAGAACACCAGGCTCCAGTGACTTGGTAAAATCTCTTTCCTACCAAAGCTAAAAAAAAAAAAAAAAGAAGAGTAGATAACTTGGGAATGTGTGGCATTCTTATTTGCCTTGAAAGCCTTTGATTTGACAGCATTTGCAACCACGTTTTGTACGCAGTTGTTCCAGACAAGCAGTAACAGGGCTTGCTTATCTTGCGCCACGCAGCTCCGCGGTGGGAATAAGCCTCTTTACATACAACCTAAGATATTTATTTAGCAAAACGTGCCTTTGTGCCTATTGTTTAATCGCACTTGGAAAGCTATGTAACTCTGGCAGTTTTTATATAGCAGTGGCGGGAACGGTATATTTTTAATTCAGTTTTAATGTTTTCTTTGCATTTGTGAGAAAGATCTTTAATTGCGCCTGAAGGGAGAATATGTTGTCAGTATAGCATTACTACTTGTAATATCAGAATTTCAGTTTTTTACTTCGAATTCATTTAAGTCCAAATAACTTACAGCTTTGCAAGTCTTTAAGATGACCTCTGCAAATTCTGAATCGGCCCCTAAAATGCTTCAAATTAACTGGAAATACACTATCAAGCAAACAGAGACACAGCAGAAGGCTAGCCAGAAAATTCTACACAATCTAATGACTACACGACACTGGACGTACATTTCCCATTTTCAAAAATCTGTTTAAACCACCTCTAAAACCTTTGTTTCATTTTGTCCTTTAAGTGTTTGATATCTACAAACTGAGTAATTTCAAAATATGGGAGTTGATGGTTATTTTCACAGAGAGACTTCCTCGAGTCCTACGTTAATCTTAAGTCAGTAAAAATAAAAAGATCGAGGTTAGATGATTACATTTATTTATTCCGTGCGTAGAAACCCCATACAATCAAATAGGCTTTATTTTTATAACAAAAAATGGAAAAGGGTTTTGAGCTAAGGAAATGTTTTTTCTACGCATCAGCAGAAATAACAGACACAGGAACAGCTTAAATATCAACGGTGGATCATAAGACCCTTCTCGTGTTAGTCTGTGCAGCTGAACTGTATGATAGCAGCCTGTTAGTCTATATATTCTTATTGAAATGCATATTGAGTAAAACATAATTCATGCTGCTGTTCACCCTTAAAACAGGAAATAATATACCCATTTAACTTAATCACAATTTATATTACATGTGCATATTTCTAAACAATTGCTGTAGATGGAGAGTTTGGTAGCAATAATATTTATGAATTACACTTTTAGTTAGCAAAGGAAAATGTGTGACCTCTTACATTTTGTTTAACATTTGAATTTGGTATCCCGTATATGTGACATGGGTGATGGATGCTTATTAACACAGTGTATAAACAGGAAATGCTTCTAAGCTGATTTATTAGCGCAGTATGTGTTCAAACTAAAATTTGAATTTTAGTTGCAGTATTCTTCTCTGATGACTGCAGAGCTGAAATATAAGGCGGGTTTTGTTTTTTTCTTCCTTGCTTCCCTGTACAGAATGCACATATTTAACAGAGTATAATTTTTATATCTAAATCAATCTTCCATATGGAGCCTGAGTAAGTACATGAACGCAAAGGCTTTCCTATGAATTGTACAAAAATAGAGTCACAGGAAATGTATCCAGTGCAAGGATTTTGTAGAATTCATAGTGAATTTTCCTGGGTTAAATAAACAAACATATGCGCCCACATTCCCCTTCGCCTCCTGTTGTATGCAACGAGCCTTTTCCCCCTTTACTTTATTACTGAAGAAATGCAGGCAAGAAGTATCATTGGCTTCACCAGAGCTTTGAGAGTCGATCCACTTTTGATGCCTCCTTTGCAGGACTGGAGAAAAATTTTTCATTCACACCTAATTGTTTTTTAAAAAAAAATAGATTCCTAACAAGTATCTGAAAAGCTTTTTCAGTCAAAGTTTCAACACTTCATCTTATCAAAGCAGAAGTGAAAAACTCCATGCATTTAGAAGGATTCTTCCAGCAGAGAACAAGAATTTAGTTTTTCTAAAAAGCAACCCCTCCTCTCCCATTTTCCGGATAATTTACTAGGGAAAATACAGAATAATACAGAGAATCTGATTCCCTTTCTGTATCGCATTTAAAGCCAGTCCTCAGGAGAGAGAACATGAATCTGTTTTCCTAAGCACAAGCTTAATATTCCAAAGCATTTGGATAGAAAATATTTGTTTAACAAAAGAACTGTGATGAACCCGTAAGTATCCCAAAGGGAAGACTTAATTTTAAATATTCCTGTCCGAAGAGTTCTACTGTATTGTCAGTGTAGGTCAAGGAAATTATTCTCTACTTAAAAAGTCAGTAGAGAACCTCCACCTAGCTATTATAACTAGCAGGTATTAGACCATCTTGACTGTTACTGTTAATATTAAATACCTTTACTAAATACACAGCTTTCCGCATTTCAGGACCCAATCACAGGAAGGTTAGCAACCTGGAAATTGAAACTGGCAGATCTTTAATCTAACATTCTGCTTTTCGGTGGAAAAAAGTAACGTCTTTATAGATGAGAGTCAAAGGTTAAATTTAGTTTGTATCGAATTACAAAAACATGCTTTTGGTGAGGTTAGATTCTCATGCTCAGAGCAATTCGAACTGTAATGAAAGCAAACATTGAAAGAGATAATCCCATTAAAGATGAACTATTCACTTTAACCTCAAATATTTGGTAACTAAAATAAAACCATCCTAGTAGGAGGATGAAGTTCAGCTCTTAAGGGAAACTGGAACTCAATATTATACCTCAGATTGCACGAGAGAAAAAAAAAGCACTCCTGTTTCTAAAAGAAAACCTTATTTTGGGGGAACAAATTAATTCATGTTCTCCTCTTGAGGTCTACACAAAACAGTGGTGACCCTTCTGATAGTGTGTGCTTGTACACTGCAGGGTAAACCATACTTTTCTCCAAACAGCAGCTCTTCCAGAAATAGTGAAACCCTGTTGTACAGCAGGAAGTCAGGAGCAGGGCGATGAATGTCTGCAGCTGCGAGCCGACTCATACTCACGCACGACATCCCGTAACAAAAGTCTGTGCCTACTCTTCCTCCATGCCTTCCAACACCAGCAGCACTACGATGTCTTTCTTTCATGTCGGTCCCCACAGTCATGCATCTGATTTCTGAGAGGGAACTAATTCTGCTAAAAACCTCAACTCTGAGCTCAGAATAAAATCTCGAACAATCCTGATTTCGGGTATCCTGGTCTGTCCCCCGTGCCACCCAGCACAAAGAGGGAGTGCAGTGGGACTGCTTACCTGGGGCTTGGTCAAGGTACCAAGTGTGGTTTGGAGGTCCTGGTGTTTTAAAATTATCCACTTTTCTGAACAAAAAGGGAGCAAGAAATATTTTTAAAGCCCCATTGCTAAAGAATTGAGCTCTTTCATATAGTATGACAAAGCTTCTGGCTTTCAAGAAATACCGAAAAGCGTCTTTAATCCCTGAACTTCTGATACCCCAATGAAAACTCACCCCTAAATGCAGCCACAGCCAGAGTCTTTCTTCATTCCCAGAGGCCTGGATGCTGATTTAAAGAATTTGCAAAGAGTCTCATATTCTTCCCTTTTACAACTTAAAATAGACTGAAGAGATTTTTTTTAAAGCTTAAACAAAAAAAAAAGAAAAAAACAATCATAGACTGATATTTCTTTTTTATGCCAAGTTTCAGCCTGGAGAAAATTTTATGGCTGAGTTCTAATCCACCCCAAACCCTGGTTTATAACAGAAATGCTGACACAATGATAACTATTGCGTTACGAATGCTGGCGCTATGATATTTATTACTCCCTAGTGCCAGCAGGGGTTAATCCTTATTAAATGCACGCATTTTCTGGCCTTGTGGAGAAGAGATCATTTAGTGATCAGGCAGAGTATGGGTCCCTGGTAGCGTTAATGGAAGATATCACACAAGACATAGTAAGTGAGGAGTCTTTAAGGGGGCTACTGTAGGTGTTTATGAGGATAAAGTGGCCTTCTCTGGGGGCTTGAGTTCAAATCCAGAGTGTCTATATCCAAGAAGTGTCTTTGCTGCAACAGAACAGCACAGATTGAGAAGAACTTTGTTCTTCTTTTCAGCTTCAAGGAAGGGTATGAAAGGAAACATGACATTGTCATGTATTTCCACAATCAGCAGTGGAACAGGTCTCACAGATTAGGAATTATCAATCTCTCTCACACCTGGATACCCAAAATCCTCTTCTACACTGCACTGTCCTGTTTAATAGTGTCGGAAAAGCGGAGGAATAACAAGATCCCTGTTAAATATCTGCCAGCTGATCCTTCTATTATTTACCAGAGAAAGTGAAACTTACAGTTTAATTGCATTCAAAGGTTTTTCACATCCTGTCCTATATTTCAGCAACACTAGGCTATGAAAATCTCTCATTTTTTTCTCCATAGCTCTATATGGAATGCTGGGCAAGTTTTTTCCAGAGATTGACATAGCGCTTGCTGTATCGTTATGATAAATTGGACAAGCATGAAGGAAAGTTTCAGATTTGGTTTAGAAAAGAGTAGGCTACTGTGGGCATTTTTGCATTTTGCTCTTGCTCCGAGTTCCCCACTATGAGCCTGAAATCACCTGCCAAGCTCTTAGAAATCAGTCTGCAGACTTTAAGCAAAGAGGTTGCTTGCTAAGAAAAAAAAAAAATCTCAGGACAAAAGGAGTGAGCATGCGTGCAAAGTTCACGACGAGTTCAGTGAATGATCATATTTTCCCCACAATAATAAATACTTCTATAATTTATAAATGCCTCGAAAGGCTGAGATATGTGGGGGATGCAGAATCAAAGTGTCTTGACAGGAGAGAGACAAGGAATGAGCCAGAGAGTGGACTGACTACTAAAATTCCTCATCTCTGATTTGTTTCTTTTAGAACTTGTCCCCAGAGGAAAAGCTGCACTTTCTAGAGAGGCTTAAAAAAATAAAAAGAAATCCTCTGGGCTTGTGAACAGCCAAGGAGAATTTAAAAAACCTTAAATCTGAGTACAGGGCCAAAGAGCAATATTCAAGATTTTCTCCTCTTCTATTTGATATTAAAAAAAAAAATATGAGCAATGAGACAGAGAAACAAGTAAGGCTTTTAATAAAAAGATTAAAATTGGAGATTTGTTTTCTTCATTTCAAGGCAATATTCTGCCTTGCTACACGGAAGGTCTCTAGTAAAAGAGAACCAAAGTAATTTTCATCAAACTACTTAAAACAAAACCGAGAGTGTTCAAGAGAACAGAAAGCCATGTCTTCAGTGTTGGGAAAAACATGTTTTCATTAAAGAGTCAGTTTGAAAGAAAAGGGACTAATGTACATTCTCTTGAAGTTCCGAGGAACTGCAAATGAAAATAAAAATAGCTTTATTTTTCTTTAAAATTTCCACAGGCCAAAACACAATGTCATGACCTAAGAGATAGGAAAATGCTCATGTGAAGAAAACAGCCACTGGAACATTCAGAAAGGTGCCTTTCCCAAGGAGGCTGAAAAGACTCGTTTCCATTTGTCCGTCTGTTAAGTAGAAAGGTTTTGTGTTGAACCATGGACTCTAGGGAAGCAGGCCAGACTGAGCACAGGGCTGCGAGGTCCTGAGCACCCCCAAAGCCTGCTGATTTTTAATGGGAGCTGGGAGGGGCGAGTGCATGGCAGAACTATTTAGAACGCACGGGATGGAGCCGTGGAAGGACAGGCATGGTCAGACATTGCCACTTCACATCTGGCCTGTCCACAGCACCAGCCAAAGGAAAAGTTGGTTTGGCAAAGATAGGCGCTATGCAGTTGACTTGAGTTAGGTAGCCTGTTTCCAGGAGTTCACGAAACTTCTGGCACAGAGAAATTCCTAAAAGGAGAAAAGAATAAAATCAAATCCCATTGAAATATCTGCAGGATGCCAAGAGCTTTCATGGCCTTCTCTGCAGAATGGCGGGGAAAATTCTGAGGTTCGTTCCTTACTTCTAGGGTTTCTTAGCCTCACTTGGCTGCTAATTTGTTCTCTGCCTTCATTTTGAAGAAGAATTCAGCTCTACAACTGAAAGAAATGTTTTCTCACCCGTTAGCCATTTGACACAGAGATAGATTCTCACAGAAATCAAACACAGCCACTTATCGGCCCCACCAGCACAGGCTGGTCCAACACAGCTTTGTGCATCTTTGAAGTTAGCAGCATAAGTGAGCCAGGTCTTTTTATAAGGTTGCGTGTGAAATCGTCAGAAAAATGAAACCATTTGAAGATGGTGAAGTGATAAAGATGGTACAGTACCTCACTTGTATTTGACCCTCATTTCCTTGGGAAGAGAAGAAAAAGAAAAGGGGAGGAGGGGGGGAAAAAAAGCAGTGGAAGGAAAAAGAAACTGCAACAAATGAAATTCTTTTGACAACACAGTATTGAAGGAGTAAGTGAACTTTCTGGCAAAATCACCAGGACTCTGAAGACAAGCCGACTGCTGTAATATTTATTACTTTGCTTTGATGAAACTTCTGACATCAAGGACTTTCTTAGTGACTGATTTTTGTCAGAATAATGCTTCAGGAACTGGAAGTGGCAGATGATTTTTCTGGACGTGAAGCCTGTGCATAATGGCATGAGAAAGAAGACATAAAAAAGTCTCCCCTGAAGCAGCTTAATGTGGCCCTGGAGAAAAGAGCTGTTATCACTGCTTACTGATGCAGTCACAGCAAGAGAAACTGTTACCAAAAAATGGATCCTGAAGTCAGGCAGTTCAGCATGGGGCAGATTTTCTAAGAGTTGCGCTCGCTTATCACAACCTCGTGGAGGCCGGAGGAAATCAGGCTGAGGGACGTACCTCCAGAAATGAAATAGAAATTGGCTTTATCGTGTCATGTCTGCCCCCGTACTGCAATACTGCAAGACCACAGGCAGCAACAATAAATGTGTTGAGCTTGACGCACGTTGCTGGGGCTTCTGACGCCTGCTGATGGAGAATGCAATATCCCTCTGCTTGGTCTTCTGTAGTTCTGAGCGCAGGGCGTGGAGGCACTGGGATGTGCCCACATGACTGTAGCTCTTCACAGAAACACAAAACTTCTAGAAAAAACGTTTCCAGACTAGCCATAGTCTCATATAAGCTTGTGTGCAGCCAACTTTTCAAATAGTAGTTAGTACCTGATTACTACAGAGCATCTAGGATTATGTGACTATAGACAAATTGGGGAGTAATGTAAGACATAGTCTAGAGTAGTGGAGGATATTTTCAAAGTAATTGATTAAGATATTAACCACCTTTTTCTCAAGTCCATAGGTCTTTGAGATGGTAGTCTTGGAGAAACCTGCAGGTCAGTCTTTGGCCTAGGGGAGATACCTGTCCTGCTTTTCTTCCCATCAAAAGGTTCCAGTTGAAAATCAGAGACAGGGTTACAGTGCTCTGCAGCAGAACTGCTATTTTTAAACCTAGAGGCCAGTGTGGCAGTAAGACACCATAATCTGGATATCTCAGCACATTTCTCTGTGCTGTAGAAACACACCTTTCTGCTTTGATTGTACCTCATGCAGTGCAACCATGCTTGCTTTCAGTGGGAATATTGTGATAGTTGGTGCTTATGTATTTTGGTGGAAAAAAGGCAAAATCTTTTCAGACCCCAACCTATGTATTTATTAAAATCAGATTTTGTTTTGATTTGTCTAATATTGGCTGTATATTGAGATGTGGGATTTATTCAAGGCATAAATCTGCCTGAATAAAAAACAGACCAAAATGCTCTATATTTACTTATATTGTAAGCGTAGAATACCTTCCTGAATGGTAAATACAGCTCTTAGCAGCACAGGGAAGTACTGTGGGGCAATAGATTACTCTGGAATGTGCTGCAATTCCTTTTGTCTTTTTCGTTTCATAAAAAAGGAAAAATAAGCAACTACTAACTCTCGAAACATCTGTGCGTGTGAGGACTTTAGTGGGAATTTATAATTCATACGTTCCCAAAGAATGTGACAGGATTTCCAAGTAGTGAAATGGCAGACACTTAAGAGATGCTGCAAATTAACCCACATGTGCAGCCGCCGACTCTGTCATTTCTGTTCATTGACTCATTTCAGTTGAATTGACAAGGCAGGATTTCTCTCTGGATCTTGCTATGTTACACACACCTGTCAGGCAGAAGCTTCAAGCCAGCCCTGGGGGAACATCTTTAAAAGACACTCCTGCAATACCAATGAACTCTCCATCCATTGGCAGTCTGTTTCTTTAAAAGGATCATCGATTTAAGAACACGCTGACCAAATCGCTGTGATTTTCACAGAGCATGCTCTAGGGCAGAGTACGATAAGGTTTGGACCTGCACCTCTTCTTGCAAACCCACACGTGAGGGTAGATCTCAGCAGAAGTCAGAGGGCACCGACTCGTTGCAAAAGTGGCGCGAAGGGAGACCAAGGTCCCCTCGCCACGCAGCGGCTGCCATGTTTGCACCAGTACGTTGGCCTGAGGGAAGCGGTAAGTCTGCTTCTGAAGGAAGTCTGCTTTCAGTTATATAAAGCTCTAAGTCACTAAGATTTTACAGTAGCTCTCCTGAGTGTTGCTGATACCTCCTAGACAGTGTTGCAATATTCTGACCCCACTGCTCGGCGAAGGTCCGGGCACGAGGAGTGCAGGCACGAGCCCTGCTCGCTGGGGCTGCCATGAACAGCCTGCAGGTTGCTCCAAGCAACAGATCCCCTGACTTCTTTCTCCCAAAGACCCCTTCAGTGTCTGGCAACATTTCAGATGTGAACTTGCCTAACCTACAGCAGGGGATACACCAGGGTTCCAGGAACTCCATTTTGTATCTGCTGCTCTGAGTCAGGCCGGCTTCTCCTGGGCATGGATGTGAGTAACAAGGGCACGGGGAGCTCATGCAAGAGGCTTGTGTGTTCAGCTGGGTCTAGGGGAGACCCCCTCCCCTCCTCAAGAAGTGCGGAGTCACTGGATCTGCGTGTGTACCCCTCTAAATTCTGTATGCCTGTTCAGGAACATGGACACCAGCTCAGCCATGGGCTAATAAAGCAAATGAAGTGTTGCCCTGCACTTCAGAAAGAACATTGTAACCCCAGCAGGACTTTGCTGACTGCTTTTATGCAAAACCTCTTGTTTGCTTTGTACAAGATGAGGGGAGGATTTGGCTGAAAGTTTAAACTGGGCTAAAATGTGTCACTGACTTTTTTTCTTTTTTATTACATTTTTGCAGTGTGTGTTGGCTCATAAATTTACAAACTATTTTTAAAGAACTCCTTACAAAAATAAGCATATTTGAGCAGTTTAAATTTGTTCTTAGTAAGTGGAAAGATTTACTAAAATGGGCCTGATGTGATGACTTGGGAGGGATTATTCACCATTGATGCCAATATATTCCAGACAGCCTGAAGAATTAAGCACTCTGGGTGTCGAAAGCAATCTGAATATCACCTAAAACTTGTGCTGAACGGAGCTCTTGTCTTCAAGGGGTGAGGGTGTCAGGAATCCAGTTCGAGTCAAGGGACTGCATGACAGGTGAAGGCAGGTAAGACCTAACTTTTATGTGCGCTTTTTGGACGGCGATGTGGTCGAGCTCTGCAAAGAAATCTGTCTGATAAAGCTGTGAGGCAAAGCACAGCTTTGATAAATGGTGTGCTTCACAACTGCATTCCTACCAAGTGCTGCTGTCACTCACTAAGCAAATTTATCGTATTTTATTCTGAAGTGCATTGGACTCCAGGTGTTAGGAATTTTCCCCTGACCCTCTTATCCTGCTTGTGGTTTCACTTTTCTTTAAGGAAACAGATCTAACCACTTATAAACAGAATTTGCTAACGGTTTTTAATGACGATCTCTCAGACGGGAAAGGAATCCCAAGGAACTGCAGCTTCTCCCAACGGATCAGTGCATGCAGGTAGCACTGGCATAAGGAGAAGCAGAGTCCTGGCAGGATGGTGCATCCTGTGAGAAGGGCTTTCTGGTGAGATCATTCAGGAATTGATGTGCTGAGAAATAGTCAAAGGAAATGCCAGGAATTATTCCCCAGGATGAAGTATGGCCAAAGCTAGCATTGGTGTAGGATGCTTTTTTGTAACGCAGGCAGGCTCAGTTCTGCTTGTTGTATCTGCTTGTGTAAGTCTAGGTGCTCTGCAGAAGGCAGAGGTGTCAACTTGTATCACGTCCATGTCCTGTCTCTGATCGATTTTTCTAAGTGAATATTTCCCCATGGACAGCTGGCAAGCAGCATGAAGCTTATTGTCCAGTAGTGCTGGCTTTCTTCTTCATGTCCACCTGTTATAATGGAATATAGACCGTTAAATACCTATTTAAAGGTGAGCCTGATATATTACTTTTGCTGTAATAGCTACAAGGATGTTACGCTACTGTGAATGGAAAGAGAAAAAGCTCATTCAATTGCAAATTAATAGACTCATGCAATGACAGTGCCTTGAAAATTCTTTTTAGACCCAGTGCAGATACTAATTTATTTTATTTACGTTGGAAATAATTCTGTGCATACCCAATTCTTTGTCTATGCATGAGCTTGTGTAGGTTTCCTGTTACTCCCTTTGATCAAGTGGTGTTGCCATTCCAGACCACGCATGAGCCTCACCATCAGAACAATGGCACAAATCACACTGACCCTTCCGTTCATCTGACTTGTGCTAAAGTCATTATCAAAAATTACGGACGTTCTGCTGGCAGTATGAAGGTGCATGGATTCACTTCTTTTTACCGTAGTATTTTGCATGTTTTACTAATGATCAGGTGAAATCCTACACTTCAGGAACCAGACTTGGATGACTGCTAAAATGTTTGTCTCCCATTAAATGAGTGGGCAATAACAGGCTGCAGAAATGTGAGTTGGGGCGTTGCTTGGACCTTTGACCAAGGCCGCTCCAGTTGACTGCACCATGAACAAGCTATGTGATGAGGCTGGGATATCGAACACTTCCAAAAGTGCTTCTAGTGGCATTGCTCCTGTTTCATTTTCTTGGCTGAAGAAATCAGCAAGTCTGAAGTGTGTGAGATGGAGGTCCAGATCTTTCTGTGATCTGTAGGAGGGTGTTTGCTAAGGAGACCGTAGAAAGTTCCACTTGGTGTATCCTCTTGTATGACATAGCTAGTGATCAAAGCACAGATTCCCAAACTGGTTTAACACCTTTCCTTCCATAGTTATAAAAAGTGAGAACAGCATGAGGTGCTGGAGGTCTTACCCCAAGAAAAAAAGGTGAGTTGTTTAAATCAAAACCATGGATTATTGTTATTATTTTTTGAGGGGGTGCTAGTGTGTTTGTGAGAAGTAATTCAAAGATGGCTTGACTACAATGACTATGAGCTAACTGCAAGATAGAAAGAAAGCACTTTGACAGACTTTGTTTTATTTCTATTTTTCTCTATCACATAATCACCTTTAAAACCAAGACCTGGAAACTTTCAGCCAGGGAAATGATGCCAATTCCAAGTCCGGAATGTCCCTTCTGCTACGCACACAGTTCCCCTATTCCAAGTTCCGGGCTTGCTTGGGCTTTCCTACAGCTAAACACGAGCCAGGAAAGTTAGGATCCAGATGCCCATTTGGATTACACACAGTTATTGTCATTGCTATGCAACATACAAGGATGTCGAGATCCCAACTTAGAGTCTGGAGGGCAGGTACAGCTGATGTAATTTTATGCTAAGCCCCCATTCCCACTGTTCCTGGTTGGCAATCCAGTCTCATGTGGTGTGGTGGAAGGCAGGCTGCCAGGGTCGGGACCTCTGTGTGTAGGTGTGTAAGGACTCCGCCTTCGGGAGCTAACCACTTCAGTGGGAGCTGGGTCTGGCCATAATGCTTGGATCTTCCTCTCTCCTTCTCTTGCGAACATTAGAAATCTTTATTAGCTTTGCTTACCAGCCAAATTATTCTACACTGTTTCTTCATAAGAAGTTATTCCGCTTAGAAGATCTGATTCACATTCATCCACTATGTAAAGCATCTCAAAAGGGAAGTAAATTGTACAGCTATTTTAAATTCTCTGGTGGTGTGAGATGACCAGCCTCTTCCCTCTGCCCCAGTCCTTACGTATTCCTGCAACCACTTCATTGCAGGAAAATGAATTGGCTAGATCTGTATGAAGCAATTCTAGTACGGAAAACCACCCTCATCTGAAAGATACGTTTTACATTTTGGAAATAATTTCAACTTTCAAGATAACTATTCCTTTGAGGGGCTCTAACTATAAATCCCAGTGTGCCCGCAAGCAGTTGGGTAGCAGCCAAAAATGCCAAGTCGGAGGAAAATAATTGTTTTCAAATGGTGACAAACCTGCAAGGTCGGCAGAGAACAGAGGAACTGTGTTGCTGAATGGAGATAGCCATGTAACTCAGAACCGTGAGTTGTGTACACTAAACAGAGCCTAACATCTCCGCAGGGTGTTTAGCTGCCGCGAACGCAGACGGCAACTAGTCTGCACTGGTCTAACTCACAGGGCAGAAATGATATTGAAAGAGAATCTAAAGACATCGGGTTTAGACCAAGTGTGCACTGCTAATGCTTTGGCTTGTTCTGGTTTTGCTTCCCAGAGGTGAAGAAATGACAGGTTTTGTATTTTTTAAATTATTGCAATGCAAATAATTTGACAGCTTGGCCTGGAGATTTCTGTGTCATTATGAAATGTTGTTTGAAATTGTGCAAGGCAATACAATAATTATACAGTCAAGCATGTCTAAGGATGAACGATACTTGGAGCGGAGGCTGGGGGTTTGCCATTGGTGTTGGTCTGGATCCCTCTGTACCCTGGACAGATGCCTACGCACTGTGGGAACACGCTGCGAGCGGTGCCAAAGCTTCAGGAACAGCATTGCTTTTGAAACTGCAGTTGCAAGTCATGTGGAATCAGCTTGAGGGAGCCTGGTGATTACTTTCTAAGGATATCTACATTTTAAAAAAGCCTGCCTGGTAGTATAAATCAGCAGAGCTCTGCTGACTGCAGCATAGCTGCATCTATCTACTCCAGCTGAGGATCTGGACAACTTAGGCAACACAGATGACTGAAAACTACCAGAACACCTTTAAAGCTAACATGCCAGCAAGCAAGAGAGGCATTCAGCTGCGTGGAGTAGACTTCTTTCATCTGTGGTAGTTAAAGCAGAAAAGTGAACTTTAGATTCTCACAATTTTACTGCATCTGTTAAAGCAGTATTGCCTTTCAACAATGAAATGAGTATTCAGGCCAAGTGTCTCTGCAGAATTTCGGGCACTCCATGAACGGATAAAATTTCAATTGCAGAAACAAGAGAAAGTACCAGACACAAATGCACCGCGTATTACATTTAAGGAAAGACAGTGAAGCGGGCAGGTTATACCGTGGGAATAGGCAGCAGCTGGTGGCTGACCCTGGTGTTATGACTAAGTCACCAACGAGGCCACAAAAAATTAAGAAAATTAGTAAGTAAGGGCAGCCTGCCTTTAAGAAATCCAGAAGGGCTGGTCTGTGGGCTAGCAGCAGGGAACTGCTAAGATCTGGGCTTGGGCTGCAAGCCGGGTCCCTTGTTCCCAGGCAGACGGAGTTGGCAACAGCCCGTATCACTCTCTGGTGGCCCCTCAGGCCAGAAAGAGGAGGTATATTGGCAGCCCAGCAAGGGACGGCAGCCAGCTCCCCTTGCCAGAAATCAGGTTGCTGCATTGGCGGTGAGAAAAAGGCTAAAGCAGGGCCCCTTCGATGCAGCAGGCATGGGGCTTGCAAGGAGACGCATGGAAAAGACCTGCAACCGTGCCATTGGAATATGCAGCTTGAAAAGCTCAGGCCAGGTGGGACTCACCAGTCAGACGCCTGCACCATCCTTCGGAGAGCGGTCCCGGGGGCCAGGCGCTGCCGGGCTGTCCTTGCTGGCTGGCTGGCGTGCAGCAGAGCCGGGCGCTGGCGCGGCCTCGGAAGTGACTCACTCTCCCACCTGGCCAAAACTCTTTGGGGCGCAGCATGGAGATTTCCTGAAGACATCTGCTTCAGCGGCTCCTGCGTCTGGAACAGGCTTGCAGCTCTGGTTTCTCCATGCACGGGGCTCTCGCATATATCTTTTCCCTTTCCAGGGCTGTTCTGGACAGGCCTCCCGCTCATCCTTTTGCTCCATTAAAAGGGCCTCAGCCCCTCCTCCAGCATCTTAGAGGACAGTGCTGGGAAAGTCAGCAGTGACAGGAGTGACAGGCAGAACTGGAGTAACTACTGCACCCTTTTACTTAAGGCCCCTGCAATTACCTTCTTTCTAGGTGGGAGTCTCTCTCAGTGATTATCTGGCTCTTCTGATTTTCATCAGCTGGAATGTTGCATCTTCGGGACTATCCTCTCAGCATCCTTGCCTACCCCTTAATGTCACAGGCTTTGGCCAGTTAGTCCAGTTATAGCTTCTCTCCATTCCAGCCTCAGCCTCCTGCAAGGGTAGCTCACAAATAAAGCGAAGTGGGAGTTGCCATGTTAATGTGCTTTCCTCGAGCCCGCAGGGAAAGGTCCTGAATGTTTCTTCCGCTTGGATGGAAAGAGGAATTTCTGTTAGAGCCTCCATGAAATTACAGTCTTCTTTTCTTTATGAAATATAAAGCAAAGTGAATTTTACCTTAGAGTCTCTTATTCGTGTTGCAATAAAATGAGACACTTCCTTGGAAATAAGTATTAAGACATGAGTCTTGTAAGGTTCATATTTATTGGAGTGGAATTCACAGCTGACCTGAGGTCTGGAGGGTTTGGAGGCAACAGTCTACGTGAATTTCCAATTCTTTCTCTCCTTCTCTGGCACATGAAGTGCAAAACTGTTCAGTTATTCAGAGACTTCCCCACCCTTTGTAAGCTTGTGTGCTCATATATCTCTCATGGTACATAAAGAATGACATATTGCAGTGAATCTGCTGAGAATAGCTTGTAAAATACATCATTATATGAATCAGCCTCGTTAGAAGTCTCCTTCTCTCATGATTTAAAACAGACACAGTGCTTGCAGGAGTGGAAACCAGTGTGATTTTTTTTTTTCCTTCTCTCCTGCTGGCATGTTGTGCTCAACCAAAGTCGAAACAGAAGAAAATAATTCTCTGAACTCTAGGCCAGAAGCAGAAAGCAAGTACTGCATTACCCTGATGCCTCTATTTCATAATTAAGGTCCTGGGTGTTTCCCCAGATACCTGACTTTACAGCTTCATTAGTAAAATACTGTGTTGCTCTTCTAAACAGCACGAGTCTGCATTCTTTGCATACCCCAAATCCCCCTGACTCGGGACCCTATAACACCTCACATTCAGCATCCTTAGCCATTCCAGGCTTTTCTCCCACAGCTGCTGCTGTGTTTATGAAGGGCATTACACGACATGGTGCCTGTGATAGCAGGAGACAAGGCTCGGCGACCCAGGAGGCCTCTCTCAGTCCGATTTTATACAAGGACTGGTGCACCAGGTGCCATGGCTGCATGACTCAGACCTTGTTCAAATTGCTTGTATGCCCGTACAACCGCCTGCCAACGAACTCGATGAAGTTAGTGCTTTACCTTAGATACGGCTACAGCAGGTGCAATCCAAACGACACACCGCAGATCGCAGCAGCTCCGGGCTGGTGGCCATGTCATGCAGGACTCATGGTAGAAAAGGGACAGCTCTTTGCTCCAAGGTGGTGAAATAAACTCTTTCATTCCCACTTGGCCTTGGCATATTGTAGACCTCACTCACAAACTACAGGTACAGCAACTTTTTGTTGGTTTTATTGTTTCTCTCATGTCACTTCAGCATCACAGAAAGTAGTATTTCTTGCTGTTATTTCTTTGAAACCATGCCAACACACACCCTCCGCACCATGATTTGGCTTATAAGCCTTTGGCTGCACTCTTCTGAATCGCACTGATTTTTTTAATTAACTGTGATAAGAACAGTTACTCAGCTATGCTTGGTTGTTCTGGTCTCCTAATGCTCCCAGCCATGTAACCCACCATCTCTCCCTGTTTTGCTCTGCATTGTGGCCTTGTCACCAAAGGGCCTTGCTGGCTGAGCACTGTGGTATGTTTCTGTCTCCCACCTGAGATTTTGGGCCATGGACATCACCAGGAGCCTTGTCGCAATCAAGACATCATATCTTTGCAGACAAGCTGTATTTATCTTGAACTTACTTGTTTCCTAGACTCTGCTTTGGCTTTTGCAGAAGTAGGTCAGCATGTGCAGTCTGGATGAGTTTTACTCATGGAGGTGATAAGCACCTTCTCCTGGCTCGGCCCACACAGGCTCCATGGAAAGCACCACCGGCTCTGCTCGTACCCGCAGGCTTTAGCAGCTGCCCCTATATCCTGCAGTATCCTCAGGCTGCTCTTGCACCTGCAGTGCCTTCAGAGGCTGAAAGCACAATGAAGTTCGTCCTGCTGTGTGTGTGTGTAGACTGGCTTTGAATGCAAGGTTTAGTTGGACATAATGGGTCTGCTCGAATGTTCAGAGGCTGCACTAAATAAACTAGGCAGAGACAAGGGCTGGGAGTCCAGGAAGGTCTTTAGTCTCTCTTGTGCTCCGCTATTTTTTTGTCAGTAGCAAATACAAACCCCTGATTTTCCTTCTGCTGTAGTTGGGCTGTTCTAGCTAATGATCAATGGATGGTGCCGAGGATTCAGCACAGTCTAAAGATGAAGAATTGTCTGCAAAAACCCACATGCTCTTCTGCAACTGCACCTCAGTCAGGTGGTGGCATTTCAGGGCATAGAACAAGCAAATTTTCTCCCTATCGCTAGACTTGATCATCCTTTCCCACACATTTGCATTGTTTGTCATGGTTTGAAGGAGTTCTTTGTAACAGCAGTTCACGTAACCTTTGTATCACTGCCGGTTTTGCCACTGATAGAAGTGGGTTTACTTTTCTGTATCGCTCACTTTGTTTATCAATAACTGTTTTACAAGACCTGTTGCGTTTCAGTAGCGATTTTTGCCTCGGGACTGGGCATCCCTTGCAATGCAAGTCTTGCATCCCACCCCTTGGATTTGATGGAGAGGATCTGGTTCCCAAAGCTGGGATTTCACAGCTGTGGTCTGACTGGCTTCCTATCAGTGCATACAAAAGAAGTGAGCACACAGCAACAGCTAAATACCCACTTCAAACTTCAGACTTCTCAACTGGAACAACTGTTGCGGTTTGAAGTTGTTTTGTTAAGTTCTTTGGCTAATTGATAACATCTGCATCTCACCACCCTTCCTTGCGTCTCAAGCTACTTCCAGATAGATCGGATAGATAACACCATGGCAGATCTCAGTTTCTGAGTTAGTGATATATCGTTACACTTTCGGAAAATTATATGAGAACTGGGGGGTGTCTTCAAATAATGCCTCCTTTATAAAGGTTTCTTTCACACTGTTGCAGAAGCAAGCCCAGAGACACCAATAAAACCTCACGCTAATCATTTGACATTTCTCTCGTGATCATGTTCACATAAAAGAAATTTTGATTTCACACTTTTTTCCTCTGTTTTTCCCTATCACACTTTCTAAGTTTGAAATTTACTTTTGGGCTTTAAAATACTGGAATTAGATTTTATTTTTCATTAGTTTCCATTTTCTTCGTATTACAATAGATGGATCAGGAACTGGTATACATGATATTTTAGTAAATAAAATCCTTGTATTCAGGATCACTCTTGAAGTCTGGCAATACACAGTGACACCATATAGGTCCCAAGGAGACATTGTGGTTGTAATGGAAATATCCTATATCTCACATCCCAGGTCTGATATATCAGCTCAGCAATAAAAAGAAACAGGATATTTGCAACTATATTTTAACAGGGATTTTGCTGTTACCATGAGAACATGGATTACTTAGAAATTTTGGTGAGAAAACTCTTTAATGGTTTCATCAATGTCTAACCCCAGGAGATATCAGCTCTTTCACTGCGATTGAAATGGCTATTAATGCAGTGAAAATCAGAAACGTGTGAGTGTGTTTCACTCGTGTCTCACTGTACATCTCAGACTTAGCTCTCTGTACAGGTCAGATGGTCCCTCCTATCATTTTTCAGGATTCCCAAGATCAGATCTGGGTTATGCCTAGAGACACATGTCCACTCTGAACCCTCAGCGTGACATATTTCCAGTTCTGGCTGGGGAAAGATTCCCTCTTCCACCTCCCTCTTGCTGTGGGGATGGTTAGTGCTGTTACCGAGCAAGGCCTAGAGATGTCCACAGGCCCTGTGATGTGCAGGGAACTGACGTAAGCCAAGACTCGAAGGCTTTTGACGTTGCTCAGCCAGCCAGGAGAGCCTCATGAATTTCCTTGTAAGAGGAATTTCTTAGGATTCAGGGAGACTCGTGTTACATAATCCTTTGAAAACAGTATTTGACACTGGATAGGGCTATCCCCTGTGTAAAGTCCTCAACAGAACCTGCAAGATGCTGTGAGCAGTATTATTATTGCATTTCTTTATTTTGTGCCATTTCAGCATCACTAGCATCTACAAAAGAAGTTAGATAAAATCCCAAATACAGAACTCTCGTAACTTCACCTAATGCAAGCTCAACACATTTGGTCTTAATCTGAGTGCCTGGACTGCAATGACTTCTGCAGGGCTGTAATAAAATAAATATTTTCCTGCACTGAGAGTGGCTCAGCGAAAGGTTCAATGTCAGGTCAGCACAGCGAGCTCTTTAACCATGTTTTGCTAGAAACGGACGTGTCTTCACCTAAGAGGTTGTCACAGCTCCATAGCGGCTGGTGGAGTGGAAGTGATTTAAATCATTCATCTCTTGGTCATTTTAAACGTTGGATTTGGTCAGCATGTAAGGAAAGCTGGGAAGTGGGCACAGCCCCAGCTCCCAGAAATAAAAAAGTTTCTACCAGAAAAATAAAAAAGGAACAAGGGACTTTCTGTGGAGTTCCCTTTCCTGCTCCACCCTGCTCAAATTGGATTGCTTGCAGAAACAAAGGGAACAAGCAGCATTGCAGCAGCAGACTAGTCCCAGGTGAATAAGCGTGAGCTACTTAACAACTGGCAATATAGTGAGAGCTCTTTTAATTGTTTTTCCAAACAAACGTGAAGCACCTGTTCTGCCATTTCAATGCAGGAACCAAAGGAAATGTGAGTCACAGGTGTATTATAAAAGGGAAGGCAGAGGTGCTAAGGAAGGAAACTTGCCTCTCTACTGCAGCATGAGACAGAGCTTGAAAATTCAGTGACTGAATGTTTTGTGTCATTGTGCAATTGGGGCAGAAATAACCTGAGCATCAGAAGAATTTGCTAAGGTTAGTAGTTTTCTATTCCTTTGCAATCCTGTTGTCTATCAGTACACCATGGATGAGTGAAAAAGCCTGCCTCCCTCTGGGTGCTTCCAGAAGCTGTTCCCACTGTACTAAAACTCTGGGTAAGCACATATTTATTTTTAGATTATTTTTCTTATAGCTGGGTGCTGCTGCAGAGTCAAGATCAACCCCTTTCAATTTAGTGGGGATTGATTATGGATTCCTAGAGTTGAAATTCAGCTCTTCAGGTGGTGGGTCATTAGATGAAATGGATTTATCAAGTAGCTCTTCTGAAGTTTGGTACTTCCCCAGTGTGAGAAATGGTTCATCTTCTGCCTAACCGTGCATTTAGTTATTGAATGTTAGCTCCATTGTGCCGGGTAAAAGCATTTTTCTAACTTTTAGACTCATATCAGCCCATACAAAGAACTCAAAGGCTTAACCAAATTCAGAAAGAGGACTGTAAGCAGAGCTGAAAATGAATGCAGGAGTTCTGGTTTCAGGTGTTGTACATCTGACTAATTATTGACTGCTGTGAGTCAGTCTTCAGAAAGATCAGCAATGCACACCACAGATTATCTCAGCTCAAAGCAAAGGTATGGGATGCACGCTTGCAGACCTAGGTCAGCAAGAAAACCATCATGTGCTCAAACAGAAGTGGATGATGCCCTACACCTGGGCCTTGATGTTTTACTGCTCATTTAAATTCAGCAAATGCATTTGATGTAGTCTCATACCTCTTGGTAGACCCTAGCTCTCCTTGTTCAATGGAATATTTCTTTACTGAGCTACTGCAGAGGCTACCCTAGGAAGCGAAGATGTCTCTCTTGGTTGGTCTTACTGCAAAACCCTTCATTTCTGATGTATTTTCAGGAGAGGACTTTTAAGGAAAGGCTGACCCAAGTATGTGGTGTTTGTTCACTCTCTGCCAGAAGAGAGGTTGATGTGTCCTGTCCTTGCAGAAGCTGGTTAAGGGAAAGTATTTCTTTATGGCCGTTGCCATTTATCCTTTCATTTTGGAGCAGCGCTAATCTCTCTCCTTTTAGGGTGTGTCAGTACACTTACAGACTATGATAAGTTGCCTTGCGCTGAAGGGTTTACAACCGTATGTATATTTTTTGATTTTTTGGGACACACATAGATCATGTTAAAAACCAGAAGTCCATTGTTCAATCAATCAAGTTAATCCTGGTGCTCCTTGATAACTATAGCTATCACATTTCAGAGTGATTTTACTGGATATTACTGGGATTACTTGTAGTAGCCACTCAGTCTAGACAGGGGTTTCTATTACAGTGAACACAGACAAAAGGGTAAGAAATATTAATGCCCAACATCCATTAACCATGCACAAACTGCATATCGCAGAGTGGATCCTGTTCACCAGGCTGTGGTTCCCCTCCCTTTTGTTTATCTCTCAGGAGGGCACTGGCTCTTTCAATTAAAAAGAAACAGGTTTTCTTAATAAAGGGATGGGGGGGAAGAGCTGCTTGAAAACTTTGCCATTTAGAGTTAAGGGACACTAGGTATCTTTTGATGAACTCTCCCAATATGGAAAGGGTCAAGCGTTTTGGCCCAAGCACTGTCTTTGGGATGGATTTCTCTTCTGATCTTTCTGCGAGATGGGAGCAGAGTCATGGTGCTATTGCTGAAATGAACAGCTTGGAAACTTGGCTCTCTGAGAATCCTGTCATTGTGAGAAATGTGGCAAAGTAGATCTCAAGAATGTCCTCAGGGCTGGATAAAATTATACTACCTGTTTTTTCTGAAACAACGCCATTTAGAATGACAAGCACTCCAGAAATGCTGCTCCTTGCGTAAATGTAATGTGGCAGTGACATGTAGTTCCCACCATCCCTAGAAGACAATTCTGCTGCGACTAAATTAGGACAGTTGGCTGATTAAAATTATGCCCATTTAACAAGGCACTGAGTAAGGTAATAAAGTTAAACTCTAAAGCCTTTCACTTCTCATTTTATGCTACTCCACGTGTTCAAACTCATAACACACGGGCAAATGTATTTGGTGCTAGACCGTTTGTTCCATCACAGATTTTATTCTGGGTATGGCGTGTTTCAGATTGTTGTCAAATTGCCCATCGTAACTGAAGTTCCATTGGGTCTTCCGAAGCGCGTTAGGACCTAGAGTAACAGTATAAACACTTCAACGCTTTGCTTACGTATGGCTTGCCGTCCTGTATTCATTCACCCGAAGACCCTGCTATCCTTTTATTCTTGACATCCTTTTAAGACTTTAGGAATCAAATGCTAATTAGCCTGCTGTTGGAAGGGTCTGCAGATCCTATGGAAGCAGAAGCTTCCAAAAAAAAATTCTTTTTTTTTGGGTGGGGGAGGGAGGAATGTAAAAAAAAAAAAAAGCCACAAACAAAACAGCAGCCCCAGTTAATAATAAGAATTTACAATTGTTTCAGGGTTCCCTTAATCCCTGGGTGTGAGGTCAATCCAGCACTATATGGATACATAAATCAAGATTTCCCCACAGAACTTTAGCTTGATGTAAACTTGGAGAACATACTCTACATGCCGATGCTCCAGAACCCCTTTTATATCGGATGGCTAATTTCAATATGTTTGAAGGTGATATAGTAGGCACTGGGAGTTTGCGTTACTCTTGCTCTCATGGTGTCTGTCATTCTGTTTCTAAGGCTGGGCACTGTCTGCCTCCAATCTTCCACAGCAAATACACTGTGACCAGAAACCTTGTCTGTTGGTTGGTATAGCCCGGCAGTGAGTTTGGTGGCTCCCAGGTCTTCCCTCCAGGCAGAGAATAAGTAGTGTGGTGGGGGTTTTCTTTTTTTTTCTGTGAGGCAAAAGTGTCTATATCCCTATATTACAAAATGGAAACGCAGGTCCTCTTGCCTGGATACCCCTCCTCCCTTGAACTCTCATTTCATGGTAATAAACCAAGAGCTTCTAGGGTGTTTTCTCACTGCAGTGTCAGAAAGGAAAGGCCGGCATAAATCTCTGCCCTCGTTTCCAGGAAGGTCATCATAGCTGGTGTTTTTTGCACCCATATTTTAAAAGTAAGCCTTTCAAATAATCCCTCTTCAAGCAGTCAATGGGTAGGCATACACTATTTCTTGGAGAGTAAACCCCATTGCTCCTTGCAGTAAGTTTCCTTATTTTCTTGCAGGTGTGTGCATGGGATGTGGTGACCCTTGCTGTATTCTGGTGTAAGGTGCAGCGCGATCCGAAGAAAGTATATGGTATGCTGTTAGAGTCCGAGAAGAACAAGATCAGAAGATCTCCCCTATGGAAACATTGCCGTTGGCCAGGGTGTTTTGCCAGGCAGCACAACCTGACTATTGAAAGAGCTGAATTATTGTTACACAGCTTTAAAAACACAGTATCAAACTACACATATAATTCGAGGCTGGTTTTAGTAAGTATTTTCTCTAGCCTGTGGTTCCCTCTGGTTTAGATGTTCCCAACTTCTTGGTCAAATAAATAACAGCCTAGAACAGTATTTTTAGGAAAAGATGATGCTTGGCATTGGCTGGGGATTCTGTGGCTTTCCCTGCCCTTCAGAGGGCTTGGGCTAATGTGTATACTTTTCAAGAAAACAAAAAAATGAACAACATGGGAAGGTTTTAGCTGAAATACCATCCAAGACATCTCACAACCCTTTCTTTGTGTTACTTGATATAAGGGTTTTCTTTTTTCTTTCTGAATATTACTGGACTTTCTGAATCTCTGTACACCTACCCCTAGTTTTTTTCCTCCTTGATTTTGTCCTGCTTTCTTTTTTTTCTTCGTTGTTGCTCATTCATTCTTTCATTTCTCTGTGTTCATTCTTATTTTGTTGCTTCCCCTCCCAGTTCTCTTGCAGTTCCAAATTGCCTTGTCTTGAACTATTCCAACCAGTCCTGGCAAAAATCAGCTCCCTGTCAGGGCCAAATTGAGCTCTTGATCTAAGGTTGGGATCACATCTGATCCCAAGTGTGCCTAGATTAAAAGGGACAACATTATAGAAAGGCTGGGAAAGAGAAGGTGTCAGGAAGCCTTGGAGCAGCGTGCCGTGGGAAGCTCCAGGACTGCTGCTTTAGTTCAGGCTCGTTTCCACAGGGCTATCAACAGCCAGTGGAGGACGATGAGGTGTGAACAAGAGCTGGCAGAAACCAAACAGCAAAATGTCTCAAATCTAGAAGCAGAAGGATGAGTCTGTATGCTTTGAACTTGTAGGATGTATGAACTCAAGGCCTGGATTTTATTATTGGAATTTTCTTAAAGCATAGCCGGGTGTGGGGAAGTGACTGGGCCTGTGAAGGCAGTACCACAGAGATCCTTACCGAGCAGTATCTGAAGGTTTTTGGCTGATTCCCACTGGCTTGTGGGTGAGGTCACTGTTTTGCTGAGGAACCTGGAAATGCAGGAGGCTTCTTCCTTATGCCAGATCCTCTGCAATCCCTTCTCTCCTGCCTTCTGGCCACCCCACAAAGCCTGGCCCTGTTGTTTCAGTGGATGACAAGAACCACCGGGGACTACTCATAGTGATGGGGGATTAACTGTTGTGAAGCATGACTGAAGTCCTGAGGTTTCCTCTTTGCCTTTTCTGCCCAGTTTATGCATCTTGACAAATCCATTGCTTGACTGCGCTGTCACCTCCCCTCAGTCTCCACTTTCAGCTCTGGATTTTTAGGAAGCAAGATGTTCTTCAAACCTAAAGACAGAGAACTGCATTGATTTATGTGGGCTGATATGATGGCCTCAGGCTGTCCTTTGAGCTTTTCCACATTTCTTCCATTACTTCCCAAGTGTGACTATAATTCCTGCATACTGAGCCATCAATGGTACTATACCAATGTCATTAACTTTGGATTAAACCTTTTTTCTTCAACTTTTCTTAAACTTTGTCAGTGATGTGGATGTTTTAGAAGTTACAGGCTGTGAAGGAGGTAATCATCTGTGGGAAAGGCTGGCTGATGCTATTTCATTAGCCATCTGGCTAGGAGATCCTGACTGCACTACTTCAGACAGTTTTTGAAAGACTGTTGAAGATGTAGTTATTTAAATGATAATTAATAACAGTGTTCATCTCGGTGATTCTCTTGGTGAAACTCTCCCTTTAACATTAGCTTTCAATAAAGCTCTGCCATTTTAAAATTTCATTTTAAACAGAAAAATGCTTTCAAAGTTTCAGACTTAAAAGCTTTTACAGAGCTTAATAAAAACTCACTTTTTGGGCAAAGCACAGTTGACAGCTGTATTGGTACTGATGGTTTCTATTTTGAAAACATGTTTCTTTCGTTTGCTGCATCTTGCAGCTGCTGAGATTCTTTGTCTTGCTTCCTCTAAGTTCCGCTTACCATCTTACAGGCATCAGAGAGGAGGGAGCAAGTGCCTTCAACCACACCAATGGAGAGAATTTGATTTTATTCTCTCTCGCGTGACTCGGCTGTTTGTATTGATGTGGGGAAGCATCTGCCAAGTACCAGAGATGCTGGCAAGAAGATGCTCTCTAACTCATACAGTAGATGGTATGGTCAAAAACTCCTCCATGCTTTACAAACTATCGTTAGCTAAGTGGGTAGTAGGATGGCCAAGTGCACCAGGCCTTTACGTATGAGAAATATACCCTCAATCCTTAACCCTGCTCTGCGACCAGCCTACCAGGTAACTGGGCAAAATACTCAAATATAAACTTGTTGGGACTTGTTATTTTTCAGTAGCGTGTTTCTTTGAACAATGAGGCCCTATAAAGACAGTAATGGCAGTGCTGTGGGAATCCTGCTAAATGCCGGTGGGTTTGGACTGGCATTCAAAGGACAGATAAGCAACAGCAAAACGATAACCACAGTAAGATGGACTATTCCAAGAGAATAATTTAGGGAAAAGAATGCGCATATGAATTTACTGGGTAAAACATCTGTCTGGAGAGTCTGGGATCTGGCTCATCCTACTGTCACATTCCTGGATGTCCCTTGCTTCTAGGAAGAAGTTAGCAAAGTGAAGAAAAGGAAATCAAAAAGTTAATCTCTTGCCTAACTAGCAGCTGTATCTCTTTACCAGCTTAGCACTTCTGGGCCATATTTTCATGTAGGAACCCCAGTTGTACTTCTTTTTATGTGTATTGACTTAGTGGAGTGCAAACATGTTAAAAAGTTCACTTTCTCCTTTATACGAGTCTATAAAAAAAGCTCTTAAAACGGAGTCGTAGGGTTTCAATGAGACAAACGAATGATCAGTCGAGGCCTAGCGGTCCTTCCCGACGGATTAGGTGCTCTAGTGTGAGAAACTTTAAGATGCTAATCAGCCTGGAGAGTTTTCATGCCTCCAGCACTACGTAATGACACAAAATACTGCGATGCCTCCAAGTTATAATGAAATAGGGGAGTGGGATGCGGGAATAGGTATCACTCATGATATTTAATTCCAGTTAAAACTGCGTTTTCAGAAGTCTCTAGGCAGCAGAGATTTCTTACGCATTTATGGGAATTTGAGTGAAACTAAACATATACACACTAGCTTGGAAATGTTTCTAACAGCTATTTGGACACAGTAATGTACAGAAATAATTGTAAACACATGCACAAGTAGATCAGTGTGTGTTTTCAGTGCCTGCTTTTAGGAGAAATAACACATTAACATATTTTCTGAATTTTCCAAATGCACTGCAAAATTGTAGCTCAATAAACTTAACTTTATATGGTCTTCTAAGCTGATGACACCAGTATAATATCAAGATGTTTTCCAGTTGGGATTTAGGAAGCTGTAAGACATGACAGAAGTGTTCATAGTAGGACATTTCAGCACGAATTTTAACTTGCACGGAGTCAGTTAAAAACCAGCTCTCCAGCAAGGAAGGTATCTGTTTACAAGGCTTTCTGTGGAAGGGATCGATCCTGCTGCCAGAGCAGTAATATGCACAGTTGCCACAATAGCACAGAAGCAGGTCACAGTTTACCAGAAGGAATCATTTACCGTACAGAGCTGTTACATTTTATTTCTGTACATTTGAAAACTTTGTGCTATGTCCTGTTACTTCCATTTGCAGGCGTGTGAGCGTTGTGTTTATGTTCCATGTTGGTCACTGAGATCACAAATGTGATCGCTCACTGATAAAAAGGAGGGAAAAAAAAAGCAGGATATTAAATTTGCATCTTTTTATAGGAGTGGTGGTGGTGTTTTGGGAGAGAAAGAGAGGAACTGAAGTGTTTGAAAGCAGTCCCCAGGATAGCNGAAAAAGGAGGGAGAAAAAAAAAGCAGGATATTAAATTTGCATTTTTTATAGGAGTGGTGGTGGTGTTTTGGGAGAGAAAGAGAGGAANTAAAAAGGAGGGAAAAAAAAAGCAGGATATTAAATTTGCATCTTTTTATAGGAGTGGTGGTGGTGTTTTGGGAGAGAAAGAGAGGAACTGAAGTGTTTGAAAGCAGTCCCCAGGATAGCTCGCTCTCTACAGGTACGCTGAGCATCAAAAGGATGCACCTGAGCTAGTGCTGAAATTGGGTAAGGATGCAGGCTGGAAAGGGTTAACTAATAGCATGGGGCTAGGAAATCAGCATTCATCCCTGGCATGACAGCTTCAGGAGCTGTGCCAGGAACCAGTAGCTGAAAGCCTCACTAAAAACAACAGGACAACACTATTAAATGCCTGAAGTCTTAAATGGTGAGTAGTTTGTCAAGGTGACGCGCTTGTGGTCATGACTGGGGTGCAAGCCGAGAGACGTCTCTGTTATTTATAGAAATGTGTAACCAACGTGTTTTGTGAGCCTTTGTTGTCACTACAGGGACAAAATGTTATCTGCATAATTACAAAGTTATATTCTGGTAGGGATTCTTATTTAAGCCTGTTACATGCTCCAGCAAAGCAGAAAATCCCTTACTGAGCACCGTTAATAATGGAGCATTAAGAATACACTGTTTTCTTTTCTTGCTTTATGTACATCTATTTATTTTTAAAACAACTGTTTTTTTGGTGCTTTCTAGGATTTCTCTCTTGGGTGCTGGAGAGATCGTTCCCCTGGACCCAGCTACAAGCAGGAATGCCTCTACAACCACTTCTGGTAATGCTCCCCACGACTTGCTGGGACCAGCCCTCTCCTTCCCTCCGCAGTCTGCAGCAGGGCCTGGGACAGAGATTTCGGTGGGCGATGGAGTGAGGGCAGTTTGTTAGCTCTAGGGAAAGCACTTGGCCCAGGAGAGGCTGATAACATTGAGAGATTTCTTTCCTTGAGGATTAAGCTGAACTTCTGGGGAGAAATTCATTATATGATGGCAGAGGGCTAAAATACCCCTAATTTCCCCCCAGCAATGTTAGTAGAGCCCAGTGAGGTGGGGGCATGTCCTCAGGTATGTCCCAAGCATGAGGCAACCCCACTGCCTGGCAGAACTTGCCTGGCTGCNTAAAATACCCCTAATTTCCCCCCAGCAATGTTAGTAGAGCCCAGTGAGGTGGGGGCATGTCCTCAGGTA
>VZSC01009457.1:257-24370 GCA_013398225.1 Steatornis caripensis
GAAGCGGGACTGGAAACTGAGCAAGAACAGCTACGAACAAAAGAGGAGTGGGGCAGGGGGTCTTCTCAGCCGGCACCGAGCGAGGAGAGCGGCGCGCGGCGAGGGCGGCTGCCGCCCTCCCCTCCTGCCCTCACGCCAGCGGCCGCGGCGCACTGCCCCGCTCTCCCCGCCGCCCCGCAAAGCCGCTCGCCGGCGGCGCGATCCCCAGCTGTCAGCGGCGGCGTGAATCCCGGCGGTTTGGATCCGTCGTGACCGAGGGCGAGAGCGAGGTGTGCCTCCTCGCCGCTCGGAGACCGCCCGCCCGTCGCCTTCCGCTGCTCGGGGACCTGCCGGCCTTACCCTGAGGGAAGAGCTCTCCGGCCGGAATTAAGTGAAGGGCTCTCTGTGCCAACGGCACACGGAAAGAAGGACCGGCCTCCCCACACCTCGGACTCTGTCCCGCGTGCCGTCACAAACAAACGTTTCTGAAAAGCCCCCGATAAATCCTCTTGCAAAAACAAAGGGAGGAAGATGCGGAGCGAATGCCCTCGCTGCACAGGTACGGCAGGCGGTGGCGGGCGCCGCGCGGGAAACGGCGCTCGGCGTTGCTTAACGCGTGTTTGTAGCACTAACTGCCGTTTCTACCATCAACAGGCCGATGTTCTTTTAAAACAACAGGTACTACCTCAACAATTTCCATATCCCTTCCGTACTGTGTGAGACGACGTGCCGATTCGTGCCGCGGGAATATCCCAGCAAAGGAGCTGGAGGTGATTTACTGCGAAGTCACAAGACGAGTATTTTCTGACAGCCATAAAACTGTCCAAAATTGTCCATAGAAACATTTGCCACACTGAAAACTGGTTTTGTCTGTTCGACAGTGATATTTTTTACATTTTTTCTGATGACAGCTATAACTCAATGACCCGACAACCACCACCGTCGTAGTCCTTTCCAAGAGGAGAGTACACCCACGCAGAAAGGAAACACCCTCCGTGGGCGCCCCGGACTCCACCAAGAGATGGCGCACGGGGTCCTTGCGCTAGTGTCCTCGTTTCACCTCTCCGGCAGTCCCGATGCGTTACCTTGTCTTTTCTCTTTGGATGAGAAGCGCCCATCATCGAAATTCTAGCACAATTTTGTAATTCCTTCAAAACTACTGGACTGTATCTTATTTTTCTTACAGATCTCGTGAGCCTTGCTTAATAAAATCAGTACTAACAACTCAAAAAACTGAATACAATTTGTAAAGATTCCGCAATTTACGTTGTCACTTGACATTTCTTAACCCTGTGAGTATATTAATATCCATGTCTTAGAACTGCAATGTGCGGATTTAGTAGTTCACCTGTCTTCTAATAACGTTGCGTTGGGCTAGCCAGCAAGCCAGCACGTGTAAGAACTGCTGAGTCCATGAAACCATGAAAGCTAATTCTATTAACTTTAAAAATCTTGTACATGCAAGATAAATAAAAAAGATACCGACACTATTTACTAGAGTAAGGGTTATGCACACGAGCAAAGACAGAGACATTGGACTGCTACCGCATTTAATGCAATGGGCTTCCAGGTGTCAGGGCCCATCTGAACAGTGCATCTGCAGGGTGAGGATCCCCGGTGTTTTTTCTAGAAAGGTTCAATTTTTGCTGTGGCTGAGTTGCTCTTCTCTAGTGTTCAGTCCCTTAAGGGGCTTGTAAGGAATGAGAACAGTTTGTCAAGAGCATTTAGCTGTCTAGATCTTTTTGGTTTCATTGGAAATCAGACTCTTGAACATTTTTGAGTCAGTGAGGGGTTTTGCCATTCAGAAGACACTAATTTTTTGGTGCTTAATCACAACATACTCTTCCACATTAGTGCAGAGCTGAGTGTGTAACACATTCCCAATAATGACAATAATGTATACACTAGAAGTATTTTGCCTTTCATTATTGTCACATATGCAATTCCAAACCATATGTGACCTTTCATTATCAAGTAATGAGGAAGTCAAGAAACCAAAGTCCCTTCTGAATCTTTGCGGATTTTTCCTGAAAGCCCTTGAATCACTTGAATGGTTGTCCTTTTACTTTATGATGTTTGGCATTTTTGTTTTACTAGAATTAGAGTGTAGATGAGCAGAACAGCTTTTATACCTTGGCCACCTCAAAAGAGAAGTTTTGGTAACATTGTAGGCAAACAAGAGTAGCTATTGGGCTTTTCATAGTAGCTCAAATACAACTGGTGATATCTGAACCGGCTTAGCAAGAGACAAGGTGTCCAAGAAGTATAGAGTCTCTGCTACACTGTATGATTAGGATAGCTGAATTTTTAATTTTCATTCACAGAAGAAACAGGAAAGAAGAGAGAAAAATAGTCTTCCACTGAAGGGAGACGTTTTTTCTTCAGTAGTTCCAGCTTGTGTCACGGTTGAGAATAAGATGAAATAAGGTTCTCAGCAACTGGAAAAATAATTTGTTCTTAACAGATACCAGTGAGAAAATTCTGTTTTCCAGAATCCCTTAAACAGGTGAGTTTTCTGGCACAGACTCAAACTCTATATTCATCTCGCTAACTCGGGATTCTACAGGAAGGAAAGCTGGATAGTCCTCTGGAGCCCTTCTATGCTGATTTTTATTTCTTATGTATTTAGACAGAAATATTTTCCTCTTGACTTAGAACAGGACTGAATCCAATACAAGCTGTTCTGCTATATTGCATATAATGGTGACAATGCTTCTGTTACCTAACTTCACTCATTCTAATAGTCTTCTAACTACTTAACTGAGACCACCCAGTTGAGTAATAGTTACTTAGAAACATCTGCAGATTCAGGCTCAAATTTGAAAAAAAAAAAAAAAAGGAATTGTTTAATATATGTCAACATATTGATTTTTAAACAAAGAAAAAATAGCATTTGTATTCAAGCTGAAGGGGTTGTGATGCAATTACAGCCATTTAAAAATCTATCCATTTAATGAACTGCAAACATAATGTTCGGCTGACAGGAGTAGAATCAAAGAATGATCTTGAGATGGTTAAGTGGCAAACTGGTGCAATTATTTTCTTCATTTTGGATTAACAGTTAAAATAAACATTCTTTGATCTCATTACGACAGATGGATGCAATTACGTGCATATGAAAGTGCAAAGACCCTGGCTCAAAGAACTACAGTTATAAAAGTGAAGTAAATTTTCTATAAGTACTATCCAGTACTGCTAAAACAGCTGCTAGAAAATGAGAGACATTTGGGTCATGTTCTTAAAGGTATTTAACTACCTAAAGGTTCATGTAATCAGCTACTGCAATACTAAAAAACGCTTGCACATTTTATGTCTGCTGAAATAACTGACGTAGCTGTAGACTTCCCAGTAGGCACTAGTCCCTGTGTTTAGAAACCTTCAGACATACCTACATCATGCTGTGAAGTGTGATGCACAGATCCCAGATCCCTGACTTAGATGGAACATGAGTCAACATTTCTGCTCAATATACAGCTAACCCTGGAAGCAGTGCAGCTGTGTTAGTGCAGCATTGCACCAGACATAGCGAGAGCCGTATTTCATAGCTATACTGTTGGTTATACCAATTCCACACATGGCTGAAGAATTGCTGCTTTTCCGTATTTTTCTTACACAATGCAGATATGTCTTATGTCACAAAAAAGGAGAGTCTTTCCTAGCTCACTTGGATACGCTGAATTTCCTTCAGTGTATTAAAGACAGCTGTTTCAAATTTCTGCTTGAAGTTCAAGTTTTGTAACCCAAATGTATGGATTGACTTTTACATGGGGCCTTGTTTTAAAATGTTTCGAAAAAGCTACTAGCTGAAATAGCTAGTATTAACGGCTATAAAGAAAACCACAGTGCCTTTTAAATACATCATCAGTCTGAATTTCTCTGTATTTGAGGTCTTTTAATTTCCTTATGCAGACAATATATAAAGTCATAGCCCATTCCTGATCCAAGCCAGATACTTTGATTACAGTGTTAAGATGCTGGTCTGAACCAGAGCCAAAACTTAAAATGAGCCTACAGCTGATCTTACACACACGACAAGGAATATGTATAAGCTGCTTTGTAATGCCACTCTGGCTGCCAGGAACTCATGGCAAAATACTCTCTCCAACTGGCTTTTTTTTCTGAGTTAACTACATAGGCTGAACAAACGCCAAGCAGCCTGGGCCAAGTGCATGCCTGTTTTGAGGTTTTATTGGCTTGTCCATTTCTAATCACAAATCAAATAGAAAATAAGCACTTTAGCTGGTAACATATTAAACCCTTAGTCAGTGGAAAAGATCTTTAAGAGCAAGCGCTGCATGTTTTAGAAAACAATATAAAATCGTTTATAACGCACCAGCAGCCACCTCAGAGGGACACAGTAACAACAAAAGATAAATGCAAAAAGGGGGTCTTGGCTATGCAGAATATTACAGTACAGAAGGTAAAAAAAAAAAGTTTAAAGGTCTCTAGGGACGCATAAGGAAATCTGTTCACAGTGGAAACTCTTGTTGAGAGACCTACAAGGAAGTATTTAGTGTTTTGTTTCCTCACAATGGTGTAGCCCCTAGAGGAAATACTCCTGTTAGACAAAGAAACACAGTTCAAATTCTGTACTTAGTTTAGGCCTGTGTAATGACCAGCTTCAAAGAACCTGCACCAGACTTGCGCGACCATAGCCAGGACAGAGTCTGATCACATGTGCAAGGGAGCTATTAAGGGGTAACATCACTGACTTCAGTGTTCTCTGTTCTTGACCTGATGGGAGACCTCACCGCTGGAAATCAACCGAAGAGTGTAAAGGAATTATGAGTTTGTCCTCACTCTGCATCAGGTTCTTGTGCTGGCCACTGTATTAGTTACAGAAGTTGACCATTATCCAAGATGGGAGTTTATGCATAACATGACCGGTATGTCTTGGTCATAGGCTACCTGTCTTATGCTATAGCTTGGTTGCAGGAGTATCAGAAAAGCTGAGTACACTACCTCCACACTTTCTGTTGCAAGAACCACAAACGAGCCAAACCTTCCTTATTCATTATAAAGTGAGTGAGAAGCTGGATTGGCTTAGCATTACCTTGGTGAGAAACTCATGGGGAAAGCAGAATTCTTTATCAGTGATGAGTATTTGTACAACCATAGGGTCTTAGTTGTCCTCATCTTTAATGAACTCATGATGATGCCCTCACTGTGACTCAGAAAGTAATTTTAGCCTGTGGAGAATTGAAACAACAAGAGATCAAATGACTTGACCAAGGACAACAAAATAAAGCTTGAAGTGGAGCAAGCAGTTAAATCCAGTGAGGGGAAATCTTGGCCCTGAAAAAAAATGGCAAAAAATGAAGAAATAGAAAAAATATGTGTAAACAAATGTAGTACAGGAGAACAGAGAGACTGAAATTCACAGGTAGCTGAACAATGAACAGGAAATGCTTTGATGAATATGGAATTTGAAAGAACATTGCAAAGTTTGAGAAATGTATTATGTACATACTTGCAGAAGTCTGGTCTTAGGGGCTAGATAGGCGTATTTCAGAAATCCAGACAGAAATCATATGAATGAGAAATAGCTGCTTTTACACACGAGAAAGTTGTAAGGCAAGACTGCTCAACATATGGATGTTTGGGAGCCACCTAGTAATCACAGCACTGCAAGGAAGCTGGAGGTAATTTTTATGAAGGCACAGAGGGGAGCAAAGCAGAATTAAGATGGGTAGAAATGCTTTGCCAGCTGCTGGAGGGGGATCAGTGGAGCTGCAGCTTGTATGTTCTGACTTGCCATCCAGATTTCAGAAGTCTGTCCATATGAACTTTGTGTGGTCCTCTGAATTCAATACATTTTAGTTGCAGAGCAGCTGCACTCCGTTTACACTCCTCCTAATTCTAGGCACCCCTCAATGCACAATTAATTTCTTATCAGAATACTTTCCATGACCATATGACATTAATTCCACATACTGTTCCACATATTTACAATTTCAAATAAAACTCCCCAGCTTTCCAAAAGATACAAATGCAAAAAGCAGAGTGTCCTGATCTACTGCAATTTCCACCTTTCAGTGCTCCACTGCGTCTTTTTTACCCATTCCGCATTTATCTGTTCCCCATACAGCGTATTTTAAACAGACCCAATCTATCAATTTTATCTGCTTCAAATTGCAAATACATACAAATAAATGTGTGTATAAGACATATATACTATATATATATACACTAATTTAGAGAGAGAGCAGTAGGTTCCCAGCACATCACACATCTGTGTTCTGCACTTGCATCCTCATCTTGGGAAATCCTTGAGAGACTAGGGTAAAAAGAGGCACCTCTTCCTATGAAAATGGATTCCAGGAGGCCTGCAAGTCTTTTGGGAGAGTATTTGGATAATAAATAAATTGCTTTCACAGTCCAAGCCTTGAGGCAGAGGGGTCAAAATCCACTTGTTCTAAAAGCCTCTCTTCAGTGGGAGTAAGTTTCACACAGACTTTGTAGGGCCATCAGAAGACGGAAAGTTTGGGTTGAAGCACTTAACCGGCTATAACTGATCTTACTGCAAACACTGGAAATCATTTCAATGCAAGTGGTTGCGTTACTAATGAGATTAAAGTCTCGAGGGTTCCGGAAAGCAGTCTCAAATGGAGCCAAAGGAAATTCAACTCCAGTGAGCCCAGAAAATACAAACCATTGGAAACACAGCTCTAAAAGGTCCCTGAAGAACGTAACTGGCAGTAAAAAAATTTATGATGGAAAGACAGCAAAAAGAAAAAAAAATCACCAGGCAAAAGACAGAAACATAAAAGCACCTTAAGCAATAAGAAAAAATAGTGTGTTTCACTGAATATTTTTTCAACAGTGAGTTCACTCATGTCATAAGTCTTCCCTCACACTGCTGTTCCCTTTCATAGCACTAGCATTGCCTATGCGGAAAGAAGTATGAGTACTTGCAGAACTTGCCAGAAAAGGCTCACACGAGCTCTTAGTTCTAATTTTTGTATTGATGGTTCAGGTGAAATCCAATGGACTTCAATGAGAACACTAAAATAAAAGATTTGTCTTGCAAACACACTCTGAGTGTGTCTCTAAACAAGTAGTCTTATTAACCTAAATGGCAATGATTGGAATGCGCATCTATTTTAATTTACTCCTGAGCAGACTTCTCACAGGTTTATGACATCAATGAATGTCCATTTAAACAAATGCAGAGTCTAATAGGCTTGTGCTTGTGCCAAAATAATAATAATAAAAAGTCCTAAATAGAAAGCTGGTCTGTCAGCAAGGATGAATTAACTGAAAGGACTAAGCAGACCTTAATCCCTAACATTGGTCCACACTTCCCTGTGTCTCACAAGCATCACCCACATTCTTGTCTTCTCTGTGGTTTCCTTCCAAACTCTGACTGCACGGAAGAAGAAAAGAAGTGGCACAGCCCTCAGGATGTCTGCATTTGAAGTTCTATGTCATGATCTATGTCTTGAAGATTTTCTGTCTTTGGTATAAAATATGAGCCAGGGGCTTGTCCTCATCACAGGAATTCCAAGTATTGCCCTTTACTCCACGTTGGAAGCCACCATGAAACTAATCCACCTAACAGAGCTTTTCAAGCACACAGGAACAAAGGCCGTTCTTTACATATTTTGTAAAATAAGCTTTTCTTTCTCCATAATACTCAAATAACACTTGACCCTTGGCCACAGAAACTGACTAGATTCTGCTGCTCTTGGAAAAGAATCACATTGAAGTGCGTAAGCTGGCAGACACAATACAGTCCTCCTCTCTGACATACCTGTACAACTGCAATTGGCCTAATTGTACAGGCATATTGCTCTGCGATGAGCTATCCAAGAACTCAAGGTTACCAGGTGACTACCAGGCATTTAGGCAAGTGGATCATGAAGACAGTAATTTTAATCTCGTGTAGCCTGAAATGTGCTGAAGTAGGAAACTTTTTTCTTTAAATCAGCACTTCTATGTTTTCAAAGTGGACCTGAGGCATAAAACAATCTAAATCAGATCCTTAATTGCATTTCTGAATGCTTCTCAGGTTTTGCTATGATGCATTGTGTAAGTGAAAGCAGAATGCAGTTTGTTGTTTTGAAGTCACTCTTATCCCAGTCTCGTAGTTTGCTTTGCTGCAGCTGGCAATCTTTTGTTTTGAATGCAGAATCTAGATGATCATTACTGATTAAGGTGTTGCCATAATACGAAATATCATTTCAAAATAACAGCTTTAGGGGACTTCATAAACTGATGGGAATGTAAAAGTAGGCAGCGAGGTGGCCCCAAGGATTTGCAGAAACATATTCAAAACACTTCACAGTTTAAAGCTGTAATATGTTTTTGAAGGTCAGTTATCAAGTTTGAATTTCCCACTTGGATTCTGATGTTCAAATAAAGACTTTTCATAATTATTAATAGCCACAGAGAACAAACGAGCATCTGGAAGAGATGTTACATTCACCATCCCATGTTACGAAAACACCAATGAGATTCTAACTTTATGTTAAAGTATGCATATGAATCATCTACTCCAGGGCCTTCTGAGCTCCACTGCAGCCAAGCCAATGGTCCTTGCTGGTCCAGACCCTGACCCACAGGCTCAACTTCCTGGCTGGGTCCCAGACACTCCTCATCACAAGGGACTGCTGGGCTGTGGCTGACCCTGGCCACCTCACCAGCCTCTTCCGCTCTTCTTGTGCAGGTGCTGTGCGATTCTGCTCTGGCTCTTTCCTGGTGGTACGTAAAGCCTTCTCTCAACTGGTTCAGCTGTTCCCTCTGAACTGTGAAATACGCTGAGTTCCATCCAGGTAACAACGCTCAGGATCTCAGGATCAGATTCTAGGGGATTTTAAAACCTTTTTCTTACTACAAGCCTAGCCACCGATACACTGCTGGTCTTCTAGCAAACAGAAACTATGTAACACTGGGTATCTGAATATTCTTTTCAGTTTACATATATTCATTCCAAAAGGGTTTGGACTTCATCTGGGTTTTTTTCATATTTAAATCAGTCTGTGCAAAACAGAAGCTTCTTTCTCCTGTTCTTACCTAAAAGGAGCTGCAGGTGTGGGAGACTTTAACTGCAAGAAGAAAGGTGAGGGGCTGCATGCAGTAAGCGACACAGAAGTGCGTTGTCCAGAACATCTCAGAATATCAGAAACTGAGATTGGATGTTCTGGCAGGACAGGATGGGTAAGTGCATGACCCAGCCACTAGACACACTACAACTGGAGAGGGATGGACAAGTCAAGGTAAACAAGCTGCTGCCTCCCGCCATCTCCCATCTGGCCACTTGTGTCCGTGAGCCAAATACACCAATGCTTACAAATCCAAAGCCATTTTACCCGGCATGCAAAGTGTCTGCATTTGAAGGCCAGTTTCTTGTCATTCAGTCTGGATATACAACCCAGGAATGCTCAACCAAACATTTAGCACTACTTTCCTCAGTGTAAAATAATCATTATGTTAACATAGGGCATAGATAAACTACTTTTACTGAAATCTACAAAGCAATGTGTTCAGTCTGGATTTTGCCCCAGATTTGCTTCATTAATGGTCTGAAGTCCACCAGCAAGAAGTACTCTACTGGTTCTAGCTCTACTTGACCAATCAAGTCCTTTCTCAACACAGCAGCACCTTACAGCCACCCTTAACAAACCCAGAAGCAAAACAGTACCTCATCAAGGAATGCAAGAGACATCATGTGTCTGGAAATGTAGCAAGCTTGACACAAAATGTACTAATGGTCCTAAGTGGCCTGCACTTGTAAGACAACCAGTTATTCCGTTTCAGTTATGAAAAATTGATCTTTAATATAGTAAATCCTGGAAAAACTCCCTATTAGTCGTTCAGTCGTAGATGGTCATTTTCAGTCAGCTCCCAAGTAAGATCACATAATGACTGTATGGATGAAGACAAAACCCTGGTGAGCATGAAAGGGGAATTGGGAAATAAGAAATACCACTTCTTTGCCCTCATGACTGTGAAATACGCTCCTACACATAAGTGTAACTACACTGAGGTTTTGCTAGATTTTGGTGGAGCAAATAAGCAAAAGGAAGGAACGAAATAATGTAATTTGGCATTCACTTTATAGGCATGTCTGAACTAAAAGTAAAAAATCATAAAAGAATGTATTTAAATTCGTATCGGTTAAGGCAAGAGAGCTAAATCAGGTAAAATAACAGACAGAAAAAGGCAATTTGGATTTTATTTCTTTTTTCAGATAATAATTTGGCATACTTAGGGTTTAATACCTCAGTGTCTTGGTGCTCTCTGCCACTTACTACAATTAACGGGAAACTAAAATGCTCCAACAGTGATAGCAATTAGTCTTCGCCACGGATATGCCTCAAACTTTCTACATTACCCTTCAGCAGAGCAAGTGCTGTACAGTTATAAGCAGCATAGCTATTCTGCAGGCCTTGCTTGCACTAATACAAAGGGAGTTTTTATCTATTAACTTGTCACGGTTTAAAGCTGGGCTGGCTGTTAAACAGATGACAGACGCTCTATGTTAACCCCCTCCATCCCCAAAGAAGGGGAAAGAGAAAAGGGAAAGAGGCTTACGGGTTGGAAAAGTTAAAACAACTTTAATCTAACTACAATAATAATGTACTGTAACAATAGGAAAAATAATAATGAAATATATACAAATATATACAAATCCAATATCGAGCTCCCTCCATCAATGACAAATACATCACCCTGACACTGCAGTGCACACTCTGGGAAAGTCCCAGACTGTACTCAGCAGCAGGCAGGAGCTGGATTCAGGAATGCATGGATTGGGATCAAAGGCAGAAGAATTGGAGAGTTCTCCTTGGACACTGGCCATGGAAGAAGAGAGAGTGACTTTTGTGATCCCTCAGCTTTATACCGCATATGACGTGTATGAGATGGAATACTCCCTTTGGTCAGGATTGGGTCACCTGTTTGACCCGCTCCTCCCCACTGCAGGGTCGCAGGTGGGACCCCTTCACTGCTGTTTCATATCCAGTGCATAAGAAAGTCAGCAGAAGCAGGCATCGACCTTGGTCTCCATAGGGATAACTATAAGCAAGAGCCTTTCTGCATACCATTCCTACTGATGTTCCAGCAATAACTGTAAACACCAAGCATTATCACTGCTAGAAGCAGACACTGTCCAGAAAAACATGCTGTTAATGTCAGAGAGTGCAGCTTCTCAGAAGAGACTTAACTAAAAAGTAAAGCTACTAAAAGAAAACTGGTTCTGTCCTGGCCCAAACCAGGACAGAACTGCTGCAGGATAAGGTTCAGTAAGGCATTTCAAGCCTAATCGTGAGTTGCAAGGCACTCCCTGGCAAGTGTTTAGCAATTCCAGTTCCCATTAATCTCAACAGACTTTGAGAATACGAATCAGGGTCTTTTTGCTCAATTCCACTCTCACGCTGAACTTCCCGTTTGAAGTCCATGGAAGCTCTGCGTGTGTGCCGTGAGGGCCCTTCACAGCTGACTACTGTTCACAGTAAAAGCAGCAGCATCTAGAAGTTTAATGCATTTTAAATAAGCCTTAATCTTAGTAATAAAGGCTAAAGACATATCTGACTTGGCCCATTTGTGAAAACTATATTTTATTATCAGGCTTAAGAGATTTCAAATAAATGAATTGTAATAGTGGCAGGCTTTGCTGCTATTGATTTCTGCAATGTACCCTAAATTGCGACTTTCCTTATTCCTTTCCTTCATTTTTAAGCTAGAATCGCTTTCTGGCTTGGATAAAACTCCATGTAAAATATGATATGCAGATTAGGCCATTAGCAGTGCTGTTACTGTACTATTTTCATTTGGATAATAACCTTCACTGGGTGCCCTCACAGCACGTTATGAAAGCCGCCAAGAGAATCTTCTGGCATTTCTTGGAGAGCACTACCAGCGCATCACCCTTCATGGGATGACTGTCCCCTGATAAAACAACCCAGAATGTCCTAGAACAAGTGTAACTGGAGCCAAAGACTCCTGTCTAGTTTCTCTCCTGGAAGACAATTCACAGGCCAGTGAACAGGGCAGTCTTCATGGATTTACTGACCTTTGCAAAAACTCTTATTGCAGGAACTGTGGGGTGGTACACCTATTTGGCAGTTCTATCCAAGCTAACTGAATTCTACTTTCATTGTTTTCTGTATAGCAGATAGGCCGCATTAAGACCAGCAGGAAATTATGTTGGAGACACCTCCCAGAGGTGTCGAATTTCTTTCAAATTTGACTAGTGAAAACAGATTTTGCAGCATAATCTGCAGCTGGTATGAACTTCTTTGAATCAAACCCAATTATGACTTTGCCACTGATGCTGCCTTTGTAACTCACGAGAATCGCTTTTACTTTAATGGAATACCTTGGAAGCTGGGGGTACCACTTGTGGGAACTACGGAAAATGTACCTCTGTTTCACAGCCTGTCTCTAGAAGACCTGAAAGTTGAAAGACAATCAAAAGCAGTATCTGTGAATTCAATCATGTCCATTAAGAGATATCCTCTCCTTTTTTCCTGCTTCTGAGATCTCGGCATAGGAAAAAACTGTATTAAAACAGACCAAGACCATTGGACAGCAAATGGTTTAATACAGATGAAATTGATAGATTTTCTTTGTCACAAGCCAGGACTGAGTCCCTGGAGCTACGAAAAGCCCTTTGTGAGAGTGTTTGGGTTATGTACGCTCAATGTCCTCATGCATCAATGTCCTTAGATAGCCTGCATGAAACTCAAGGTTTTGAAACACTGCTGGGAATTAGGCACCAGAGTCAATTATTCCAGAGAATGGATGTGATAACCCTGATATCCTGATGCCAAGCATGAAGCCACTCTGGTGAGATGCTTCTCAAAGCAAGATGCTCCACAGTATAAACAGGATCAGAGCTGTCAGCATCAAATTATTTCAAAAAGCTATATGGTCCTTTCCCCTCGAGAGATCTCACCGCAATTTCAGTCTAATTGAAAGCCATTTTGGCTAATGCTCATTTGGGCAATATATGCCATGGGAAAATCCATCTGGGGACAGTCCAATGCTGCATGAATGCAGGATTCCCACTACCTGAAGGGACACAAGATTTATTCGCTATCTAAATTAATCTTTCTGTTCTACCAGCTGTTTTATTGAGCTATTTGCTGCCAAGCATCTCTTACTGAGATCCAGAAAGGGCCCCCCACTGCCTCTCTCTGCCACCTCGCCCCTCACTCGCTAGTACAGAAGGGGGGCACCCCAGTAACAACCCCCACCACTGGGAAAATGTTCGGTTCTGCAACTCTTACACCAATTCAAACTTACTGTGATGGGGGAAACCCACACTAAAATTCCCACAGCAAATTCCCTGTCTTCCCTTAATGTGGTCAGCACATGAAGACCTCGAAACACTGAAGACAGTCAGGTCTGCTAAAAGACTTTTTTGTTTGTTTGTTTCCAAGTAAAACTAGCAATGGCCAAAATTATTACCTGGTTTACTGCACAGACTCTCCCCTCTCCATTCGTATTTTACATCTCTAGCCTGACTGAATAATAAATTATAAAGACTTACCAACTGTTCAAATATACAGCTATTTATACTTATTAATAAAACACCATTCAAAGATTTTTAAACGTATTTAAGATTCAGTGATTTCACAGATCAATTTAACAGGTTTTGGGCCTAGCAGTTACTTAGATTACTGACAGAACAGGGTACCAAGCAGCATAAATCAGGCCCAAGCCACTTCAGAGAGCAGTGAATGTCCTACCGTGTGTCAAGAATTAAATGGAGACTATGAGGCCCAAAGTATCACACAGCATGTCAATAATGAACCAACCTGTCAATAGCAAGATGCTCTTAGACAAACCAGAAAAGACAGAATGGGAAGAGGAGGAGATTGAACACTGCATTTTGATTTGTGCCATTGCCTACCGTCATCTAGAGACAGACTGAAACATAGCACTGTGACAGGTCCTCCAGGTCCTTTTAGCTGATCTTGGGTTACTGCAGCTCTAGTAGCAAGTGAACTTTTGAGCCCATCTTGGGCTCAGTATACTGAGCCAAAAGCCGTATCACAAATACTTGTACATGCCGTTTGCAAAATGTTACTGTGGAGAAGTCATTTAGAGAAAACAAGCAGTCTACATGATCTACGGGTTCTGACTGACCTTCACTTTGCATTTGCACATGTAGGCAGCTCAAGGGAATATAAAGTTTTGCTCTCTGAATCGCTTTTGGGCTTTTTCTGTCTCTTTTAATGTCAGTGTCTGCTTTCCCACTAATTCAGCGGAAGCAGGGGCAGGACATTTTGGATGCCATAAAATGCCTATGGCTTTAGTTGGTGAACCTAGAACAAATACATTAAGATACTAAGCAAATCCTTGGTCTTTCAAAACTAAGAAACTGTTAAAAAAACCCTAGATGGACTTGCCTACGTTTACTTTTGTTTCACATTTGTCCGCATTTCACTACTTTCAGCTCAAACAAACTCACAGTACACACCTTTGAGTTACATTAGAGAATAATCTAGCCCTTTTCAAACAAACTCCTTTCAAAATATCTGTGATTTTTTATGAAGATATTTTTAGTGGACCCATTCTGATGTTATACATGTCCTGTTGCCTGTTGCTTCGATGTTCAGGAACAGAAGTGCTGTTTAGTGTTAAAGTAAGAACCTTAATTGAGACTACAACCTCTTTAGTCCCTGCTGTGCGAAGCTTTCAACCTGTCGGTAACACAGCGACCATTAAAACACATCAGAGCTGAGCTTAAACTGTTCTCTGCCCTTGAGAAAGCTGCGTAGCGCACAGCAAAGGCAGCATCATTTATTCTTCACGACCAGTGTCCCCCTGATGTCCCTGCAGCTTGCTGATCACTGCCTGTCAAATATTTGGAAGACTGAAGAGACCCACTCAGCGGCAATTTTGAAGCTGACAGAGATTTGGGGTTTTTTCATATTTAGGGTATATATAATGAATTATCGTATTTCAACACAAGTTATAGCGCTTCTATTCAAGGCTTCGGATTTAAGCCCGCATTTCAGGTCCGGACGCAGGGGCGCAGCCCAAAACCGTCCCGGCGCCACGAGGCGAATTCCCGCCCCGCACCCCGCACAAACGCCTGCGCCCAAGCACGTGAAACGCGGCGAAACCCTGCGCACGGGCAGCGGCCGTGTCACCCCCACCGTGTGCTCACACAGCCACGGCACCGAGACGCATCCTGGTGGCTCGGACCCGTCTTGCTGTGATGGCACTGCGTTAAAAAAAAAAAAAAAAAAGCCAAACGCCGGGTTTCCGCGGCCGCGGGCAGGGCCAGGCACTGACCGCGCGCAACCCTCCCCACCTCGCCCCGCCCCGCCCCGCGCCGCCACCGCCCTGCAGACAGAGCGCATGCGCCATCCGACGCGCAGGCGCCTTCGCCGCGGGGGTGTGGGGGGAGAGTCCCATGCTGGTGTCCGCGTCCGTCTTATTCCGGGGAGGCGGGCGGGAGGCGCCGCTGGAGCCCGCCGGGTCGCTGGACGAGTTGATGCGAGGCGAGGCGAGGCGAGGCGAGGCGAGGCGAGGCGAGGCGAGGCGAGGCGAGGCGAGGCGAGGCGAGGCGAGGCGAGGCGAGGCGAGGCGAGGCGAGGCGAGGCGAGGCGAGGCGAGGCGAGGCGAGGCGAGGCGAGGCGAGGCGAGGCGAGGCGAGGCGAGGCGAGGCGAGGCGAGGCGAGGGGTGCGGAGCGGAGCGTGGACGGGGCGGCGGGAGGCGGCTCCGCTGGCCTCACGGGCGGGCCTGGCCCCGGGGACGCCGCTGGCGCCGAGGCGGAGGGCACAGGGCGGGCGCGGGGACCGGACCGCGGCTGGGCGGTGAGGGGGCCGCCGCTCCCCGGGGCTGCTCTTAGGCGGCTGCCGGGATCGGGACGGGCGGGGCCTGTAGGGGGGCTGTCACCGGCACGGCGTTAGGCCAGTGGCGAAGTGGCGATGGCTGCTGCCGTTACTCAGCCGTGGGATTTTTAGTTTGTCTTTTTTTTAATTTAAGCCCCGTTATTTTGAGGAGTTGTGAAGTGCTGCAGATGTGACACGCAAGCGGTGGGAGCGTTTGCAGGTATGCTCACCCCACTGGTTTGATGGGGACACCGGTTTGAATCAAGAGTCCTTAACAATGAGTAAAAGGCAATAAATAGGGGAAATGTGATCTTGGTGCTCCCAGCAATCATTTTCTGTTATTTTTATTAGCTTACCTTGGCATAATTACTTTTGGTAAAGTGATATGGACTGGATCTGAAGGTGTAACGCCATGACAACCCCTCTCTGGTTCGGTTGAGTTAGAATGCTTGTTGTTCTTAGCACTAGGATGCTGTGTTGGATTTACATGGCAAAGCTTTGGTAGTGTGGGGGCTACAGGGGTGACATCTGTGAGAAGATACCAGAATCTTTGCTGATGTTGGATGGAGCCAGTGCGAGCTGGCTCCAAGACAAACCTGCTGCTGGCCAAGGCTGAGCCCCTCCTGATGGTGGAAGCGCCTCTATTACAATGTATTTAAGAAAGGGTTAAAAACTGCTGCAGAGCAGCAGCTGGGGGAGAACAGAGAGGAATAAACCTGCAGACACCAAGGTCAGTGGAGAAGGAGGGGAAGAGATGCTCCAGGAGCCGGAGCAGAGATTCCCCAGCAGCCAGTGGTGTAGACCATGGTGAGGCAGGCTGTCCCACTGCAGCCTATGAAGGTCCACAGTGGAGCAGATCTCTACCTGCAGCCCATGGAGGAACCCATGCTGGGACAGGTGGGTGCCCTGGAGGAGGCTGTGACCCCATGGAGTGCATGCGCTGTAGCAGGCTCCTCGTGGGACCCATGGCCTGGTGGAGAGAGGAGCCCACGCTGGAGCAGGTTTGCTGGCAGGGCTTGTGACCCCGTGGGGGACCCATGCTGGAGCAGTCTGTTCATGAAGGGCTACACCCCATGGGAGGGACCCATGCTGGAGCAGTTAATGAAGGACTGCAGCCTGTGCGAAGGGAGAGCCCATTGAAGGCGTTTGTGAAGAACTGTTTTCCATGGGAGTGACTCCGTGTTGCAGCAGGGGAAGAGCATGACTGCAGCCCTCATTTCCTTTTCCCCTGATCTTCTCAGGGGGAAGAAGTAGAGAAGTTGATAGTGAAGTTGACCCCAGGAGGAAGGCAGGGGTAAGGGGAAGGTGTTTTTAGATTTGTTGTTATTTCTCATTATCCTACTCTGAGTAGGTTGGTAATAAATCAAATTAATTTCCCTGAGTTCAGTCTGTTTTGCCCGTGACAGTAGTTGGTGAGTGATCTCTACCTGTCTTTGTCTTGACACATGAGCCTTTCGTTATGTTGTCCAGTTGAGGAGGGGGAGTGAGAGAGCAGCTTGGTGGGCACCTGGCAGCCAGCCCAGCTCGACCCACCACAGATGCTTACCATTCACATTTCTTGTTTTCTCAGTGGAATCAAGGATCCCTTTCCTAGACCTTGTCTTTTTTGTCTTTATCTTTCATGCGTGCGTGTGTGTGTTGGGGGTTTGTTGAGGGTAGGTGTTTATCTGTGTGGCTGGTGGTGTAGAATGCCTCTTCAGCAATAAGAATAGGAGAAATACAGCTTAGGTCAAACGAACAAAAAAAGATGTCAAGAGAAGTGAGATGTAATCAGTTACAGCTTAACAAGGTAGGCTGCTGACATACATGGGGTAAGTTCTGGGATGTTTGGTAGCCGGTGTATGCCTGCTGAGACCAGCTATTTTGACAGGGTCTTTTGCAGTATTTTAGGAGAGGACTACTGTTAAGAATTTGCAAGATAATTATTCCCTTTCATAGCATTCCTGTATTATTTTTTATTTCTGGAGGCAGGGAAATGAGAAAGAACTGCTCAGGTGGAGCTTGTTTTGAATATGGATGGATTTGTTTAAAGGTGATGCTCCTTCCATTGAAAGGTTTGTGTTTTGTATAACGCTAATATCTCTTGTGAGCTGCAACATGAAAATAAATTACACAATGCTCTAAGTTGTTAATGTTAAAGAAGATTCTGCTAAGTGTCTTTTTGGACAGCATGCTGTCCCAAATGTTGTAAGCTGGAGTAAAGCTTGTCAGTAGTTTTCAAGGCTGTTGTTGATAGATGGTAGAGACCCTTGTCAGCTCTCGTGAGCCTGACTCTCCTTGGTTTTGTGATAAAAGACAGTCAAAAATAGGAAGCACTATTCTGCTGTTGCTTTTACAGTTCTTGGGATTGTTGTGTGAAAATTCTGTCATTCCTAGGAAGGACAGAAAGGGTCTGCAAGAAGGTCTGCTTATACCTATTGGTAGACGAGGCTTAGCATACTGACAAGAGTCGGCAGGAACCATGGTTCCTAAAGGTGACAAAGCAGTTGTTCAGAATTACTTTTTTTTTAATTAATAGAAAGTGGTCTCCAAATTAAAGTAGCTACTGAAACTGAAGAAGAGGATAAACCTTCACCTTTTTGTTTTATTTCTTTTCACAGTGTCTAAGTCTTGACCTAATCTTAATAGCTTTCACGTTTTCAGTGCCAAAAAATAACATAACGGGTTAACAAAGGGGTTTGGTGGCTTGTTTTTTTTTCTAACTCAAGATTTAGTTAGTGCTGAGGTTCCTTTCTGTAAAACATACTTGGAATTTTCTGCAATGATTTTGACTATCTTTTGGCTCTGCAGTTGCTACTAAAGGCAGCTGTGCTTTTTCTAAATATGTTCTTATTACTGTCTTTGTCTCATTATAGCATTGTTCTCAGAGTGTGCAAATGATTGTGTGATGTTTCTGTGGAGGTTATTTGCTACTGGGAAGACTGGAAATGATGCTTTGAGAAGTGGGATATAAATGAGTAAATAGCATCATGGGGAGGGGAGGTGTGACCAGCTCAAGAATGCATTTAACAATTCCTAACCATTTTCTGATTAAAGACTTGAGCTGCGAGTTTGGTTGACCTCCAGATGCCAACATGAATGTTACATGAAAGCGCATCTCTTCAAAGCTTTCAAAGAACAGTAGCCACTACCCTTGGACTGGGTACTATTTCCTTGAAGGTTTTTTTTACTGATTTTTAAACTTGCTAAATGTTGGCTGTGAACTTTTTAGCTGTTCTCAGAAGGATGAAATGTTAATGGTACTATGACAATACTGCCAGTGATCATCCTCCATGATTTGTTTCTTTGGGGGTGCAAAGTCAGCAGAGAGAAAGTAAGTGTTCCAAATATGTATAGTGAGAAGTAAGACTTACTTTTGCAGAGATGCGTAACTGTGAAATCATATGCATACATTAGGAGAACTATAAAAGAGCATGTAATGTTTGTAATTTACTAGTGCGAAATAATAGCATTCAACAGCCTAGTTATGAAGAGGTATTCTATTAAGTATATATCTGAGATAAAAAAACTTTCTGCTCTTTGTGCCTGTGCAAATTCCATGTGGGAAATAGGTAATAAAACAATGTGTTAAAGGTAAGCTTTAGTCTCTTTTTTTTGTCTTGGCAATACTTAGCATTAAATGTTTTAGCCTCCCCATATTTTATAGCTTATAATTCTTTTATGTAATTTCTAAAGAAAGAGAACCCTACTTACTTAGTATTAAGCATGTAGGCAAATTCATGCCCACTCGGCAGACTCCTTTAGTATGGACAGAAGTGCTCTGTTGAATGATGATGACACTGTGATGCTTGAAGTTCTTTTTGTAGTTAAGGGTGACGGCATTGGATTTCTAGCTTGTCAGGTTTCCAATAGCATGCGTTTTTAATGTTGTCTTCAAAAAATGCTGTTAGAGTTGGATGCAGTGGATTCTTTCAGCTTTTTTCTCAATGTTTTGCAGTTGCATTGCTATCTAAGCTTTGCAGTGGTGCATGGAGTCGCATCTTTATTTTTGATTCATCTGGTTCCCAGTTCTAAAGTTCAGATCAGAAACACATATCTGTTCAGTCGAGGATGCAACTTTCTCCCTCTTGCTACAGTGAGATTTTATTTCCTTGTGGGTAGCTTCGGTTGTAAATGGCTAGAACCAGAAGGAGTGGGATGAGGAAGGCCAGTAGCAGAGTACAGACCCTGAATTTCAGGAGAGCAGATTTTAACTTATTCAGGGGACACTTTGGTAGAACACCATGAGAGATGGCTTTGCAGGGTGAAGGAGTTGAGGAAAGGTGACAGAGCTATAAGCACAGCATACGGTGCAAGAAAAGGCCATCTCAATACTCAGGAAGCCAGCTAGATGTATTGGAAGACCAAGCAGTGTGCTCCAGTGCAAAACTGGCAGTGTACAGGAGGCAGAAGCAGGAACAATCTACAGAGGCGTGGTTTAGAGACAGTGTTTGGACATAAAGGGATGGTGTTAGAAAAGCCAAAGTTCAGTGCAAATTGAAACTTGCAAGGGAAGTCAACCGCAACACGAGGAGCTTCTACTGTTACATTAGTAGTAAAATGTTGAACAAAGGAAAGTAGGACATTTTCATGGTACTATGTCGGCTGGCCGATGCCCTTGTGAGATTGCTGTCTGATAATTTTCAAAAGGTTGTGGAGATCTGCAGTGACTGCAGAAAGGCAAACAACCCATTTTTGAAATAGGCCAAAAGGTCAGCGTGGAGCACAAGCTTGTCAACCCTGTCTCAGTCTGTGGGAAGATCAGGGACTGCATCCTCTTGGAACACGTTTCTGGGCATCAGGAGGAGGAGGATGATGATCCAGTCGACTCTAGTACAAGCCAGTCAGTATCACTTCAGTCCCTGGGAAGGTTGGGAAACATATCCTTGTAGAAGCTATTTTTAAATGCAAGAAGAACACAGTGTGACTAGGAGCTGTCAGTGTGGATTTATCAAGGGTAAATCATGTCTGCCTGACCAACCTCATTGCTTTCTATAATGAGGTAACTTGTGCTGTGATCAACAGGAGGGCAGTGGATGTTGTATACTTCACCAAGACATTTGATAACAGTCTTCCGTTGTGTCCCTATCACCAACTGGTGAAATACGGCCTGGGCAAATGGACAGTACAGTCAGTGGAAAAATGGGTGGATGGTTGGGCTCAAAGCATGGTGATCAGTGATGCAAAGTCTATCAGGTTGGCAGGGCTTTCAGCACTGCTCCTGCAGTGTTCTAGTGTCAAAGGTGGGATGTTTGCCTGCTGGCAAGGCTGTCCTCTGGACAAACTAGAAAACAGGCTGATGGGAACCTCAGGAATTTCAACAATGGCAAATTCCCTGTCTTGTCCCAGCCCTTACAGTACATGCTGGGGATGGGCTGGCTGGTGAACAGTTCTATGGAGATGGCCATGGGCCTGGCAGGCAGTGCCCCAGGCAGTGTAAGCAGGACGCTGCCTGGGGAGCCAGGCTAGGCTGCGGTTTATCCACCTCTGCTTAGCACTCGATAGACCTTGTATGGACGTGTCCAGTTTTGGATCCCCCAGTATAGGAGGGATACTGATCAGCAGGAATGAATTCAGGAGAGAGCATTGAGACAGTGGGGTTGGAGTTCTTGAGCTGTGAGGAGAGGCTGTGAAACTGGGGCTAGTTCCCCAGGGAGGAGGGACAGCTTCAGGGATACCCAACAGCAGCCTGGCACTGGTGGGAGGGGGATGAAGAAGACAGGCAGGCTCTTCATCGCCAGCCTGAGCTTTTTTGCAACAGACTGCTGTGAAGAGAAAGCTTTTATCAGTCAAGACAGCTCAGTAAGGTGGTGCTTTCTCTGTTATTGGAGGTTTTCAAGCCCTGATGGGACAAAGTCGTGAGCAATGTGGTCTGACCCCGTAGCTGAACTTCTTCTGAACAGGAGTTTGTCCTTTGATCTCTGCCAGCCTTAATGATCCAGTGATCCCATAAAATGTCCAGGCATTCCATATGCACACAGAAGTGCCTTTGCTGAGGGTAAATGCTGAAGACTGAAGAGCTCTTTAGATGGTATTTAAATTCATTAAATTGCTTTGATATAGCTGTCGCATTGTAAATCTCTTGTAGATGTGTAGTGTAGATGGATTGAAATTGAGAAATTGTTTCTGATGGGGGGGGGCAATAGACTTCTAGTCTGCCTGGAATAACTGATTTGTGCTTCCATTGAAAGTGTGTACTGTGCTTCTGATGATCCTCTACTGTAGTTTCTTCTTTTAATATGAATAATAAAAGTTAACTGGTGGCAGAAAGCATGTAATTCCAGTGTGTCTGTGTCAAAGCTACCCAGATAGGAACCTTCCATCATTTTACTGCTTGTTAGGTAAAACTGGAGGGGGTTGGTTTTTATGACTCAGTTGGTATATACAAATAGGTTTAATGCATCTAGATCCGCTAGAGTTATTAGACGTGCTCAGCAGATCTAGATATGTCTAGAATTGTTTGCTGTAGCAATTGTATTTCTTTTCTAAACAAAAAGCAAGATGTCAACTCTAGTTGAATGTGTGTTCATTTATTATATGGACACCTATTCTCTCAAAATGCAATTAAGTCTATTCTAAAACAATACAAACCCATACTGACATCATTCTGAGTACAGTTAACAGTTGAGTTTTTTTCCTCCTAAACTTTCAGAAATGTAGCTCACAAATAATATGGGAATATTTTGCTGTTAACTGCCAGGAATATGTATTCATTGAGGTGGTAACTATTAATTTTGGGTTTTCCTGCTGTGAATGGTATTTGTTGTGACACATTGCACTTACATGTTTCCAGGGTTTAATTCCATCCTTTTGAAAATAAGCAGCAAGATTCTGAATACCTCACATCGATAGTATGTCTTGAAGTTGGAGTACTGTGCACGTATATGTTTTTTCAGTGCTTATTGCAAAGGATTACAGTTAGGTTTTCAGCAAGTGCTAGATTCTTTACTTTTTTTTTGAGGAAGCCATCCTAAGTGACTGAAGGTGTGTTTACAGTAAACTGAAATGTTTGAATGTTTATTGTTGGCCATCAGTTTCACTGGTTCTGTTTTCTCTCGAATTTAGGTTCCTGTGTGCTTGTGTTGCCTGGAATATTCCATCTTACAGAGAAGTTTTTTTTGTCAAGTGTTCTAGCCCCTAACTACAGTTGCCATTTACAGTCTCACAGGTGGGTCTTTTGTTTGTTTTACTTCTGGTTTTGCATGAAATAATTTAAAAATTTATGGAGAATTTTGCATTTTAAATCATGTTTTAGAAACTGTGAACATTCCTCTTGAGCTGTCCCATTTTTGAGTGAATGAGGTATAGTTAAAATGCTCCCAAGAATAAATGTTCTTGGGAGTAGACATATGCTGTACTGTATGGAATTGTGTGTTTGCTCTATCTTTGAGAAATGTCAGTCACCCTTTCTTTGTGCAAGACCAGTGAGTATTCAGCATTTCTTGGGTTTAAGCCCATAAAGCAAGGTGATATGGTAGACTTAAGAGGGGGAAGAAAATGTTTTAATGCTTACATGTGCTGTTAAGTACAACATAAGTCTTGTGTACTTTTTCTGGCAAATAGCACACTTTCTTTCCTATTCCTAAGTATATTTTTTTAATCTCTCTTGCAGAGTGAAAGTTAGTGTCATACAACAGAGCCAAAATGTTGGATGACATCAAGAAGCGGTTTGAATTTCCTAATGCAGTTATTCAGTCACAGGTAATTTTTTTAAAAAATATTAAACAAATTGAATTGTCTGTGGAAACTTTTGTTCCAAGGCCTGTTGCCTGACTGTAAAAGGGTGAGAAGGAAGACCTTGTTTTGTTTTGTTTGTTTGGTTGGTTTTTTTCTCCAAAGGCAGAAAACCATATAAGTAGGGTATTCTTAAGCTGCAAACAAATGCGGATTGCCCTTTCTGTGTAATCCAAACGTTGGACATAATAGCTCATCACTGTAAAGTCTTTGCAGGAAAATCAGAAACTTTACAGAACTGGAAGGTTTAAGTGGGGTCAAATGTTTTTTATTGACCCTGCGATCTCAAGAGAAGAAAGGAGTTACTTGATGTTATGTGTGAGATTTGAAATATTTGACAATACTTTATAGAACTGTCTTTAGGACTTGTCCGTTTTCTTCCTGTGTGGTGAGAGCTAATGAACTACTGCAGTCTTACATGTCATCAAAGGGTAACTGTATACAGCTCCACTGTGATCAGCTGACCAAACCTGATTTATTTTCAGATCCATGCATTGGCTCCTGGTCATGTTCACCTGAAACTTTCTCATGTGCGTGAAGTGTTTATCATGGTATTTTTAATGGACAGGAAGGAAGAAAGTAACAGTTTCTGTGTAAAAAAAAAAAAAAAAAAAAAAAAAAAAAAA
>VZSC01009457.1:24528-37822 GCA_013398225.1 Steatornis caripensis
AAACAAAAAACCCCACATTTCTTGCTTTGGCCATCTCTCATTTCAGTATTAAAAATAAATCTCTTCTGCTATAAGATTGTTGCTAACTTCCGCATTTTCTTCTTCCTTTTGAATTCAGGATTAAATATGTAGCCATTTGTTTGATAGAATAAGTTGATGTGAATGCAGTCTGTGCAACCTGATGTCTCTGTTGCCTTTTCAGTTCAGCTCAGTATACATTGGTTTACAATAACAAAGTTTGAAAGAGAGACCCAGAAGTCCCTTTGTGATCAGCTTGGCGTTCAGGAGAGGAAGTCATGTCCCTGAAAGCTAGAGTTCATGTAAGGTCTAGCAAAGTGTCTTGTACTGCAGATGAGTTCACATCATTACTAGCCTTGATGAGTAGAACTTGGCGTCTTTGAAGGAGTTCATTTTTCTTAGGTGCTGGGGAATGTCATCATGGTACAAGTATTGCTGAAATGTCTTGGTTTATCACTACAGCTGCAATCATTAAGGGCTATGAGTGTGCTTTCGTTGACTTTGTGCTGTGCGTTGGCTGTTTTGCTAGTTCCGACTGATATTCTGTGACATGTGAAGAGCATGGTGTAATCTTCAAACTAGCATCAGGCTGGGATTCAGCTTTGTGTCATGTCTTGTCTTTCTGGGATGAACCAAGACATCTGCTCTGCGGAGCATGTCACCTACACAGACAAGGATCAGCAAAGTGAGGAACTTCAGCATACTTTTGGACATCAAAAAATTTTACTGGTGAATCAAGTTCTTAGAATGCAGTGGGATAATGTACATTTTGACTTTCCTGTGTAGCTCACTGCAAAAGCCTTTTTCTATTAATAAGCTGGTTTTCCAGCCTAATGAAAGGGTCTTAAGGATGTGAGTGTGAATTAATTTCTGAAGTTCCTTATAAGCAGGACAAAGAAAAAATAATAGAAGATCCACTTGGTAAGTGCACTCAAAAAATCTAATTTGCCTGGGGAGCATGTTGTTGTGCTTGCAATGGGATACCTGCAAAGAAATAGAGATAAATATCTGACTTGGTCCCATTTTTTCATTCTGTTTTCACAAGACTAAGGTTCCCAAATTGTCTTTTTAAGTCAAATGTGTTTAAGTACATATTAAAACCTTTCAAAGGCATAATCCTTGTAGTTTAGGAATGTTTAAAGTGTCATCTTTCCTGGAAATAAGAACTGTTATCTGAGTGCTACTCTTTGTCATGTCAGGCTAGCAGCTCTTAGTGAAATGAAGTGTAAATAAATCCTGAAAGGATAAGGAACCTGAACACATTTAAAATAATCTGTTCATGTCTTTTTGTACACTAACAAACCAGAAATGTTACTACTATTTTTTTCTTGCTGGCTTCCTACTTTACTTTTTCCAAAAGGATCTGTCCTCATGGTAGAAGAGTAGATGCAGCTACTGTTCTGGGTACATTTTGATAATCTGAAACATTTTTGTCCTCTTACTGTGAAAAGATGTCCTTCTGTCTCTCACATAAAGGGTTTTTTATGTAGCAATATCAATTATTATGGAACAAGACAGAGTAAGGAAAAGAAAACAAGAACAAGAGAGAGTTGGAAAAGAAAAGCCTGGATTCAAACACCCTGAACCCTTTGAGGGTATTTCAGTATTTCAGTGCACATTTTGATTTTTAAAGGCAGTTTGAGGAAATCTGACATTCCTTCTGTTAATATACAGTGAGATGCTCAATCTTAAATCTCAAATAAATAAACATACACTGTTCTTTAGAACTGAAGCTTTTTTTTGGAGGACCTTGAAGATTTAAATCTTGTTCGTGGTCTCTGCCACAGAATAGCTTTGTGGGGAATACTGTTAAGTTCAAATGCCTTGTTGAAAGTAAATGAGACATTTCTGACAGTAGGTATGCTAGTATGTTTGTCATCCGTGTTTAGCAAAACTTGTGAGGCACAGATTTGGGCAAGTTGCTTAGATTTTCTGTCTTCTGCTTCATCTCTTGCTTCTACTGCACTACCTATATGGTCTCACTGTCTGCACTACCTATATAGTAAAGCATTTAATAATTACTACACTGAGGGCTGTATAGCAGTGGAGCTGTAAATGTCTGTTACAGCTGATGAACTAAATTATCTGCAATTCCCAAGTATGTACCTGGTTCTGATCTTGTAAGAGATTCTATACAAAGAGACCCTTGGATCTCTGTAGAGCCCTATGGAATTTTGTTTCTTTTCTGCCTCAGGATGACAGTAAAAAGTAGTAGGGCAGCATTATGGAGATTTTTGGCATTAAAACTATTTCAGCTTCCTTACAAGTAAGTTTGGCATTTCAAATCCTGATGAAATGATTGCATGCAACAGCAGCGTAAATTCTTCCTAATGGAGAATTGAAAGATAACACTTGATCTGCATGTGTTTTTTATTTCTTTTTGTCTTTTAGGCAGTGGGTCATCTGATTGCTGCAGTACTGAAAGAAAATGTCTCTTCGGAGAAGATCAGACAGGCATCTGACCAGGTGTGTGGCATTCTTTCACTTCTGTCTCCTCCCATCGATATGTGCTTAACATTTTCCTATGGTTTCCCATTTCTCATTGTGTAATTTTAATAAATCTCAAAGTTAAGTCAGGTAGTTAGCAACATGTGTCTGGGCGTACAGGTAGAAGCAGTAAATCTCTGGGATCAGGTACTGGTTTCGTCTGGAACAGAGCTGATTTTCTGTCTAGCAGCTAGGATGGTGCTGTGGTTTGGCTTCAGTATGAGATTTGGTATGAGGAAAACGTTGATAACACACCAATGTTTTTAGTTATTACTAAGAGAGCAAGGACCCCATGTTTTGCTGGTGTGCAGCTGCACAAGAGGCTGGGAGGGAGTATAAAAAGCCCCCTGGCTTTATCAGGGGGGTTATAGTAGATGATCTCCAGAGGTCACTTCCAAAACCTGCCATTGATTCTGTGATAACCAGAACAACAGATCCCATTTGGCCAGTGGAGCATTCCATATCATATACTGTCATCGTTGGTACATAGATGAGAGTTGGGCTGGAATTGTGTTTTTTGGGATCTCTCTCTCCTCTGGAATCTCTAGTTGGGAATGAGCTGGGCTGTGGTCAGAGGGTGATGAACAAATGAATTGTGCATCACTCATTGATTACTATTACTATTATTTCATTTATTATCATTATTATTTTATTTCAATTATTAAATTGTTTTATCTCTGCCTAGGAGTCTTCTTGCCCCTTCTCCTCCAATGCTCTTTCCCATCCACCTGGGGTGGGGGAGGATAGGGTGGAGGGTGAGCGAGCAACCACATGATATTTAGTGGTCTGCTGGGTTAAACCACAACATCAGAAGAGCAGTTTTAGTTCCATCGTAAGTCTTAATGGCAGAAGTCTTAATTCTGCAGAAGATCAACATCTAGCTATGCTCAGTTTAAGAGAGTTTTATTTTGTTAAATTACTGCAGGTGAAGTGTGATATGGTGAGACATTGTCACTTGTGTAGTGAAGTCTTTTACATCACTATAAAAATTTTGTTTTGCATACCTGTACTGGTGTTATATTTTGTATTAGCTAAGTAGAGCTTATATTTCTTAAAGACAGAGCATGGTACAAAGGAATACAAGCTTGCTTTAGTGCAGATCTGTCTTGTTAAATGAGAGGCATATGAAATGCTGGCATTCACAAGTGTCACAGCAGTGCAAAGAGGCGTTAGTTAGGATTTGCTCCTCCATTTTTTTCTCCCTGAAAGCTGACTTGTGCGAAAATGAGCAGAAAACAATTTGCGGATTTTCCTCCCAGTCTGAAGTCTTAAATGCCGCCCTCCTGCAACGAGCAAACTCAAACCTGAGAAGTGCTGAGTTTTGATGTGAGGGACTGTTGGAGGTGTGTAGTTTCTCGAACAGAAGCTTGTTCAACAGTCCTCATCAGAATCATGTTCCCAAATGTCATTCTGTTTTGAGATACAAGCTGACTCTTCCCATTTGTCACCCATGAAGGTATTAAACTGAAATACAGCAACAGCTTCTGAAATGCTAAGAAGCAGAAGATCATGCCACTTAGACATAACAGGCTCTCTTTTTATTCAAGAGCATTTTGCAGTGTTTGGTTGTTTAAAAACATTCCTTCTTTCTCCATTTGGAAGCTACAAAGTCAGCAGACTGACCTGTGAATGCAAATTTAGCCTGAAAACAAGCAGCAGTTGTGATGGGTACTGCCAAAACTTTGTGCTTACCCGCAAATAGAACTGAGGACTTCATGTAGAGAGTAAAGATGACCTAACCTCTGGATAGCCCTTTCTACGCCTACCTTTGCCTGTCTGCACTACACCTTGCTGTAGACATAGCTTGACCCTGCAGTTCCTGAGTTGTCTCCGGTTACATCTTAATCGTTCTAAGGAAAGTGAAATCGATGATAGCCTACCTGCATAGGCACAGCTGAAAAATTCACCAGCCTTACCTTTTTCTCAGACACTCATATCACTACTGAGGGCATAGGCAGTAGGGGCAGGAAGGTGGAAACTGTCCTGGGAAAGGCCTTTTGTAGGTGTAGAATCTGTACCTCAGCTTCCTCTCTTGTGTTCTGTAAGACTTCAGGAGAAGCTGTTGACCAGGTTTTTGTTTAAAAGTGTGTTTGAGATGAATGAAGATAAATCAGTGTCAGACCTCTCATTGCTTTTGCCTCATGCTCTTGACTTCAGACTCCTGCTCTGAATTTGCTTTGGGAGAAGTGCTGCAGTGAGAATGTTGCCTTGCGAACAGCCTGCTCTGAGGGTTTGGTGGCACTTGTTGCAGAGAAACATGCCGAGCCTGACTATGTTCTTCATGGAGCTCTCAACCTAATTCCCTCAGCAAGGTAATGTTTGATTGCCTGATTTTGTGTCTTTTGTCAGCTGGTTATCAGTTGTTGGTTTCCCCTTATAAATACAAGGGAAGAGGACAGGTTCAGTGACAGTATCTTCACATAAGCTGTGACATTAAGGTCTGGCATTGCCCTGCTGCTCTGCTGAAGACTCTTGCTTTGTGACAGTAAGGGTCAGTATGCATGTGACAGTATGGGTCTGCCTTCAGAGCTCATAGAGTATCCTATGCACATAAGCTGAAATTGTTAGCCGTTCAGACTAATGCTGTGAACTTTGAATGTGGAACCTTGGAAATGAATGCACTGCCTAGTTTTGTTGCCTCTATCATGGGGAAGGGGGAAGAAAATGGCAGCAACTTCTGTTATAAGGGAGGACAGGAACTTCATAATCAGTCTGTCCGAATAACTGTTTGCTCAGATAGAGTCGCCATAAGACTGTGGGTGAGGATTAGGAATGCTGAGTTTGGTTTCCTTGTCTGCTGAGGAAGAAATCTAACTCTTTACCTAACTCTGCAGCTACTGCCTCTTACAAAATTTTGCAGAGATATTGCCTACATCTCACAATGCTGTTTGGAGCTAGTCTACCTGTGCAACATACTGAGAGAATGCAGTTGTGGGGGAAAAAGACACTGTGCATAGAATTGTAAATGGGAAGTAAAATGATAATTGGGAAGATGACGGTAGATTTGAATGGAAACCTTAGGACAAACGGCAAAGAAAGCCAACAGAATGCTGGCGTGCATCAACAAGGGTATCGCCAGCAGAGATAAAGACGTCATTATCCCACTCTACTCAGTGCTTGTCAGGCCACACTTGGAATACTGTGTGCAGTTCTGGTCCCTATTATGCAGAAAAGATGTGGACCAGCTGGAGAGGGTGCAGAGATGATCAAAGGGCTGGGAAGCCTGCTGTATGAGGAAAGGCTGAGAGAACTGGGTATGTTCAGCCTTCCAAAGAAGCCTTGGGGGAGACCTCATCACCATGTTCCAGTACTTAAATAGTACAAAGAAATGGAGACTCTCTTTTTACAAGGAGTCAGGTGGAAAAGACCAGGGATAATGGCTACAAGTTACTCCTGGGGAGGTTCTGTTTGGAGGAAAATTTTTCACAATGAGAACAATCAGCCACTGGAATAATGCCCCCAGGGGAAGTGGTGGATTCCCTAACATCAGGCACCTTTAAGATTAATCTGGACAGGGTGCTGGGCCATCTTGTCTAGACAGTGCTTTTGCCAACGAAGGTTGGACCAGATAATCCTTGAGGTCTCTTCCAGCCTGATACTCTGTGTTTCTATGATTCTTATAAAGTTCCTTGGATTATCTTTCTTGCTTGTAATTTTTGGCAGCTAACTGGATTTCTGCACTAAGCGTTCTCATTCTCTTCCTAGAGAATGCTAGAGTTGTTTTCAGCCAAGGCAGCCAATTGGCTCTACCCCTGTGATACATTGTGCTGGTGGGCTCAGCAGCAAGGTTGCAAGAACCACGCTGTTCAGGACATGTTTTTCACCCCTTCTAACCTTCACATAATCAGTTTTAGGCTGAGGTTTCTCATGCTGAGTCTGAGCCAAAAGTGAGTTTAGATTTGAGTAAACTAGTGAAATGCTTAAGGAATCAGATATTTTAAAGAAGACTGTTTCTCTTCTTATGACTTGCTTGTTTACAGCTAGGATCTTGCTGTGATGATGCTGATTCTATGGCGAGTTTACAATAGGTGGTTATCCCTAGGACAGGCTTTGTAAATATATTTTTATAATATGAATAATTTCTGCAAACCACTGTCTTCTAAATGTCAAAACTTTACTAGTTCTGTTTGGAATTAAGGGAAGAATCTACATTATTAACAAAGAAGTAAAAGCACCTGTGCTTAGACTACAAGAACCTTAGTCCTGTGCAGTAAGTTGAAGGGAAAGTTTAATTAGCTGTGGCTTGCAGACTAAGAAATGTGAAATTCCTGTTCAGCTGAGGGTTTGTTACAGTATCAGTGTAGGAAATAAAGAACTAAGTGTAGGAATAATAAAATTAAATGTTAATTCAATTTTGTACTTGAGAAAATAAAAAGTGTAAAATGGGGTATTTAGAATTGAGTTAACCTTACAAAACCAGAGTTATGTATTGAAAGGGCTTGGATCTGCCCCATTTCTACGCCATTGTTAGATTTTTTCCATGTGTGAAACCAACACACATGACCGATTGCTATAGTAAGTGCTGGCAAATTACCCAGGAACCTTTTATGTATGTTTGGCTTCTTCCCCTCCGCCATCCCCAAGTTGCCATGATTGAAATTGTATCCACTATGGGTTGCAAAGCAGGGTTTATATAGCCTAACCACAGAAGTCTGCGGGATTAAAATGTCTGTAGTCTCAGGAGCTGATTAAACTGACAATTTTGGATGGGTTCATATCATATACATTTTTTTTCCCTTGACTCTTTTAAAATTGTAACCTACTGTTTGTCATCCTGTTCCCTGCCAAATTTTCATCCAGGTTTGCTCTGTGGCTTTGCACTGTGCAGTGTCTCTAAAATATGAAGTAAATGTGAAACTAGCAGTGAGTGGCAGCAAGCAGAAAGGTGCTTGCAACCACTGAGCACCATTTAGTGCTGAGTGGAGTTAGGTGAATGTTTTATTGGCAAAGACTACTCATGTTGTGTTCTTGCTTCTCTTCCATTATGATGAATTTAATAGGGGCTTAATGGTCCTGCTGTGTTTTATTTTGTCAGATGTATCAAATTCTGCATTCTAGGAAAGACATTTTGCTTTGTCAGAGGTGAACATCCAATGCTTATTGAGTTGACTTGTTATGTGGCTCATCCTATTTGCTCATTATACAAATGGGAATTATTCTTACTTCTGTGGTGCATCATTGTACCATAACTGTCTCTTAGACCCAGTGTTCAGTTTCCTCTGATGCCCAAAGAGTTTAAACTTCATGAAACTTCATATTTGTATGTGTGTATGCATATATACAAAATATGTGTCCATGTGTAAATATATACATGCACATTTTAACACATTTTAAACATTGGTCTTCAGCTTTCTGTGTAGATCGTGATGGGAATACTCTGTGGCGTGTATTCAATAATGAATGGGCATAAATAATAAAGTCAGTCTATTAAAAACCTGTGAAACAATGGATTATTGTAATCTTTAAGAAACTGTCAGAAGGATTTCTGTATCTGTTTTCAAAATGTTTTTATCACCTGAACATCTGTGTCTGTAGGAGGTGGGGATATCCTTGCAATATGTCATGCCGTTGTGCTGCTTGTGTTCAGGAGCTGAGTGCACAGCCTAAAGCAGCCGTTCTTCCCCCACCTCCTGCCTGAGAATTAGGACCAGCGGTATGGGAGTTTCAGAACAGGGAAGCCTGTTTTCGTATTGAGTGTTTTATGGTTTGTTTCTCCCCTTTCTGCATAGTTACCCAATTGAAGCTGGGGAATATGCTAGCAAATTCCCTTTTAACTTACTCTTCTAGCCATGAAGTATCTAAAAGGTTGTTGTTCTCTACACCCAACCAAAAGGCTCCTTCCTCCTCTGTTACATTGACCGTATTGGGATTTGGAAGCCCGCTGCACGCCTTGCTGTTGGCTGCCTTGCAGCAGAGTTCTGTTGAACCTCCTATTTTCTTACATAGCCAGATTTCAGTGTTTCGAGGGCCAGGTGTCATAAAACCCAGTTATTTTGAAGATTACAGCCACATCTTAAAACTAGTCCATTTTTGGAAGACGGAAAGAAAACAGAAGCATATTCTGTCAGTTTTGATCTTGGACAGTATTTTCTAGCACTGTTGGCAAAAGTATGAAAGGCACAGAAGAAAGAATTTAACACTTTATGTGTATCTGGAATATGAAACTAAACATTTACTGGTGCGGAGACCCACTGTGGGTATCTCTAGATGTTCCCTGGTGTGCCATACCAGCTTATGGAAAACAGCCTGTCTGCAGGTGGTGGTAAGTATAGTAAAGATTTGGCAGTTAGTGGTATCTGCCTGTGTGTTCGTATTGTCATTTATGAATGACGTGAGGGCTCTTAAGGTTATGATTCTATAATCATATGATCCTTTGCCTTTGCAATTTTTGAATCTTCAGTAAAGTGTTTGTAAATATCAAGTAGTGATATTTTGTTGTGATTACATGTTGTTACCACAGGTTGATGTTGGTCCAGCCTGCATGTGTGAACTTCTGTTCTTTAGCAGTGTTCGTGTAAAGTCTCCCTGTTCTTTGATAGAAATTGCTTAAACTTGTTCAGATTTTTTGGTAGACCTTGAAAGTCTAGATGTACGTATTTTCTGTTCATAATTTTGGAAGTTGTTTGTGAAACATACTGCACTCTATGCCAAACAGTTAGTATTACTGTATCTCAGTTTGCTGATGTGTTACGGACGATTGTTTGTTTGCCCTATGAGAGGGTTACATAAATTCTGCATAACTTCTTGTTTCCAGCTCACCATCTGAGGAGACCCTGCTGTTTTCGATTCACTGCTGGAGCAGTGGAATTACAGATAAAATTGATTTCTCAGATTTTTTGCTGCTAGGAAGCAAAGAAGGGGTAACAGTAAAAAAGAAAAACAAAAAACTCCCAGCATCCAGTTGTCTTTGTCCTCATTTATCTTGCCCTGTGCAATAGAAGTACATTTTTGTTGGGTGATGATCTCTTATAATTGTATATTGTGTTAGCTCTTTCTGTTCATTACGTGAATTAAGTGAGGAGTAATTATAGTTTATTAACATAAACTATCTAATAGATTTTTAGGGATCATTATGCAATTGTATAACATGTGCTAGGTGAAAAGTCAAAGAATCAACCATGGCTCTTTTTTCCTCTGCCTCTACATTTTCATCTTGTGAAAGAGTGCTTCGTTATAGAATCCAGGCTATTTTCTTGAGAAGGGATTGGGTTGGATCTGGTATGGCCTGGTTAGAAAGGTGTGAAAAGGTTGGAAACATGTGGAAAGCGCTTAATTATGAAGGGGTGAGCAAAATTTTGAAAGTTGTCCTTGTAAGCGCAGCCAAGCAGTAATAAGCTCTAGACTTCTCGAGCTCTTTCCTGCATGGTCACAGAGCGTTTTTCCCCCTTATGGTGGACTTCGGTAATTTTGTTAGTGTCTCTCCAGGAAAATGTGGGAAGTCTATCAAAATTCCAGAAATGCTGTTGCCTATTTCCTGAATGGTAAATTTAACAACGTAGGTGGAGGGATATAAAATAGCTGCATATGTCTATTTTATGTAGTCTTTGGCTCCTGAGATCAAAAGTCAGCACAAACTAGATGTCTCCAGTGTCTTTTCTGACAGTATGACTTCTCTTGCTTTCTCCCATTGGACGGTAGCATAGTTGAAATTTGTGTTTCATTCTGGATGTTTACCTGTATACCTGCATTCGGAGAAGAGCAAATTTTCTGTCTTTAACATACTAAAAGCCCCAGTTGCAGTTAAGCTAGGGACAGCAAATGGAAGATATGGTAAAAGCGAACCCTCAAAAGTTTTAATATGCATTAGTTATTCTTTCTGCTGTTTTGCTTGTTACGTGAAAGGTAAAACAAAGACACATGGATGCACAACTTGCCCAAAATTGTGTAGGCACATGTGAGGAGGTCTTAAGGAGAACTCAAGGCTTCTTGAGTGTCAGTTCTGTTCCTGAGTTCCTCCTCTTGTGGAAGAATCACCTAATGTAACTACATGTGATGTGTGTATTTTTGTCAACAGGAATGTGCATGGTTTAGTAAAAACTATTTGGAGATTACTACAAATCCAAGCTATTCAACTGGGAAAAGATGGAGAAGAGGCTGTTCAGAATCTGTATGGGATCAGGTTAGTTTCAAATTGGTTTTATTTAGATACTATAATAGCTTTTTGTCTGATTTCTAGAAAAAATAGATATTAACGGTTGACACTGAATTTCCGTCTGTCTCTTCGTTTGTTTTTTTTTAATCTGTCTTAACTATGCAGGTAATCAAACACTGCTATAGGTTGCTCGTAGATGATGTGGAATCTCCATCCTTGGAGATAACAAAAACTGACTGCATGTGATCCTGGGCAGCCATCAGTAGCTGACTCTGCTTGAGCCCATGTTGGGCTAGATGATCTGAGGAGGTCCCTTCCAACCTAAATGCTTCTCTGATTCTGTGATTTTTTTTTTTGGTTTAAAGTTTTAGGGAGTTTTATTGTACAGGGTTAAGATTGCCACCATAAGCTCAAAAGGGATAATGGCAACATGAAGGCTGTGTGCAAGGAAGAACAAATACTGGAACTTGTTCAAATATAGTATCTGGATGATCGCTAATAGTCCTTTTAATAAGTCTTTTGTTTTAAGACTGTGGACCACTTCCCTCTCACTTGCTTTTCCTGCTTTATTTCTGTTATCAAAGTAGGCTTCCTGAATGCTGTTACTGTTAAAGTGGTTGCCATTTAAGAATAAATGATTTAAAGATGCATCCAGAGCTACTCGTATAAAGCTGCTTGTCATGCGATAGCAGCCTTCCTAAGGGGACATCTTAGTGACTTCATGCAGCTCTTGAGAAACCATGAGTCAGTGCTGACATTAACAGCTGCTATTGTATCTTTTTCTGGAGAAGGTCCCAGCTTGGTAGATGTCACAAACATTTTCCAAGTTGCTTGTTATGCAGTTAAGAGGTATTATTCTAGCAGGCTGTAGCTATAATGCTTTAAGGATATAAAAAGCACTATTTGGAATTCAAGAGTCATGTCTACTTAAGTCAAATGAAGTTGTGAAGAAAAGTGAAACAGACTAGATGCGCTTGCATTCCTGAAATCCTGTGTGCCTTTGTTTTTCTACCTATATCAATTCTTTCTACAAAGTCCACACTCTTATAGAACAGTTTTAATTGGAAATGAAAGGTAATATGGAACTTTTTTGTAAACTTTCTTTTTAGTAGTAAATAAACTTATTTAAAGTCTCCTGGTAGAAGAGGCTAAGTTAAAGCAACTCAATCCAGGCTCTGTGTGAAAAAGAGGATAGTAGGATGTGGCTGGAATGAAGAAATAGCCTCTCCCCAGTAAGAAGAAGAAAGATTATTACTTCCACCCTCAGCTACCAAAAGCAAAATGGCTGGTAATGTACAAGGAAGGTGAAATTTGGTCATTCAGAATGGTTTGAAGTAAAGTAGTAGAGAACTAAAAGTAAGCAACAGACCTAGCGAATAGACTTTTTTGTTTTTCCTTTTGCTTCCAGTTAACTTTAATGAAGAGAGATGACAGGTTTTTTGACTTAGTTTTGAATATCTAGTAAGTAAATGCTCTGTGATTTTAAAAATTCTGTCTTTATTCGGTGACTTGTTATGTAACAATTTTTGTAGTTGTGTTCTATTAAGTCCCTTTAAAACTTTATTTCTGAAGGAACTAATATATACAATAACTCACCAACAGTAACCTCCTATTACTGTGTTCGTATATTGTGCTGTGTGTAACTGTGCAGAAGCATTCCCTGTGGAAATCATCAACTGAAGAGTCAAAAAGCACCTGTATGTTCTCAAGTACATTGCTATTGTCATCTCTCTTGGGACATTTTAAAACCAGTATTACAGGGTAATAAGTAAATCTTGTTTAGACTAACATGAATTCTGGACAATAGAATTACTTGTATAATACTGCTACTTGTGATGATGTACTATCATGAACAGTTACTGAAAAGAAATGGGAGAAAATAATGTCTTGCAGTTTTAGGGGTTTTGTCTGATGGAGTTAGCTTTCCCCATAGCAGCCATCAGAGTGCTGTGCTTTGTATTTGCAGCTACTATGGTGTTGATAACACAGTGTTTTGGCTGCTACTGTGCAGTGCTGTCTCTCCAGCCTGCTCTCACCCGGGCAAGACTTTGGAAGAGGACATAGCCAGGACAGCTAACCCAAACTGACCAAAGGAGTATTTTATGGCATGTGACATCGTGCTCAGCAATAAAAGCTAAGAGAAAGGAGCCAAAGGGGGGCATTCATTATCAAGGCATTTGTCTTCCATGGCAACCACTACACTACTTCCCAGAAGGTGGGCGAACATCACTTGCTGATGGGAAGTAGAAAGTAAATCCTTTTGTTTTCTTTTGCCTTTGTGTACAGCTTTTGCTTTTTCTTTATTAAACTGCCTTTATCTCGACCCATGAGTTTTTAATCTCATTTTCTCCCCATCTTGCTGAGGAGAGGGAGTGGAAGAGCAGCTTGGTGGGCACGTGATGGTCAGCCAAGGTCAACCCACTGCATAGGTTTTCTAATTTCATCTGGGGAAGCCTCTGTAGTTTTAATGCTGGGATTCTCTGCTTTCTGTAAGCAAATTAACCTTGGAAAATAGAGAAGGGATTAACTCTGTTACTACAGAAAGTGGGAAATGTTCCTGTTACCCTAGTAAGTTGATAGAAGACAGTCTCATATATGGCTGAATTTTGGGATTCATAATTGTTCCTGCATGTAAGCTGTGTGTCGTGGTTTGAGCCCAGCCGGCAACAAAGAACCACGCAGCCGCTCGCTCACTGC
>VZSC01009457.1:42126-55650 GCA_013398225.1 Steatornis caripensis
GAATCATAGAATGGTAGGGGTTGGAAGGGACCTCTAGAGATCATCTAGTCCAACCCCCCTGCTAAAGCAGGTTAGCCTAGAGCAGGTTGCACAGGAATGCATCCAGGCGGGTTTTGAATATCTCCAGAGAAGGAGACTCCACAACCTCTCTGGGCAGCCTGTGCCAGTGCTCTGTTACCCTCACAGTAAAGAAGTTCCTCCTCATGTTCAGGTGGAACTTCCTGTGTTCCAGTTTGTGCCCATTGCCCCTTGTCCTGTCGCTGGGCACCACTGAGAAGAGTCTGACCCCGTCCTCTTGACATCCACCCTTTAGATATTTGTGAGCATTGATCAGAATCCTCAAAAGCTACCCTCAAAAGCTACCCTCAAAAGCTACCCTCAAAAGCTACCCTCAAAAGCTACCCTCAAAAGCTGGCAGTTGCCCACAATTCAAACGATGTTAACATTGAGAATGTAAAAGTAACATAATAAGGAGCACCTCTTTTAGGTTATGTCTGCTAGATGTTTTTTCAGAAATAGTATCTTACTAGGCATAGCATAACTCTGAACATTCCGTTTCATAGCAGGTGAGTATTACCTCACTTAAGGGAAGCCTTAATACACCATCACATTATGCAATTCAAATTTGCTATGTAATGGAAAAAATTACATACGTATTTTTAATTCTTTTATGGGATTCTTGCAAATCTCTTTCCCTTCGCCTGGAGTTGGGTTTGTTTGGTGCTGCTCAAGATGAAGCCTGTGTCATAGCACAATGCTAACAAGTACGAGCGTGTCTCATTGAATCTTGTCTTCTGTAATAAGACTTTTTTTGATCTTGGGCTTTGTGCTCTTCACAGGTTTTTAAAACAACAATAACAAACAAACCAAATACAATTATAAATCCTTTCCAAAAGACTTACTTGACTGTATCACTCACTGTAGTAAAATTAACACTATATAGGGAAAACTAACAGTTTCTTCACTGCAGTGTTCCATCTCAGCTATCCTTTAAGTGAGACAGCTCACATGCATGGAGGTCAGTTGGTCTGGAAACACATGCAAGGAGCCTTAATATTATGTTAGAGGTGCATGTGTGTGTGTTGTGGATGTGTGTGCTGTCCTTATCTCTTTTTTTTTTTTTTAATTTTTAATCTTTTAATTCTTTCTCACCATTTTATTTAAAAGGCAGGGTAGGTGTCTGAACCTGAGGCAATCTCTCTTGAGATGTATCACTTCAGTTGCTGGGTCTCAGATCATCTAATGCTGTATAGGTAAAACTGGCTGCAAGTATCTCTGGTGTGTAGCAGAGATTTGTTGGACATGTGAACAGGAAAAATGGTCAAGCAAACTGAAGGTGGTGGTGATCTGCAGCATGTGCAGTTTCTAGATTTATGCTGCCCCTCTCTGTGGCTGCCAGCTTTGTGCGGTGTGTGTGCATTTGTCGCATTTCCATTTATTCATGTAGCTCTGCTCTCTCACGTGTCTAGCAGATCTGTGGGAATCAGCAAGACTCTTTTCTTCCAGCTTTTCTCTTTTGCTATTGGGAAAGTTATTTCTGCTCTGAGAGTAGGGGAGTACCTGGGTATTTGCTGTTAAGCTGTTGGTATCCCAGCGAAGAATCTACGCTACTCTGCTTGTAGTTGGTTGAGGCAGGAAAGGAAACTGGGGGAAATAAGGGCACTTAGCAGGCAGGTGGGAATAGGGGGTCCAGTCACAGCTAGGGCAGTGGGTAAACTCCAGAAGAGGTGATGGAGGTGGTGATGAACTTGCCGTCACGTCACCAGTTCTTTCCAATTTCCTACTTCTCCAGGAAATTAACGTTCAGATGCTCATACTCTGTTTTCCTTTCTTGCGCTAACTTACTCTGCTCAAATGACTTTGGTTTTGCTTCCGACAGAACAAATTGTATACTTCAGGCTCCCCTTCTGCCCAGCTTTTTTCCACCTGCTCCTGTACAAGGGTAGTCACTGTTTGATGTGAGCATCGCACTTCTATGTGGTGTAATGGCCTTCAGTCATTGACTTTGGAGGTGAGGAAGGTGTTGGTGATAGATTCATCTGAGAAGAAAAGGTGACTACTAGACCTTAGTGGCGTTTTCAAATGCAACCATTGTCAGAGGTGTGTCAGTAGAGCAGAGGTCTCTAGGCTGGTGGTATGGCAAGCGTTTTTCCTTTCCTGCTTCTTTCACTGCCTAAAATAAAGGAAAAATAAATAAGTAGGGATCATATTTAAAGTAGTAAGTAGGATGAAGGTCACCTCAATTGGTCTCGAGTGATGAAGATTAGCACCGACACTTGAAAGACTGGACTGATGTGTGACGTGGTTCAAATTTTTCTGTATTACTTGGAGCCCACTGCTAGAGCCTAATGCTGCTGCCAGTGACTCAAATCACGTTTGAATAGTGATCTCTAGACATTTATTTTAAAAAAAAAATAGAGATTTTTGGTTTTATCTTGTTTCCTGAAGTTCCTATAAAATGTGTTCTTTCGACAGTGTAGCAGTCTTGGCAAGGTGGCAAAAAGGGAGTTGGTAATACCAGGGGGTTAAATTGTCTGTTTCTACAGCAGCTTTTATTTTGAAGATAGTTATTTTGCACACTTGCTTTTTGCTTTATAGGTCCAAATGTGATTTCTTTGTATTTCAGGAACACTCCTCATCCATTAATCAGTGTCATTGAAAACAGACCTGATTGCTGGCCAGTTCTACTGCAGCAGATAAAAGTATTTTTCCATCAGTGTCCGGAGAGGTAAATGAATGAATAAGTAAAAAATAGCAAATGTAGATAACTGAACCATATCAGTGTAACTTTTTTCTTGAAGGCAGCTGCAATGAGGAGTAAGAATTCTCTCTTTTGAAAAAGATAATTGTAAAATTTAATGACACCGTTTAAAGGTTAAAAATAGAACATTAATAAAATGCTGGCATAATCCATCAAAAATCGATTTGTATAGATTTTTTCTTAACTTTTATGTTGATATAATTTTTATGGATGTGGAAAAATTGGTACAAAATTGATAACACCTTTGGATTTTTTTTAAAAAATAAGCAATTTTGATTATTTGCTTTGTCAAGATTTTGACTACTTAGTCAAAAAAGATGACTAGTGTGAAGGTATAACTCATCTGCACAAAATGGTGGGATAAAGGGAAAGCACAGACGATTATATCTCACACTAAAGGATGAGGTCTTTAAAATGATGTATGGTTCTTGATTTTTAAAAAAAATGGGAAAAAATTAGTGGCACAGCCTTATTATAAAGTATCTTTAACACTGAACAAATACTCAAACTGCCAACAGTTTCCACATTTCTTCATGCTTACCTCCAAGGGACTTGTCCAATAAAGCTTCAGTGTAAGATACCAAATGCTGTAGCAGCCTTAAAGCCAAATGTTGTCCATGATTTTACACCTATATGTATGCTTTTCAGATAAAAAGTATCTCTTTTCTCCTGTTTTCTGGAAGACTCATAGAAATACAACAGAGTAATAGTACAGTGAAATTGACTTCTGTATTCTGTTGCTCTGAGTAAACAAATATATTTATAATCTCTTAAATTCCTAGTGGGCCTAGACTATGTGATCATCAGTAAGACTTTCAAGCAAAAGTGTGTTTTGTTCCGTTTAGCTGATCATAGTATTTTTAAAATACTGTTTGCAGACTTGTTCTTCCACTCAGCTGCTAAATCTGAGACTCCTGAACAGTCCTCTCAGATGTCTGAATGATGGAATAAACTGTAGATTTTTTTGCTGGTGGCTTGTTTTGAATTAAGGCAGTCGTTTTTTTTCTGAAAAGGAAAATATCTTAGACTTCATTTGCTGATTTTTATGTAAAGGTTTCTGGGGAATTAAATTCTGGACTGACAATATAGAATCATAGAATCATTTAGTTTGGAAAAGACCCTTAAGAACATTGAGTCCAACCATTAACCTAATGTTACCAAGTCCACCCCTAAACCATGTCCCTAAGCGTGACATCAACAAACACCAGATATGTTGATGTAGATCTATTACAAAGTTCCTTGTAAAGCTCTGCATCAGGGCTGAGTCTTCTTTAAAACTGACTTTTAATTTTGATTCCCTGTATGTTTGTTGATCATTACGTTTATTTGCTTATTTTAATAATGTCAAGAACAACTGGTATTCCTAATGTGGTCAAGCCAAAAGCGTTGTTCTGTGATAAATTTTTTACTGGGAAGTCATCTTTGTTAAAGCACTTCCTGTTTCATATAATTGTTTAAGACCTCTGGGCAAAAAATGGCAAGGAATGGATGGCTCTTTTTAGGTGAAATTTATGTGTGTTAAAAAGATATTTCTGAACAGTCTTATCCAAGTGCTGCTTCAGAGTGGCACACTCATCTGTCATGACATTCAGCAGGGAAAGTCACTTTCTTGGATTGATGAGAGGAAAAAAAAGAATAAAATTAAGAGTGTCATAATCTGCAAGTACATATTGGGTAGTATTCATGTTTAAATATTGAGTCTACACAACTTCATTATGTATTTACTATATAAGGTCTCATGACAGTACTTCATGCTACTAAGTCAAAGGATTTTTCTGAGATTTAGTAATGCTTTTCATAACACCTTTCTGTTAATTGCATCCTGTAAATTATTAGAAAGAATGTCACATTGCTTGAGTTTCTCTTGTCATTTGTTAAGTTTTCAGTAGAAAGTAGTCTTGACAAATGTATTTCTTGAACTGCAGGGCACAGAGTTCATGTGTTGGCATAATGGCTCCATTTCTAAGATTCCTGTATTGTGAACCATCTCAGTCACGGGAATATGCTGAACTGCGAATGGGTTTACTTAAGATCTTACTTCAGCCTCATGGTCCAAAGCACAAAGAAGCACCCTCCGTGTTGGAATGCCAGATTCTTCAACTTCTGTTTGATTTGATTCCATACCTTCAGGTATAGTTGTTACCTCCCCTCACCTTTTACAAATAGGTGCAGTTGAAGCAACAATATTATTACTGCCTTTCAAGTGTGCAAATATAGCTTTCTCTTCTATTTCCTATAGACCTGATTTGTTGGTAGTACAGAAATCTAACAAACTGGCTCCTTCTGGTAGAAGGTAAAACTTTGTAATTGTTCAAATCTGATACACCATGTAAGATGTGAATTGAAACACATCTTTACCATAATTATTTGGCACTAGTTGCCACAGTAAACATACCGTAAACATACCGTAAACATACCGTAAACATACCGTAAACATACCGTAAACATACCGTAAACATACCGTAAACATACCGTAAACATACCGTAAACATACCGTAAACATACCGTAAACATACCGTAAACATACCGTAAACATACCGTAAACATACCGTAAACATACCGTAAACATACCGTAAACATACCGTAAACATACCGTAAACATACCGTAAACATACCGTAAACATACCGTAAACATACCGTAAACATACCGTAAACATACCGTAAACATACCGTAAACATACCGTAAACATACCGTAAACATACCGTAAACATACCGTAAACATACCGTAAACATACCGTAAACATACCGTAAACATACCGTAAACATACCGTAAACATACCGTAAACATACCGTAAACATACCGTAAACATACCGTAAACATACCGTAAACATACCGTAAACATACCGTAAACATACCGTAAACATACCGTAAACATACCGTAAACATACCGTAAACATACCGTAAACATACCGTAAACATACCGTAAACATACCGTAAACATACCGTAAACATACCGTAAACATACCGTAAACATACCGTAAACATACCGTAAACATACCGTAAACATACCGTAAACATACCGTAAACATACCGTAAACATACCGTAAACATACCGTAAACATACCGTAAACATACCGTAAACATACCGTAAACATACCGTAAACATACCGTAAACTTGCAGAGATACCCATGAGAGAGAGAATGTTGTTAAATTGCAAGATAGTTGTCAAAACCATGCATTTTTACCTTAACATGTATAATATTAAAATGAAACAGATTTAAGTACTCCTAGATATTAATTTTTTGCTCCTTGTGACAGAGGGATTAGTGGGTCTGGAGGCAAAACTTAATCCATCTGGAATGTGCTGAAGTTTTTGAATGTATTTTTAAGTTGCATAGTGATACTTGCTAGCAGCTAGGGATTAAGTCTGCTTTGGTTAGGGGTTTAGGGTGTTGGTTAAAGTTAACAGCTCTGCTTTGGCTTGTGCTTTACTTTGACATTGGTTAAGCTTTTTTGTACCTATGTACCTTTTCCTTCCTCTTTAATATTAGAGCAGTGTCTTCAAGTTCAAATATATTCAGTCAAACATTAAGTGCTATGGTATTATTGCCATAGAGAGAGGATTTGATATTACTGATAATGTAAAGCTAAGTAGTCTTGGTATGAGGATATTAGGTAGCATCTTCCTCCCGACGAAGTTTACTAGCAAAGTCTACTTTATACCAGTAGCCACTTTTCACAATCTTTTGAAAGAATAATAACTTGTCTTATACACATTTCTCTTGGTTCAGGTCTACTCTATGTGATGACAGGTACATGCTGGCTTTTTCCAGTCATGGGGTCGTTTTTGGTTTGTCTTGATTGTACCTGAACTTCAGTATAACATTGTGTCCTGTATGTATGACCAAGCTTCTGACTTGGTAACATTTCCACATAAAAATGGCGCTGAAAAAGACTTAAAAAAATAGTTATGAACCTTTCTTTCCTCCATGCTTGTTGGCACTTTTTTTTAAACTAGAAATCTGTTGTATTTTTTAAACTCAGATTAATACTTGAATGTGTTTGTCTTGCTGGAGATGCAGCTTTCACAGTGGAAAGGGAAGTACTTCCTTCAAGAAACCTGTTTGATGGACTGTTTTATAACCTGTCATTCCTTCTCCTTCTTTCTCTGAACCTCAGGTTCTTCTTACCATCCTTTAAGTTTAGCCTTATTTCATACTCAGTATTGTATAAATGTTGAAATGCTTCCTAGTCATTTTGTCTGACATTATCAATCAAGCTGTCAGAAGTACAGCTCATCACCAGCAGACTTTTCTACTGAAAAATTCAGTGGACCTGAGGCTTCTGATTAGAGCAGATTATTCATAGAATTTGTTCCAAGGGACTAGAAATCAAGATGTTACCATAATGCTGGCTCCAGAGGTTGGATCGGAAGAGCAAGATTGGCCTGGAACTAGAATTTTTAAGAGCAGAAATGCTCTCATCTAACACATTAGGATTTTGAGGCAACCTGCTTCTTGAATCCTCTTCACTTGGCTTCCAAGTACAGAGATACTGCTTTTGGGTATCGCACTCCAGTTTTTCATTTGCGCAGTAGGTATATTACATGGTGCGCTAGAAGCAGGTAACACCACTGCCTTTTGCTTTTGAGACGTATGTTAAAATCTTGGTTACATTACAGAGGAAATACCCTAGAGCTGGATGTTTCTGTTACAAGACTATTTACCTGCTATATGAAATCCCCACACAGTTTGTTTTATGTTGCTGAGAGAACCCTGAGAGCTAAATCAATTTGCTGTCGCTTTTGGGGAAAGATATTTTTCTGATCAGCTACCAAGAAGTCTTTTTATTCTTTCACGTGTTTCTAATTTTACTTCAAAACATTAAATAGCAGTTCATCTAGTAATTTTTCAGGAAAGTTGGATAAGAGATTCCTGGGTTTAGTTTATAAATGTGTTTCTTCAAAGTCTCAGTAATACTTGCAACAGAAACATTGCAGAACAAATAGAACCAATTCTAAACTTGGAGAATTTTGCATAGATAGCGAAAGCGAACTGAACCAGAATGTGTTTTGGTTTTGTTTTAACTACCTCTCTACAGCTTAAAGACTTACTGCAAGTTACAGAAGCCTTGTTTTTTCTGCAAGAGCTATTCCTCAGCCTGCTGCGCTATCCTGTGTTTTGGAAAGTTCATTTATCCGAGTTTTGTCTGCAGCTGTTATGCTTCTGTGAAGTGTGTTTAAATGTAACAGGAGAATGCTCATCTTTGATCTCCTTAATAGAGGACAACTTTGAGGTCTTAAAAGAGGTAAGAGTTCATTGAGAAAAAATAAAATAGTTGTATTAAATTTAAAGAATGTCATGTTTAAGACAGTATTTAGAGACATTGATTCATGACATTCATCTGCAAGTGACCAGTGTCAAAAGTTTCTAATTGTTTTTCTTGGTTGAAGACCTTCAGAAGGCAAAACCTTAACTGGTTCTGTGTATCAGTTAACCTTTTAGTATGGGAGGTGGTTTAAACTGAACTAAAATGGTTTGAACAAAGTAACAAATTGAAATGTTGTAGTTATTCGGTTAAAATACTATTTTTACACTATTCATATTCTTCATTGCATGTGCTGTGTTGCTGTGTGTGCACTCACTATCATTTGTGAAGAAACTCCTTACAAAGTTTTGGTTGTTGCCCATTCGTACTGTTTAATGCCACTGAAAAACAAAGAAGACTTGAACCTCTTTCTTTTTTTGTTGTAGGTATTTCCAGTGGAACAGTATATAATTGGGCTAGCGCTTCTACTGCTGCAAACACCAGAAAGTCAGCAAAAGTCTGCTTTGAGTCTAGGTAAAACTCTTGTGGAAGAGGAATCCACACTTGTAGGACTGTGTCTTTTTTTCTTCATGTTTATCAAAATACGGACTGTCTGCCCTGAAGTTGGATTGAGTGGTGAAATTTTTTTTCATAAGCAAAATTTTTACTGAATTTAAAAAGTAATATTTGATCTAATGACAATAAATTTTCCTGCTACGCTGACTTTTTCCGTGGATGTTAGTGTATTCTAAGCTCCCTGCTGTCTTGGAGCTTATGTTTCATTTTTGAGTCTACAACAGGGTGTTCTCAGCTGAGATTCATGCATTCTGAATGGTTTATTTTGAAAGATCGTGAGAGAGCAGGCCTGACAGTCATGGCAGTATTTGGCTGAGCTTTTGTCTTAGCAGTTTTGGTTAGTGGAGTTACTCCAGTAAAAGCGAAGCACTGTGCTATGTTCTGGTACTGTATTTCTTGTTGCCATCAGGTACTTTGCTAGAAACAACAGAAATGTATGGGTGTCTAAATAGAATTGGAGTTTCACCAAAAAATCTTTTGCACTTTAACGCTAGTATGCACATACTGTAATACTGGTGACTGTTACTTTGCTTGACCAGAGCATTTCCTAGAAATGTTTGTGTCATGCCTAAAAGTACAGATTATGTTAGTTCTTTTTTCTCTAAGTGATCTTTGTTTTTCCCCCGCCTTGTCTTAAATAGCCTACAAACTCCTTTCCTGTTCAGAAACCCAGAACATCTCAACCACAGCACGCGCTTTAGTGATGCCTGTGCTACAGATCTTGTCTTCTACAACAGTTGGAGACTGCCTATCAGAGGATGATTCCTTAACTACCAGGCAGCAGCTGGCTGTAAATCTTTTGGAAATATTACAGGAGGAAGGTGTGAAGGAGAAAAAGGAATTGGTAAAGTTATACGGTTTTTTCCTTCTTTTGTAGCAGATAGGGGATGCATTTAACAATTTTTCTGCATGATGCCTAACTGCTTGGGGAAGACTACATGTCTGAGCTTCTTTGTGTAGTATGTTGTATGGAAACACTCAAAAATAAGTATAGTCCATAAAATTAGACTACTGGTAGAGTGGAAGTGTGTTTGTATGCTAGATACTGTTTTATTTAGGAGATGGGATTTTTTTACTTTTAGAGACAATATAGATTAAGGAATTCACCTGCATTATTAATCATGTAACAGGACTTAGTAGAAAACAAGGTTATGTACACTTTGTCTCTTTCCAGCTTGCTTATTCTACTCATCTATGTCCTTTTCCTTACCTTTGTGTGTGACTGTCAGCTACCATTCTTTCTCCTTTGGCTGGAGAGAGTTATGGAGCACGTAACTGTCACTTATCCAGAATAATGAGCTGAAATTTGACCTTGTCTGTGCAGTTGGATTTTGTTTTTATTCATTTACTTATGTCCCACTTGTACCCATTGCCTCTTGTCCTCTCCATGTGGTTCCTTGTGAAGAATGAGCTTCTGTCCTCTTAGCAGCTGCCCTTCAAGTACTGGAGAACTGTGGTGACATCCCCCTTGAGCCTCCCCTAGGGTGAAAAGACCTAACTTACAGGGCACGTTCTCCAGCTCTTTGATCACTTTAATGGCCCTCCTTTGGACCCTCTTCAGTCTGTCCACATCTTTTCTTTTGAATTATGGGGCCAAGAATTGGACACTGTACTCCAGATGCAGCCTTACAAGTGCTGAGCAGAGTAGGATGATCACATTTCTATCTCTGCTGGTAATACCACTGAGGATGCAGCTCAGGATCCACTTTGCCTTGGTTGCCACAGCGGGGCACTGCGGACTGATGTCCGGTTTGTTGTCCACCAGGACCCCATGTCCGTCTCAGCAAGTCTGTTCCACGACCACAGAGATCATAGCCTGTGCTGGGCTCTGGTTACGTTGTCCCAGGTGCAGGACTTTGCACTTGTCTTTGTTGAACTTCATACAGTTCTTGCTAGCAAATGCTTCCACCTGTCCAGGTGTCTCTGAAAGATGGCTCTCCCTTCTGACATGTCCACCTCGCCACCCAATTTAGTGACATCAGCAAACTTGGTGAGGTTGCTTTCAGTCTCATCATTCAGATGATGTTGAACGTCATGGGGCCCAGTATTGGTCTCTGGGGCACCCTGCTTGTGACGGGCTGCCAGCCTGAGTAAAAACCATTGATCGCCACCCTGTGAGTGCGGCCTGTGAGACAATGTCGTGCCCATCTTGCAGACCACCCATCCAGTCTGTATCTTGACAATTTGTCCAGGAGAAGGCTGTGGGAAATGGTGTTGAATGCTTTGCTCAAGTCCAGCTAAACTACATCCACTGCTCTCTGCATGTCAACAGAGGATATTATGGTTTAGAAGGTGGTTGGATTAGTCTGGCATGATTTGCCTTTGGTAAACCCTGGATTTTCCCAGTCACCTGCTTCATTTGGTTTGTAATAGTTTCCAGCAGGACTCATTCCACCACTTCCCCAGGGACTGAAGTAAGGCTAAAGGGCCTGTAAGTTCCTGGGTCCTCTTTTGCCTACCATTCTTGTAGGTGGGTGTGAATTTGCCCTCTTCCAGTCAGGGATGCCCCCTGATGGCCAGGACTTCTCAAAGATAATAGCCAGCGGCCTTGCAACAATGTCAGCCACTTCTGTTAACACTCTGGGTTGGATTCCCTCTGGGCCTGTCGATTTATGTGGGCTGAGCCCTTGCAGAGGGCCACTACTGATGGGTCAACACATGTGGTGGTGGTGGTGCTGCTTGATCCTGTTAGCTGGGGTCCAACTACACTGATAAAGATGGAGGAAGAGAGGTATTGAGAACTCTGCCTTGTCAACATTGTTTGTAACTAGTTTCCCTTGCCCTGTTTAGTAATGGGCCTCTGTCTTCCCTGTGGTCCTGTTTACTGCTCACATATCTGAAGAACCCCTTCTTCTTGACATCTCTGGCAAATTTCAGTTCTAGCTGAGCCTTAACCTTCCTGCATCTCTGCCCTAGCAAGGTTCCTGTAGTCCTCAATGGGTATGTGGCCGCCTTTCCATAGCTGATATACTTCTTTTTTGCTTTTAACCACAAAAGCTGTATTTTCTTCATAGATTTTTTTTTTTCAATGATAGTAATGGGAAATCGTTCTACTTGTAGTCCCAAGATTTTGAAAAATGTTAGGACATGGCTGACTTGCACTTCTATTTTGCCGTTGAGGGATTTTGTGTATATCTTTTCAGTGATGGCAGACTGAAATTTTCTATCTCACCTGCTTGAAGGTGAGCAGGGGTGGAGCATTGAAGTAAAAATATGGTGATAGCTTGTTTTCATACAGCTGAAATAAAGGAAGAAGGGAGTGAGTACAACGGTGTAGTGAAACCTTGGGGGAAGTAACATGGAATGGGAAATACCAGCATAAAATTTCAGGCTCTACCAATTTTAGCATTTTTTTCCAGGCATTTAAAAAGCCACACCAAAACAAACCCCAAAAAACTGTAATAGTTTGATCTTGATTTCAAGTCCTGTGATCTTCTAGGGGCAGGCAGTTGCCTGTACAGTAAAACTTACAGATCATGAAGCTCTTCTTAGCCCACTGTATGTCCTTGGATAAAGTTTAAATACCTTTATGAATAACTGACAATTTCACAATTGTACCCAAAGCTGTTTTCAAATGCTTTCTTGACCTGATTTTCATATAAATGTTCATCTAATTACTGCCTGCCAACTATGGTCTTTGTAATGGAAAGATGTTTCAGAAAACATTGCATTTTCTAAGGAAACAAAGAATTAGTAGGAAAGGAATGGTTTGTTTTGGATTAAGCTTTTTTGTTTTAATGAAAAACCGAACTTCTGCATTAATTTTCAGGAGCTTTAACATACATGTAGTTTTACATGTATAAAAGCCCGAGTTAGGAGGGTTCCTCATTTCTATTTTACTACTTCCCTGCTTCTAAATGTTATCTACCATGACTGTGCCTAGAGAGCATTTTGTTCTGACAAGTGAAACAGTTAAACAAAAAACATAAAGTCAGATTAACTTAAACTGTGGTGTTTTATTAAGTACTATCAAAAGTTAAGAGAATTTACTTGATGTATATGATGCTTACACTTTTGTGATGCACCTGTCATTGTCAGGAGTGGAAGCTTTTAATATACTCCAGTTTTATTGTCTGTTTTAGTGAGGAAGTAGCACTGCAGTTAACAGGAGAAACAGGAATGATGGATGCCAAATAAAGGGGGAACTCCTGAATGGGGAATTAACAAACCATTCAAACATCCTTATTGCAAGAATTCATGTCAAAGGTTTTAAAGAAATGTACTGCAATTTATTCTTTACATTTATTGCATTGGGACCCTAAAAAAAAAAATTGTTTTGGATGACAGAACTGGGTTAGTTATGTTTTTTCTTTGTTCTTTCATGGTACCTTATTTGTTTGATTTAGAATTTTATTTCACTTGTTCTCAGGTGTCCTGCAAACTCCTTTTTCCCATAACCAACTCTTACAGCTCATTGTATACGACCTGGAAGATCATAGAGCTCATGAAAGAGAAATCTGCAGTTAGTAACTGGTTATCTTCAGTGAAATCACTGCTACCTGTTACAACTCAAGTCCCTGCCCATGTTTTTCTTCTGCTGGCTTATCTGCTGATGGAAGAAAATGGAGACAGTCTTCGTGACGTACTCCAGGCAACTACGGAAGTAGCCAAGGCTGACTGTTCTCAGGTAAAAACTGTTAGTGGATTTTGTTAGAGGAATTGGGCTGGATTCTGCAGCCCGAAAGAGGCAAGGTGTCCTGGGTTTGGCTATGATAGAGTTAATTTTCACCAGAACGCTGGGAGGGGGATAGCTGAACCAAAGCAGCCAAGCAGGTATTCGATACCACTGACATCACGCCCAGTACATAACTCGCAGTGAGCGAGTGGCTGCGTGGTTCTTTGTTGCCGGCTGGGCTCAAACCACGACAGTCCTTTTTGGCGCCCAACATGGGGCACGAAAGGGTTGAGGTAACGGCAGATCTGACCAGAGTGTGTTA
>VZSC01009457.1:56609-71115 GCA_013398225.1 Steatornis caripensis
TACAAAAGAAGAAGAATACAAAGAAATCAGTTCGCTTAGTGAGGGATGAAGGTGAACCAGGGCCATCACGAGAACAGGAGGAAGAGGCAGAACCAGAGATCATCACCCGAGCTCTGTCCCTCAGTAAGCTGTGGGATATGCGAAAGGATTACAGCCGCCATCCAAGCGAGCATATTGATACCTGGCTGCTCCGATGCTGGGATAATGGGGCCGGTAGCTTGGAATCAGAGGGTAGGGAAGCCAAGCAGCTGGGATCCCTGTCTAGGGAAGCAGGCATTGACAAGGCGATTGGAAAAAAAGCACGAGCCCTCAGCCTCTGGAGGCGACTCTTATCAGGCATAAGGGAAAGGTACCCCTTCAAGGAAGATGTTACATGTCAACCAGGCAAGTGGACCACCATGGAGAGAGGGATCCAGTACCTCAGGGAATTAGCTGTGCTGGAGGTGATTTATAATGATGTGGATGACGAGCAGTCATCCGCAGATCCAGAGGAAGTCCAGTGCACACAACCCATGTGGCGGAAGATTTTACGGAGTGCACCACTATCGTATGCCAACTCAAGCCTGAACTGCCATGTTAATTACTTGCTTTAGGAAAAACCTGCAAGGCTGCACAGCTTATTTACAGTTCAAAATAAGAATAGGGTCTAGTTCCTAGATAGTTCTTTTGGAAGTATTTATTCGGTGTCCTCTGTATCCTCCTTGTTGGGTTGTGTATAGAACAGCTGCCATGGAGTGTTACAAGTCTGATGTCAGTGGAAATACTGAGCTGCTGGAAGTTAGAACTGGCTCCTCAAAGTTAGGCATCTTGTGGAAATGTACAAAATGAAATCCTTTTTCTTTTCAGGTTCTTTCCCCATCCTTTCTTTGTTCATTTAATGGGTCTTTTTATTTTCCTAGAATGACTGTTGTTTTCTTGCACATGGATGAATTCTTTATCTTAAACTACAAATTTAAAATTCTTCCATTCTGTTATAGCCTTGTACCTCTTCTAGAGGATGCTTAAATAACACAAAACAGGAAAGAACTAAAAAGCGGAAAAAAAGCCTAACAAAACATGCAAGCAAGTCAGAACCTCACAGTACTCAGAGCAAAAGATTCTTTCTCAGATTGCTGTGCTAAGAGGGCACTTGAAGCTGGTTTTGCTGCTTCGTGCAGTGTTTGGCTTCCTTTTAATTTGTCATCTGCTTCTTGTCACTCTGATTAAACAACACATGGCATTGGTATCTTAAGTTAAAACCTTATAGTGAACAATACTGGATCGCAAAAGTTCTGGTGGTCTGAGGCAGGAAGAAATAGATTTATTGCACTAAGAGTTCCTAAGTTACTTTTCCTGACATGGCAGAAGTCCAAACAAGCTGTGCTAGGAAAGCTATTTACCAAATGGTGGTGGTATTACTGCTGATCACCAGGTATGATGGCATGCTGTAATGTTTTTGGAATGAGCATCTTGTAGAGTTCAGTCAGTAAGTTGTTACTTAACTGTTTTGAAGAAGTGGAAGCCTTGAGTGTTTTTTAAGTCGTTCTTAACAAGTGGCTTTGTACTTTTGAATGTAGAATATAAAAACCCCCCAGCCTACACTTTCTTTGTTGAAAGGTAAAGGAAACCATAAATTTGAATATTACTTCTACAAGTATTAGTCTTCTGAACTCAGGATGTAGATTTACCTTAGCTATCCAATTCACAGCTAGAAAAAGGGTTTATGCATTACTAACAACGCTAAGGTTTCTGTTAAGAAATGTTTCATTCTTGAGTTTATCATCATCAGGGGTTTGCAGTTTTGGGTTATATGGTCTATCATAGATTTGAGGGGGGCTTTGTATGAAGTACATCACCAGTTTAAAACTCTTTTTGACCAGCTCTGGTATATAAGTGGCCTTACTGTATGCTATTTTAGCCTGTGCTAAGAACTTATTGTTCTAAGAACTTATTGTTCTAAGAACTTATTGTTCTAAGAACTTATTGTTCTAAGAACTTATTGTTCTAAGAACTTATTGTTCTAAGAACTTATTGTTCTAAGAACTTATTGTTCTAAGAACTTATTGTTCTAAGAACTTATTGTTCTAAGAACTTATTGTTCTAAGAACTTATTGTTCTAAGAACTTATTGTTCTAAGAACTTATTGTTCTAAGAACTTATTGTTCTAGGAGCTGTGCTAAGCACTTATTGTGCTGAGTACAAAGCTTTAGGTGCATGAAATATTGACCATATTTAAGTGCAGGTTGGAAAGCGGGTAGCATAAGAGTAATCAATCTCAGTGTCTTATCTCCAGGAAACAAAAAGGAATCCTTTAGTAAGCAGGCATGTTAGGAATAGGGTAGCATTGCTGGAAGATAACATTTTTTATTTCTTACATGCCATTTAGAGCTCTGGTTGAGACGACATGTGTGGAGCTAATCAATGGCAAGGGGAAGAGTGTAAAACTTACAGGTAATAAAAATTGTGATCCTACCATGACAAAGTGATCCTGAGCCAGCAGTCAGAAATAAGCCTTCCAGATGTATTTTCTCTTGTAACTTGTAAGAGGCAGTTTTTTGAGGGAAGACACAGAGCTTAAGATAGCTTATAGATGCTTTGTTGACATAGATTTTTCTGTCAAGGTACTTACTAAAACTTCGTTTTCTCACTTGGTGGGATGCATGTAGTTGTGTTCAAAGGGCAGGAATAACCAAAATTAATTGCACTTGGGTGTAAAAGTAAAGCTAAGCTGATGTAGAACCACCTGTGCATCTCTTTAACTTAGTCCTTGAAAATCTCTTTCTGTAAGTCAGCATTCAAAACTATTATGCGTAATACATCTCAACTATGAGTAGTTTGACAGGCCCACTAAATAGTCTAACCAGGCCTACAGGCCCCAGGCTTTGTAAATGAATGGATTATCCTCTAGGAAAAGGGTAGGTAAGTTATGGCTACATGTCATGACACCTGCAATAAACCTACATCTGCCATATCCTGGGAAACTTTTCTTCAGTTCCAATCCAGACTGCTGCAAGTAAGGCAGTTTTTTTCTTGTGACTAGCTAGAAGTGTAAAAAAACGCCAGGGTAAACACAAGCTTTTTATTGTGGGTTTCCTGTTTTTGTCTGTAGACTGTCTCTCACTTGGTTTGTTGCTAATAGGTCTTTGAGTTGTACAATGAATCAGTGGTGTATTATAAAAGAGGAAAGGCATAGTGCTTTATTTATTAACTATTTGATATAGTTGTTCAAAATGCCGTCTGACAGTTGTTCAAAAAAGCAGTAACTTGCTGGAAAAAAAAATACTGTAGTAATACAACACCTGAGGAGAATGGCCTGAACTCTTCACTGGAGGGAATGATTCTCTTCTGAATTTCATTGGAATAATCTGGAATAGCTTCACAGACTTTAAATGGTGAGTTTTAGAGACAAATTTAAATGCAAGTCAGCAGAGTTAGAGAAACTTTGAACAGATACAGGGAGAGGAATTAACCCAAAGTTGTTGGTGTTTAGAATGTTTAGCAGGAGTGGGTTTACCTACTGTGTTCTGCCTATTTAAAGCTAAAGCTTTTATTCACCAATACAGTAAATAAGATTGATGGACACAGGCTCTTGAGCTAACAGTGGTGGTCTGACTACTTCAGAATTAAAAGGCACTTCAGGCTGGTGAAAAAGTCCTTCTTGGTGTTGGGAAAAATGGTTCATGCCCAAATGCAGTGAGAAGGTAAAGTTCAAACTGCGTCGTATTTTCTGTTTCTCTGATGATCAGTAGAAGTCCATGTGAATTGGAAACTGTTGCTTAAAATGCAGGGGTCAAACTATAATTTGTTGATGTCATCTAATTGGCTCACATTTTGTTCACTAAGAGGGACTGCAAATGGTGAGCTTTTTAGTCTTTTTAATTACTATGGGCTTTAAAATACTTTTCTGCAAAATAAGTGAAGTATTCAGGTGTCTTTTTAGTCGTATCACATAAAGCAATCAGTATAATTAGTAATATAGCAGGTGTTCTGCTGAATAATATTTGGAAATTTGGCATGAGAAGAATGCTGTGCTTAATTGGGATAATACTTCTCAGTCCTTGGTTAAGTGCAACCAAGGACACCTGAATATTCTCCAGTTAGCAATATCTAATGCATTGCTGTCTTTTAAATTACATGTTTTTATTCCGAAAGATCTTAATGCTTTAAAACTGGGACTTACTGTCAGGCTCAGTTGAGCTTGGGATCACCTGGCATCTGTCTTGACTCTGACAAGTTGTTTTAGTTCTGAGTCTGCCTAATGGGTCCGCAGAGATTATTACAGTGTGGCACAGCAATGCACTGAAAGATTATCACGTTGTTTCTTGTAGGTGAATGCTCTGTCTAAGGCAGGAAGAATTACCAAGGGCTTGTCTGGTCTTTCCCTCACAGTTAAGAAGTTAGTACAGGGGGAGAAAGCACTGAAGCTCAAGTCATGAAATAACCAATTACTCTAATAAACTCAGTGGTCAGTGTGATGGCAACAACAACATATTGATGTCAAAGTTATACTTCAGGAATTGCTTTATTTGGTTCTGTGTTTTATTGAGTTCCACATAAATAAATGGTGCTTTATAAAAGATGGGCAATGTAAGTGGTAAAACAGTGATCAGAATGTCCTTTAAGTTAACTGGAAAGCTCATCACAATGAACTTTTTAAACATTTTGAGTCTTCAGTTCAATGGGGCACTTCCTGAAGGACGCAGTGCAAGGTGGTGTGCAGCACAGTAATTAGAAGGCTGTTCTGAAAAGAAGAAGAAAGTCAGAGGCTGGGTGTGAAGAGAACAAAAAGTGGCTACTAATCCCAAGCTTATTTTTAAACAGTCACCTATATTAACTTGAATCTGTTCCTTTGGTGTTAGCAGCGCTTGAGCACTCAGTTTAAACCAGGCGTTTGTAAAGGAATGAAGGTCTAACTGAGTAAATACAGGTATAGTCCGAATTCCATGTCTTTCAGTCATGTTAAAATTGAAGTAAACTTGGGCTAGCAGACCTCAGAGCTTAGCCTTGCAAAAGCTAAATAAAACATCCACAGGGCAAAATGAAAAAGTGTCAACTTCGCAGCCGAACTGTAGGCTACCTGTACTACAGCACAGAATATATGGAAATGCTGAAATGTCATGATGAGAGTCATAGCGTAAAAAGAATTGTGTGGTGCTTTTTTTTTGCCTTTTCTTTTTTAAGTGATCAAGATAATCAGTAATTCTGCTGCTAGTTAAATTATGTTACTTTGTGGTTCAGTTAATTAGTGTTTGTAGCTGCTAATATTGAATTGAAAAGCCACAGGTGATTGTCATGCAAAATCTGAGTTGAAGAGTTGTGTTTCAGAAGAAAACAGGATCAGAAAGATAGAATGTGCATTGAAAATGTTGTCTTCATTGCTTTCGTGTATATTAGAACTCTACAAGGAGGGATCACAAGTAGGATCTCCTATTTCCACACTGGATGTTGTTTTTATAAGGAATTTGTTGTCTCTGCAGTAAGTTAATGGAGCATTTAAAAAACTTTACTAGGTTAAAAAATAATTACTCTAATCGATGTTGCAGACATTGTTCTGGTTATGCGTTATTTTTGGTTTTTCTTACCCTTTCCATGATTAGACCCTACAGAGGACTTCTGTGTTTGTACCTTCTCCTTCCCCACTGAGTAAAAGCCTTTTTATGGTGTAAGATAAGTGACTATATTAGATGTTTTTAGCTGAGGCATTTTGGAGCAATGGTCTGAAACACTATGGAAGAAAATCCAGAAATCTTTTTAAAAGGCTGATGAATGCAGAGCAGTACACGGGCTTTTAGGCTGTCTTAAATAAAATCAGTGCAGAAGCTGCACTGATACATGCTGTTCATGAAAGACTTAATAGGGTCCTTCTAATGGGATGAATTTTCTTGTTGTGCAAAAACTGTTATTACACTCTGTGTGAAACCAGCTGTGCTGCGAGGGGAAGAAATGAAATTGTCTGATGAGAGGTCACTGGTGAATAGTAGCACAAGATCTGTTACCGTTATTAGAGGATTATGAGGCTCTAGAGGACATTCGTTCTTTTATGATCTTTCAACTGCTGGAATGAAATATTTTAGTGGTAAATTACACTCTTCCTGGGAAATCCATCTGAAGATATGTTATTTTGTGGTCTTTTAGGGGCCAGTAGTGCATTAAAAAAAGGTAAAATAAATTTTTATTCTGGTAGAAAACATGTTTAATGATATATTGAACTGGATTTGGTTCACGCAGGTGATGCCTAATGGTATTGTTCTACATCTGATTATGTGAGTTTTGGAGAGTAGCTGTAGGGAAACAGTCATATTCTAGTCAGATCTTGTGCACAGATTCTTTGTGCTTGAACCTTATTGGTTAGGATCCTGCCGGAGTACATGAAACTTTTGAAAACCTAGCTTATGTTCTGTAGAAACTGCTTCTGATTTTTGAGACCAGTTTATTGTATAGCTTTTATAAACTAATCTTCTTTTGTGCGCTTACCTGAAAAAACTGGTTCCTTCATTTGTGTGAGTTGTTTAGTACTTTTGTCTTTCTCACTGAACTAAGAAACGCCAGAGTACTGAATGCTTTTGAAAACCTGCTCGTTTCAACTGCCTTGCCTACTGGAGAACTATATTGATGCTAACTCTCTTCCAAAATTCAGCCCAACATTCCCCTGAAATAAAACCTGGAACTCTGCAGTGACATTTTTTTCCTGCGTTTTGGTTGGTTTTTTGTGGGGTGCCTGGAACTATCTTTTAGTGTTAAAATTGACCCAAAAGAACCCTCCAGGATAGGCATGCAAGCAAAGAAAGTGTGGTGGGAATAATGTAAAGTGAAATCCTACATTTGGAATTTAAAATAGAGACAGCATATGGTAATATGTACTTGGATTATATTTTTTTGAAATTAGTTTTTCCTTTTGAACATGACTTTACTTGGCTTACTTTTTTCTGGCTGTCTGTTAGTTGTTCTGACACAATGGCTGCATGAGGACAATTCATCTTCAGTAAAATGTGAGGAAATGTGAAGGAACAGAAGAGGAGGGTTATCTTCCTCCCTTGCTATCCTTCTTTTGCTTATGCTTTTGAAGAATAACTGTCCTGTAGCTTAGGAAAAAAAAAAATCAGAGCATTAAACTGGAGAGAGTGAGAACGGTTCTCAGATCTATTTATTAAATAAAAGCATTTTGTCTCACATGTTTAATCTGACTTTGAAAAGGAGAGCTTAATTAACCCATTTGCAATTTATATTTTCTGTATATAAAAAAGATTTAATTCTTCTAATGGAAGAACTCTTGCTCGTACAGCTTTTATTTAGAAAATGAATCATTATATGTGTATAATTGGAGGATTGAATGTTCCCTTTGAAATATTTGTGCTTCATATGAAGCTTTAGCTTGACATATCCTACCTCATCTGTATCTCTCATACCTTATTTCTATTTCCCGCATCTGTCATTCAGTTTTTATGTAAGAGCTAACTTAAAAAAAATTAATTTGTACACGTTGTGTTTAACTCCAGCAGGCAGCTGAGCCCTGTGCAGCCGCTCACTCACTGCCCTGCAATGGGAGTGGGGAGAGAATCGGAAAGGTGAAAGTAAGACTCATAGGTTGAGGTAAAGGCAGTTTAAGAGGGAAAGCAAAAGCCATGCACACATCCAGAGCAAAACAAGGAATTAATTCACTGCTTCCCATGGGCAGGCAGGTGTTCGGCCATGTCCAGGAAAGCAGGGCTCCATCATGTATAACGGTTAGTTGGGAAGACAAATGGCATCACTCTGAACTTAGCTTCCCGCCCTCTGCCCCGTCCTTCTTCCTCCTGTTTTATTGCTGAGCACAATGTCATGGTCTGGGATATCCCTGTGGTCAGTTGGGGTCGGCTGTCCTGTCTGTGTCCCCTCCCAGCCTCTTGTGCACCCCCAGCCACCTTGCTGGTGGGGCAGTATGAGGAACAGGGAGGGTCTTGGCTCTGTGTAAGCACTGCTCAGCAACAAACATTGCTGTGTTATCAAAACTGTTTTGGTCACAAATCCAAAACATAGCCCCATACAAGCTACTATGAAGAAACTTCACTCTATCCCAGCCAAAACCAGTACATAACAAAGGCTGGAAAACTGCCGAATTTATCTTCAGTCCAAAAGTCTGAAACAAAGGGGAGGGAGGGTGCTAGCTATGAAGATGCTTTCAGTTTGGAATAAACAGGTGGGAAAGCAAGGCTCTGTTAAACTTGTATTGAAAGTACTCCTGGGTGTGAAAGTCTGCTCAAATGAATACTATCTTAAGTCCTCAGCAACGTTGATTGATTTTGCTTTGAAAGATTTACAGTAAAGCCTGTTCTCTGTCCAGGCAGGTGATGGGATGGTGACTACCCGTACAGATGCTACAATCTGGAAACAACCTTGGGAAATAAAGAGAGAGAGAGGGAGACTAGTCAGTTAGTCAAAAATGTGGGGAAATTTTCCTTTATAAAGGGCTTTATTCTATTTCAGAATATCAAGTAGTATGTGGAAAACTGAAAAAAAATAATGTTTTATACTTAATTCCCTAAGTATTAAATGTAGATTCCAGAATGAAGTTTTCAGGTTTGTGGAGCCACGCATTTGAATTGCTCAACTGTAAACGTAGTGATGTCTTGTACAACAAACTGGGGTTTTTGGTCTGTAATTTGGAACCAGTAATTACAGAGTGAAGTATGCAAAATCACAGAGCTCTTGGATTTGTATTCATTATTCTTGCTCTGTAGTTTCTGTGGACTCAGACAGACCTTTGTACAGTGAAAAATTTTATCATCTGAAGACATCTGCTCATGTAAAAATACATATTGAGAGAATGTTGCAGCAGAATTTCCCATTAATAGTTTTCTGAACCAGTGTATGTACAAACCACTCATATATATATATATATATATATATACACACACATATACATATATATACACATATATACATATATATACACATATATATACACATATATAAGTATATGTGTGTGTGTGTATGTATATATATATATATACACAAGTGGGGAAAAAAGGCAAAGCTGTCATGAGTAGATTTAATTTTACAGCATAGTGATAAGAATATGCACAAGAAGAAAATTAAGTACCTGTAGGTATGAAAATCTGATATAAGTAAGAGGGGAATGGAGGTAAGTCAGTCTCCTTTCCTTCATTGTCAATTCAAGGGCAGCTTTGGAAGTTTTGTACCATATGTTAAATAATGCAGTAAATTGTATTATATGACAGGTTTGTGGAATATGATAGTAGCATCATCAGAATTCCTCTGTAATGGCAGAACTGAATTGAAATAGTTTTTCATTGATTTGTGATGTATTTTAATGTACCGTTTTCAATTACATGTTCCTTTCAGTATGCCTGTAATGGAATTTCAAGTAAAAATGAATTTACTCTGGACATTAGATTATTGCAGAGGTTACAGCTGAGCATGTATAAGAAGGTGCTTTTAAGATGATAACTTACAAATAAATTTTAAGTCCTATGAAATTACAGACTTTAGAATTTTCCTTTCTCTTTCCTATTAGCAGAAGAAATAATGCAAAAAGGTAGGAGTTTTGAGTATATTCTGACAAGTTCACTGTCTTATGTAAGATACAGTGTTGGCAATCTAGTTCCAAGTTTATTTCCTGCTTTTGTTTTATTTTAGGTCCCAAATCTGATCCCAGTTCTGATATTTAAATTGGGAAGACCTTTGGAGCCTGCACTTTACAGGGATATATTGTATACATTGCCTACACTGGGTGTGCACAAGGTCAGCATGAAAAATTTTTAGTAAAACAAAAACTGTATCAATAAAAGGTAATTCATTTATAAAAAATTACTTAGACTGAGCAATGCGTAGCTCGCTGGAAATAACTGATTTGTAAGCTTTAACATAACTTTCTAATATTTCGGACATGGTGTGGCATTTGTTTTAGGGAGTGAAAAGTGCATTATGCTTTATTGTCTGCACTGTATCATCATTATAGCATAAGAAGATGCTCTTGGGCTCGTTACACACTAAAGTTTTTCAGAAAATGATTTCCAGTTTCTTTCTGACATTGCTATTGGACAGTTGTCTTGTTTTTGTACTTGGTTATAAAATAATGATTTGTAGGTTAGTCTTTGTTCCTGGACATAAAAAATAACAGTGAAATTTGGTTTAAAAATTTCTTTCAGGTTTGTGTAGCTGAGATTCTACGTGCCATACACATGCTGGGGAGCACGCCAAAGCTTAGAGCAATTACTTTGCGGCTGATGACATCCTTATGGGAAAGACAGGTTTGAAAATTCTTGTAGTATCACTAAGATAAGCATAGCTGAAAAACTTCATTACCTCTAAACAAGGAAGGAAATTAGTTTTGGAACATGGCTTAAGCTAGTATCTCATTATCAGCAGTATAAAGTAAATGGTGGAAGTGGTGCCTATACTGGTTCTGTCTTAGTGAAAAATTTCAGTAGTATGTCTTTCATGAAACCTGCTTTTCATTTCATCAGGTCTCAGACTGAAATTAAGACAAAAAAATTTTGAAGGACAGTTTTCTGGTTTTCAAGAAGAACAGGATCTTAGTTACGTGGCAATAATTTTCTTCTCTGTTTACAAAGTAGCAATAGAGATTTGGTCTGCAAAAGCCAGTTAGATCTCAATGCAGCATTAGATTCCAGTAATAAGGAAAAGTAAAGTATGGTATGCAAGAAAAGTGGTATTTAGGAGTCATGTAGAAGCGCTAGCAACTGAAAATCCTGTCACCAACTTTTGAATTCTGGTAATTTTTGATAATTTTTGATAATTTAAAAATTGAATCTTTTCTAGGATCGAATTTACCCAGAATTGCAGAAGTTCTTGGCAATGTCTGATATGCCCTCTTTGTCTGTTGACAAAGATGCTCAATGGGAAAAGTTGATTGCTAAAGCTGCTTGTATAAGAGATATATGTAGGCAGAGGTAAGCACAAGTGTTATCCATCTTATGTCTTTGTAAGGGAAAACAGGGTTGGTTTGTTTTTGGGTTTGTTTGGGGTTTTTTTTCTCAGAAAAGCTGCATACTTATTTTTACGTTCTGTGTTATGTTTTATTGGGGGTGATGTTTTTCTAGTTGTATGCGCTATTGACTCAGGCACTGCTAATCTCAGCACACAGTAAGTTTGGGGTTTTACATTACAACTAATAGAAAGTACATATAAATGTTAAAATTAAAATGTCTTCATCCTGAAAGAAAACATGCATCCTGTAGTGATCCAGAGTAGAAACTTAAAGCATACCACTTCCAAATTGTAAAAAAGAGTGATGAAACATTAGAAGAAACAACTAATGATCTATCTTTTGGTCTATTCAAAGAAAGATTGTGTGCTTTGCTGAAAAGTATATTTTGTCACATGCAAATTACTGGTTTTTATTCAGATAATAATATTGACCACAGAACACAGTTTCGCAAGTTTGATTGGATGATACATTGATCCTCTCCAGCTCTATTCAATCCATGAATATCAGTACTTGACAATAATTTACAGTTCCTGTAAAGATTATTTTTACAGACATCGTCAATTACTTATTGGTTTTATGTGCACAATACCATCTTTTCTCCTTGTTACATATCGTTTGGGTTCCACTTTTCACTTTCCTTACTGTAAGTCAGTTACAGCTGGGAAGATTCATCTCTCTTTCAATCATCAACTAAAAAAAATAAATATTCTTAAAGACAATACCTTTCCCTTTACCTCTTCAACCTTCTTTAATTTTACCAAACAGCATTTTTAAAACATGAAAAAAAAGAAGGAAAGCAAGAGATAATCACAATGCAGCTGTAATACTCTTTTTGACAGGTAGGTGGTGTAGTTACAGAGTTCAGATGTATGTACATTCTTTGTGCATTTAGAAATTATTTGGAAGAAAATGAGAGCAATTAGAGGAAGCCTGAATGAATGTTCTCTGCATATAAATCACCTAGCCAGGTGCTGTTTACCCCAAGTTCTTACAGACAGTATGAGGAACTGCTGAATCAGCAGTTGACACCCACCCAATAAAACTGAATGGATACTAAAAGACTGGAAAGCAAACAAGTAACCCCTACAGTCTTTGAAGGAGAGACAAATGACACTGTAGCAGCAAAAAAATTGGAAAGATGTTGCTATCTAAGAGGGCCGAAAGTCTCCTGCTGCCGGAATCTCCACTGATACACAGTGGTGTACACACCAATACACGCAACAAAGAAGCAAAGAATAGTGTCTTTAATAGCACAGGTGATTTTCTTACTCAGTCACTGGTTGAATGATGTAACCTTTTAGCATACACAACATTCCTGGACAAGATCTTCCATAGCTTAACCACTTTGTGATGTTCATTTGAAACTTTATGGCTGCTGATTTACATCTCTGTGTCACTCAGCCTTTAGAGCTCTCTGTCATATCCTCCCGTGTATGTCTTTTTTCCTCCCAGTTCTAGTCTGTTTTCATTGTCACTTATAACGAATACTTAATGAATATTTGAGTATAGAATAGAACTTCGTGTATGCATGAATATTGCCTTGTATCTTCATGTTTTTTCCTTTAGGCCATACCAGCATGGAGCAGACATGTTGGCTGCAATTTCGCAGGTATTAAATGAATGCACAAAACCTGATCAAGCGTCACCTGCTGCCATAGTGTTACAGGGTCTTCAGGCTCTTTGTGAGGCCGAGGTAAGATTAAATTGATTTGTCCCACTGTTCTGTGTTTTGCTTGTGGATCATGGACTTTTTTCCTAGTTGGCTGGTTTTTCTAAGAGTGCATTTGATTGTTGCAGAATTTTTAAATTTTTCTTCTGACAAATGTAATGCCTCTCTCACAACATCAGTTAATTGTTCCTGGGAAATTGTGCTGTGATTTTCTTGTACAGCAGGTCAGCCCTTCAATACATGGATTTGAATTTTAGGTCAGCTTCACGGTTTGTTTCAAGGACATCTTTTCATGCATTTTTCCTAGAGATTTGAAGAGAATGACTGTTAGGCACTTAATAATGATTGGCTGAAAAGTACGTAAATAATCTCTTTCTTTGTACTTTCTTACTTATCTGCTCTCCTGGGTCTTATTCACATAGTGTACCTGATAGGGAGTGAAATCACTTGTAATGGGGAGGCTTCTGTTTCACTCTGAAGCATTCATTACATAGTGATGAAGAGGAAAAGTAAGCATTGGAACGTGCTGCCCAGAGAGGTTGTGCTGTCTCCATCCTTGGAGACTTTCACATTCCATTTCGATACAACTGTGATCAACTGAGTCTGATCTCATAGTGACTCTGCATTGAGCAGGGGGTTGGACCGGAAATATTCCGAGGTCCCTTCCAACCCAAATTGTCCTGTCATCTTACAGTATCCCTGAATTAGGAGCCAAGGCTCTTTGTTTCCGCAGTGACATCCCAGACGTGGTGATGCTGGCACAGACATGCTGTGAATCACACTGTAGACAAACTGTGGACTATGCAGGCCATCTGAGACTAATGATAGCCTCCAGGAATATTTGATTATCCGTTCTCTGCCAAACAGCACTTTTATATTTATCCACTTCTTCACTTTTAGTGCAGTGTTTACTGCAGTGATGCCAATCCAACCAAATCTAGCTATTGCCACATTGTATGTTTGAAAGAATGTCAGCAGTTCAAGGAACAACATAGTAAATGGTTAGTGGTCCATAGACATTAGTATGCAATACAGTAAAAAAGCTTCAGACAATGGCTACTAAGAGCCAGCTTATTCAGGGTAGTTACTGTGTTTGCTTCTGGTATGGAGTTGGTCTCCTCCTAAGCTCACATAGGTTCTTTAAATGCTGGTCTCAGTGTTTAAGCAGTGTTTTCCCAGACTTCGTTTCCTGCAAAGGAGCAGGAGTTAGGCCTATGGCAAATGTCACCTCCTACCATAAAAACCTAATTTGAGAACAGATGTACTGTACCACTGTTGAGAAGTGGAAGGCTGAGACAACTCCAGGTACTCAGGATGGAAGCAAGGAAGGAAAGAATCACTTTGTGGACAGATACCCATTTTTCCTGTCCTGGTTCTTATAGGCCCTTCCCAGCTTGCTTTGTTTCCCCAATTTCGTGGCAGTATATCTTCTGGGAGACTAGATCTGCCACTCAGATATACTGAAACTTTAATAGAGAATTCTCTTGTGGTTTGGTAAACTGGGTAACCATTTGGATTAAGTAATGCAGTCTGTCTCGTATTTAGACTCTAGTTTGCAGTGCAGAAACCATAAGGGGCATAATCATAGAGGTTGGTCAGAGGGTTTTGTTTTGATGCTTTCCCTCTCTGCTGCTGTCTCAATAGGTAACCATCAAAAAAGGTTTTAATCTCTTTGAGCTTTTCCATGTGCAGCTGCTTAGGTGCAGGATTTTAGTGAGCATCTAATTTTCAGTCACCTTCTGCACCAGTATAACGAATCATGTTTTGGTATGTATAGTGTTGATGTAGTTAATGATGGAACCTCATACAGCACGTGGCTTTGTCAAAGCTGTGTTCTGAGAGGCTCCTTTATAAAACTAATGGTATAATAAAAGGTGCTGACACATCGTTTTTTTTTTTTTTTTTTT
>VZSC01009458.1:0-16832 GCA_013398225.1 Steatornis caripensis
CACCACCCAGCACCAGGAGAAGCCTCGCTTCACCCTCCAGACCTCGCAGGCACACTCGGTTTCTTAAGCAAAAAAATATTTCTCTGTGTTGAACGAATACAAGGTGGGTGGAATTTTTTCCCCACGTAGTCCTTCACTTGCATTTGGAACTTCTGTAAACTTTCTCTACAAATTCTGTAACATATCTCCTCATTCCTCTGGGAATCCTGAGTACAAGAACTGTACATTGGATGAGGGCTAGGAATCCTCTTTCTCATTGGGCTATTGCTGCTTTTTTGAGACTGAGTAGCTTCATTTTTCCTGGCTTCAGTTCCTTCATCACTAAAACAGACATAAGTACAATGTCTCTTATAATGCAGACTGATGGAGGAAAGGTGATGTGAACGTGTGGTAAATTCTTGTCATTACAAGGAGACGACTTTATGAGAGCTAACGTTGGCTGAGTGGGATCAAGGAGAAGAGTTTCAAAGTAAGCAAAACAGGAGTAATTTGAACTGCAAAGCTGTGGAAGCACCTGGCAGGTGAATGTCCTCCTTAGTATCAGGTTTGAATTCCAGGCTGCTAAAATATGACACCACAGATCCCCACTAAGTACAACAGGAGTTCAATTTGAGTGGAAATAGCTAGGTTTCTCATTATGTAATGGATATTTGGTGGACCATTGTAATCAAAACTTTGATTTGGAAACAGGCATGAATTTCAATGAATTTTGAGAGCTTTGGGGTCTTTAGAATCTTCATCTTTCAGCCCCAAAGAAAAAAATAAGGTGGAAACAAAATTATTGTGATGATGGCTCTGTCTGGTATGCTTGATTTTAGATCAGGGAGGAAAGAGTGCTCAGGCACTGCTATGTTAAGTATCTGTAGAACTGCTAATAGAAATGCTTAATAACTCTTTGCCTCATTTAAACAGCCCTGTTCATGAACCTAATTACACAGGAATCAGGAAAACTAAGCCTGTGAAACGCTTTAAATTAGCCCTTTGCTTTGAATTAGTGAATATCTCCATTCTGTCACTGCATTCATTGAAACAGGGGAATTAGAATTGATTCCTTCCAATACCAAATGCATCTGGTTTTCTCATTAAAATCATTAAAATCCAATCACACATCTCCATATTACATAGCACATGCTTCTCCTTCCAGCTCTGCATTTGAATAGCTTGGGATGTTTCTTTTCATACAAGGCTTACTTTTGAACGTAGGTCTGTTTCTGAGGTTTGTTGTAAAAAAGGCATCAAATTTGTTGTGCCTCAAGTTGAAACGTGCATTTTACAATAGGGAAAGTGACTCTTCCAGGAAGACACTTGGAGTTGGAGGGCTGTGTACCTTGTATTACAGAGTTCCATGGTAACACCTGAAGAATAGGCTGCATGTTAAATACCCCAAGCACGTTGGTCGGAAATTACGTTCTCTTGGATTGTTTGCCCTCCCAAGCCCAGCTTCATGTCTGTTGATGTCAACTTTTCATTTTACTGACATAGTTACAATGCTGCTGTAGCAATACATGAGGATGCACCTCCAGCACGGGCTGGGGTTCTTCATTTCATGGGCAGTTGTATCATGTGTTTTCAGGCTGTTTGCTGACAGCAGAATTTCTCTGGCAGAATTGTTTACCAAGTCCCAAAGAAGCAAAAGATGGAATAAAACCCAGTTTCTGGTTTGCTGTTGTTGCTGAAGTTGGCAAATATAAATCTGATAAATGTACAGAGCTCTTGAAGGAAGTGCTGCTCTTTTTTCCTGCTGCACGTCATTATATTATTGAGACAGCATCACATCTCAGTGTTTGCCAATGGGAATATCTATAATGATGCATGGGTTTGGTCAGAGAAATGAGAGCCTGGGCACCTTGGACTACACCTTCATCACGTTTTGGCTTTATTCGTTTGCTGTTGCTTTAGTTTCTAAAAGCTGAACCATCACTGCCAGCTGATTGGCCTTGAAACTGATTGAAGATGTGCAGGCTAGCATCACATTCTACCGTGAACCCAGAGCTGCAAGCTGCACAGTCCTTGTGCTGACAATTATATTTGTGACTCTAGCTTTAAAAATCTGGACAATCAGCACCCTAGGAATTTCATCACCATGAGCTGAGGCTCTTGAAAAATGACTTCTGTAGCACAGTGGTACCTTTGTCAAACAACTCGCAGGGTAACGATGTAGTAATTGAAGGCTATAGGGTTATGGAAACAGAATAATTTTATGAAAATGAATAATTGAAAACTAAAACAATTTTTTACTTGAAGAGGTGTGATGAGAACACATCCTGCGGCCCTGGCGCAGTTTCCCTTTATCTACCTTCCTCATCACCTCCCATTTGGTTTCCTGCTTTACTGACTCTCCTTCCTGCTAATGACAGCAGATTCTTCACCTAAACAGATTCGTTTCTGTATCTGTGTCCCAATGTGAGTCTGGGCTAAAGACACACAGCTGGAAATGAGTTCAACTCTTTCCCTAAAGGCCTTTTTTGTCAAGTGGTAAGTCTTTCTAACTTCTGATATGATCGCTTCTCAGTTTCCCAGGCCACTCCTTCACTCTTCATTCAAGGTTTCCCCACTCACAAAAACATTTATCATTTAAAATAAAAATAGTTAAAGTTTACATGACTTATCCTCATTCTGTTGGTTGGGATTACCACAACAGAAGCTTGAGTGGCAGGGAAGGCCGACTGACCTCAAGCACAGGCCTAAATGTGTACAGCATTTTCCTTTTAGAGGGGCAATGAGAGAGAAGCAAACAGAACATCTCCCACGTGTTACACTCCCGAGCGTAAGGGGTCAGGCCGGTAGACAAGATGGTCATCGTAGGTACTTTCCAACTGAAATGTTTTATTCTATTCTATTATTTCCTTTTCTATTCTATGCTATGATATGCTATGCTATGCTGTTCATCACCTGATTGTTTTCAAGGAGGTGCTCAGGTCATTTCTCTTCCCCTGGCATCACAGTGTAGCAAACAAGAGAGAGACAAGCATTTGTGTTTCATCTGACCTCACCTTCTTCCCCCTGGAGAAAGACAGGTTGACTATGGAGATGGTAAGTCTGCAAAACAAGCATGGCTTGCCTGCTGTGATGGTAAGCAGAAGTCAGACAATGACAAATTTTTTCAGTGTGTGGCAGTAGAGCAAAGCGCAGCTGGGAGCGGGATGCAACAAGCTCCGGAGGAGAAGGCCGTGAATTTGCCTGGCTTGCTCTGGTCCCCTCTGCTCTGTCAATTGTCTGTCAAAACATCCAATAGCTCAATTATAGAAGATCCTAAAGGACATCGCAGAAAGAAAAATCCAATTGCCAATTATCCTGTTGGAGCTAAAATACTCCCATTTTTAGCAGGCCTAGTCTGCAACATCTGAGGTACTGAGCCCTTGTGAGAGATGCTGTCATACACATTTTTGTGACATCTATTACAACTTTCTAACACGGACACCTCTGTGCTTTCAGTCAACAAAACCATAAAGATTTCAGTCCAAAAAAAGTAAACCCTACCAGACTAGATCAGTCTGCTATGTCTGCCATAGTACTCTAACAGTAGCAGAAGGGGGAGCTATTTTGGGAGGGCACGTACCCCTGCCCGCTACCTGCGGTCCATCACCCTTTGATTCCCCAGGACCCACGACTGTTGAATCAGGAAAGAAGAAATACATGCTTGTCAAGTCTTTTGGTTTCTGTTTATAGACCTGTTGCCCGTGAATTTGCCTCATCCCTTTTTGGATGAGCTGCTAGTCCCTGCCTTTACAGCCTCCTGGGATAACAGCTTCCAGAAGATTGATACCCTCTCTGCAAAGTAGCATTTTCTCTTTATCTCTTTCAAATTGGTCTCCTGGCAGTTTCATCGGGCTCCCCCTCCTTCTCAAATTGCACTGAGCAATGAGGAAAGTTTTGGTGCTTGCCTGATCCAAAGCCCTTTCCCCCCTTTCTTGAGCAGGCGTACTAGAATACCTGAATGTGGCATTTTTTTGACCTATCCTCCCTGCTATGCCATTGAACCAAATTGCTTGCTTGTAGTTGCTATGAAACAGCCCTGGTAAACAAACCTCTTCAATTTACAAGCATGTAGTTCACTACCCCAGAACAAATCCTGTACAACCTCTTCTCCTGCTAGCTCTAGGATTAGTTGTCTTAGGCAGCTGACATTAATTACACCCAGAGATGTGCTCTCTGCAGTTCATTCTCAAGAAGTCATTGACCTACTCGTCGGAATCCCCCCTATTACTACCTGTCCACAATTCGCAGCTTCGCAAATCCTACTTAGCACTTCTTGATCACTCTCACCTTCCCGATCAAGGAATTCAGTGGTACAACCTGAAAAAGAGGTTTTTGGTGTTGGTCGGTGATTTCCACCCACATGTCCCATGATGCTTTCCTTTTCCATAATGCTTTGGTGCCATTGTTGCTTTCAGAGTCTTTCATGCAGAGCGCCGTTCTGTCCCCTGAACAGTTTATTGCAGCATTGCTATGAAACTGCAGACAGGTAACACTGAATCCCATTGATTCTCCACAGCCGACGTCTCTGAGATGCCCATCGGGTCAGGGTACTTCTTGAAGGCCACCATTTCAGCATGCTAACTTCATGCATATGTGTGCCAGCACCTCTGAGTTTTAACCTTACTCCAACACTTAATTTTTCATGTACCAGTCAACTGACGTTAGCAGTCTGATTTCCTTTCCTTGCTTACTGCAATTGCTCTTTTCATTTCCCTTCTGGTACTTCCTGAGGTGCATTGAACCCAAGTTGTATTCACTTTTTAGAGTACATTGCTCTGACCTGGGTGCTCTTCTGTGCCTGTGTGCTTTCCTCCAGCTTCTACTTTAAATATTCCTCCACGAGCCTTTGAATCTCGAGTGCCAGAAGCCTCACGTCCTTATGATCAAAGTGCACCCTTCTCTTCTTGTTCAGGCTCCTCTTGTCCCAGAAGCTTTCCTAGCACTTTACAGATCTAAGCCGCTCCTCTTCACATCTCACTCGGGTACTAAGACCCTGGATTTCTGTGCACCCCTGGCTTCACATGTGGAATTGACAGTGTTTTGAGGCATGCGAGATCTTGATCCTCAGCCAACTGCCTGACAGCCAGACCTCGGCCTCTTCGCTCTACCACCAGCAATGGTACAAAGATGGACGCAAACAACAAGCTCTGACCCTCAAGGATGCTGCACAGCACCTGCTGCCTTTGTGCCCAACAACAGCTTGTAGTTTATTTTCACAAGCTCAGTTACCCAGGTCTAGCAACAGAATTACGTCCGTAAAGGATGCTCACTGCTGCCTCCAAGGTGCACTGTGACCCCCAGCTGTACGATGGGTCTCAGCTAGGAAACTCAGGGAAGTCCAAGAAGGGCATCATTTGCAGACAACTGCCACAAGAGAAGGATGTTTCGCTTACAGGGAACGGAGGGATTTGACTCTGCTTGTTAATGCCTTGCCTTTGTGGAAGGGCTCAGATCAACATCATTCTCTCTCCCTGCAAGTAAGGTGAGCTAGCAGCAGGCTACAAGTTCTCAGCCTTGTGAAAAGAAACACTGAGATGCAATGTACCCATGCTGTCTGGCAAAAACAGGTTGCTACAAGTTGAGCAGAAGGCTGGATCTCTCCGTAATGAAGCCTCTACACATTGTTCCAAGCACTCACCCTCTCTGTGAGGCGTCCTCAAGGAGAAGGCGCTGCCGTATCAGACAGCTGGGGCAAGGGATTCTAGGGCCAGTCCCTGTTCAGCCCACTGGTTCCCTCTGTGTGCTTGGCCATACGATAGCCACAAGACTTCAGAGGAAGATGTTAATGAAATTAAGAGCCTGAGTAATTGTGCGGGTTCAGTTCTTAAACACTGTGTTTCTCTTCTTGCCTGCACAGTGGGTATGAGGGTGCCTTCTCCAAGGCCCTTACTTTACCCCAGGCGGACTGCAGGTTCTCTAAGTCTTGATTGCTTTTCCTTTCTCTGTGTGCAGATATGGACAAGTACAAAGCAATAATCTCTCAGCAGAAGCCTTACAACCCAGCCACAGGTCAGGCAATAACCAGGGCACTCTCATTTGGAAACACCCAAGCCAACTTCAATGCATACACCCCTTCTGACGGGGAAGGGCACGGGAGCACTAGTGGAGCTTGAACTTAGAGGTACAGAGAAACTGTGGAATCTTGTCTTCACTCAGAGCGCCTGGCAGAGCACAGTAAGCATCATTTCTTGGTCTAGAGAGTATAAAGATGTCCCCCAAAGTAGACGGCTCCCCAGCCTTGGGAGTTCGCTATTACACCGTTACTTCAAAAATCTCAGTGCATAAGCCATTTAGGAACAATTTTTGTTCTTGCAAGTCTCTCAATGTTAGTAGAAAAATCAGTAGATCGCTCTTTGCATCCACCTGCTGTCCTTGTGATGCCAGTGATGAAATGCAGTCTCATTTTCTGCCCTGCAAATTTTCAGATTGTGGGGGCTTTTGTTCAAGAGAGGAGCAAGCATGGGTTGGTACTAAGCGAGGCCTTTAATGTCTTACACATCCCTGACTGGGAGTGAAAAGGACTGGCAGAATCAGTGGGCGGCTGACTGCCCCACATCAGTTTAGGACGAGCAATGACACTGAGAGCTGCACAGTCATTCTGGGTTTGTGTCAGTGGGATTAAAGGCTGGTTTGATGTGAGGCAGAGCATTGCACAGGTCACAGCGCCTCCTTGTTGTTACCGTACTCTGTTCTGCACATTTATTTCCTGTAACAGCCTACTGTTCTTCCCACCTCCATCCACCCTTGACAAATGTTTCTTCTAATTTCCCTTGGGGCAATTTTGATTGAGTTCCTCATTCCAGGTCTGCCAATATGCGTATAGAGAGAGTGGATTGTAGTGTGAGTTACAGCTGCTATCTACAGATTGCGCTGTGGACCCGTGCTGGGGGCAGCAACCCCAAAGGGCCCCCACACCCCAGGAGAGGGAGCACCTCTTGTCCATGGGGAGCAACCTGGGCACCCCTCAAGCTTCCCAATACCTGCACACCGGCTCCACTCCCCACTCTGTCCCCTCTATCCCCTCTGTCCTCACTTCCTTCCTTCCTTCCTCCGTCCCTCCCTGCCTGCCTCCATGCCTGCCTGCCTCCTTCCCTCCCTCTTTCCTTTCCTCCCTCTTTCCCTCCCTTCCTTCCTTCCCTCCCTTCCTCCCTTCCTTCCTTCCTTCCTTCCTTCCTTCCTTCCTTCCTTCCTTCCTTCCTTCCTCCCTGCCTTCCTGCCTGCCTTCCATGAAGTCACTCAGCTAACGACTACATCATTAAAATGTTGGTGCATCTGAAGATAGTCCAGTTCATACTGGAAAAGAAAAGTTGAACAACTTAAAATACAATTTCTTTTGCTTTTCAGATGGCCCGCATACATACATAAATTCAGGATTTGTACAATTCATACACATTTTTAATTACTCAAACAGTTCTGTAGCTTGAAAGATCAGGAAGAGGTTTTCATTTGGCCAGAAATGAAGGTTTACACCATTGAAGCTTACTAGCACACTGCCCTTCACATTCCTAAGTATTCATACAGTTAGGAGAAGTTTTCAACAAAACGATGCAAGACAGAAGGAGAAGGCAAGTATAGCTGCACAGCCAGCACCGTGGGGGAACCATTTTTGAGTTTGCAGATTTACTTTTTTCAGAGGCCTAGATGCTGTCACTTTGGGTATGGCCTTGTCATTTTAGCTGTGTTCTCAGGGTGGAGGCCTGTCCTTGTAAACATGCAGAGGAAACAACTGTCGCAAAAACAAATTGCAGAGAGAACTCATTCCTGGTTTTAGTATTCCCCTTCCACTAGACAGGGACAAGGGGGCCCATTTTACTGGGCAAGTAATGCAGAAAAAGTGTGCAGGCCTACAACTAGAACCAAAGTGTCCTTGTGACCATCGTTGTGCCCCAATGAAGTGGGGCTTTGCAGAGGAAAACGCTGGCTTGAAAACCAAACTGGCAAAAAATTGTGTCCAGGGACTGGCCTGAAATGCCTGATGTGTTGCCTCTCCCATTGATGCAGACAAGAAGCCTTGTGAATAGAAAAAATGGGCTGTCACCTGACTATATTTTAATGCGCAGACCCAGCTGGCTGACTCACACAGCACCCTTCATTCACACACAGTCAAAAGTAACAGACAATGCTCTTCTGAAATAAAAAAGATGTGCTTGGACTAATGACTCTAAATGATTCTAGAAGCTAGAGGCAGGAATGGAGGATGGGACAGCATGGCCCACACAGTGGTGGGTCTGGGGATCGCCGGGGTTGTGAGCAGGGAGCCTGCAGCCCTTCTGCCGTACCCTGGATGGGCAGCAGCTACGACTCCTTCCAGTGCATGCGGGATCAGGCTCTGTTGCTGCTGCTTTTGAGCACCACCAACGCAACAGTTGGCCAGGAGCAGCAGCAAACTTGGTAAGCGGGGAGGGAGCTGGCACTGTAGGCAAGTGTCAGCAGCGGAGGATGGGGCTGGAGCTAAATGCCCCTTTAGGCTCCTCCATGCTGGCATAGGCTGGCCACTGACCTCCCAGGTGCTCCCTGCAAATCCCAGCACTGCACAGAGAAAGGCAGCCAGCATCACACACATGCGGGCAGTCCACGCTTGCTGGTCCCACAACGCTCCCCTGTGCAGCACTCCTCTGCGAGGTATCAGGAGCAGGGACAAGAGGGACAGTCGCAGTCGTGTGTTGCAGGTGAACAAGCTGCAGCAGCAGGGTAATGTAGAGGTTGAAAACAAGAAACTCCATTTTTTCTCCTGATGACGTGCTCCTGCAGAAGCAAGGCCTGCTGTGACATCACCACGTGGTGGGTGGCGAAGTCACCGAGCAACAGACTGTGACCTCACGTCCCTCACTGCTTCTCTTGGGGAGCCAGCAGAGCCTGGCCCAGCATGGCTTGTGCCTGGAGTCCGGCTGAGCGCTCCTGCGAGGTCTGGGGGGTGAAGCGAGGCTTCTCCTGGTGCTGGGTGGTGTTTTGGGGGCTGACGTCGGTGGCTCTTGGTGCCCATCCTGGAGCCATAGCATGTGTTTCCCCGGCCCTGCCTGGTTCCAGCATCTGGGCACTGCTGGGCACGCTTGCAGCAGAGGAGGTGACCTGTGTGGGGAAATGTCCCCCCAGGGCGGCCATGGGGGGTGGGTGATGGGGTTCAGGGAGCTGGGAGGGTGTTCTTCTTGAGGGATCTGGGCATTTCTTCCTCCCCTCCACTCCCCAGGACAGTTGCTGACTGTGTACTCTCTCTCTTTTGTAGCATGTAACACTACTTAGCAAGACAAATAGCAATGGGCATCATCTTCTCATCCTCAGCTCTCCCCAGCCCACCGCAGACCAGAGATCAGGCCACGGAGACAGAGCCGATCTGCCCCATCTGCCGTGATGCTCACAATGACATCGCCTTCGTGCTACCATGCCAACACCAGTTCTGCCTGGGCTGCATCGTGCGGTGGGAAAAAAAGTCATCTAATTGCCCACTCTGCAGAAAGGTGATGGAGAAGATCAAGTTTTCTGACCGGAAATACGACTGCATAGAGTATGTCCTCAGACCCTCCACACAGTCATCAGTCGCCAGCAGCCAAGCACGCAGAGCTCCAGGCCGCCTGGCCACGAGCAGCCCCCTTAGCCAAGTGGCATCACCTCCGTCCTCTCTGCAGCCAGTGCCGTTCCTGGATGAGCAGAGGGCTGCAAGGACAGAGGCCAGGGCTACCGTGGGTGGCCTCCAGCCCGAGGTCTGGGCGGCACTTTTCCAAAGACATCAGCATCTCCTCAACCCTGTGCTGCCCTGGTTGCGCCAGCAGCTGGGGCCAGTATATGAGGACCAGTGGTGGATGGCAATGGCAGTGGAAAGGGTGATCGTGTACAGCCTGTGCTGCTATGGTCTGGACAGGGAGGCCGTGGTTGAGCAGGTGGAGCCCATTCTCGGGGAACACGGAGCACCGCTGGTGCATGGCTTCATTGATGTCATCCTGCAACAGTGCAGTGAGGAGGCCCAGAGGCTGCAGCGCTCCTATGCTGCCGGGGAGGAGGATGACGCCCCTGCTGGCACACCCAGCCCCTCCGCATCTCAGGGGGAAACACTGGCCCCCCACCTGGCCTCCTCCAGCAGCTCTGCAGGCTCCGAGGTGCAGGATGAAGCCGGCACATCAGATGCCATCCTCCACAGGGGTCCTGGCTGCCCCTTATCTGCGCGCATCCCTGCAGAGCAGGAGCAGCCCCAGGAGGAGCCGGGGCAGGCGGTGGCAGCACGTTGCTCTGCCCAGAGCTGCAGTTGCAGATGCTCCACTCCCAGACGGGGCAGGAACTGCTCAACGAGGCGAAGACAGCGTTCCCGAAGGAGGAGGGCACCCAGCACCAAGGACTCTCCCCTGCCTTGCAAGAAGCCACCCCACCAGCGACACTAGCAGGGCTCCATCAACTTGTTATTGAAGAAAAAGGCAATAAATTTTCTATTTTCTTGAAACAGCCTCTGGCTGCTGCTTTCTCCATCTTCTCCTGGTGCCTTTCCCTGGCGCCTCTGCCCCCTGAGGGCAGAGTGGGCAGGAGGGTAAGCTGGTTTTGCTGCAGGTCTAATGAGAGCTCAGCTGGGCATCACCCCTGGTCGCATTGGCAGGCAAGAAGAGGACTTGGGATGAGTTATAACCTTGCCAGCTCTAGCACTTGACTCTGCACCCCACAGCGTGTGACAAAGCACGAGCCTCTCCAAGGCGGGTGGATGTTTGTCCAGCTGGAGGTGCCTCTGCCTTTGCCAGGGGTTTCGTGTACGTGCATGCAGAGTGGAAGGCAGGTGTGGAAGAAAGTGACCTGCCAAGGAACGGGCTGAATAATCCAGTGAGTTCCCCTGTTTCTAATGCTTCTTGTGTTCAATAGCTGCCGACAGCACACATTCTCCAGTGCTTGCATCTGGCGTGCTAGTGTATTAGGGAAGCGAGCATCACAGCCGTCTTCCCTGCCACAGTGGATTTGAGTTGGTGTTTTTGTGGAGAACTTTCATGAGAGGGTGCAGAGAGCTGATGTTTCTACTGCTGGTCTCAGCAGCTGGCATGTTCCATGGCAGTAGGGCTCATGGCAGCATGCTCTTTGTAGATGTGTGATTGCATCTCTCCCAGGACACAGCATGTTGAACAACATTTTACAGCACAGACCTCTTCCTCCTTATCTCGGACATGCTTTTGTTTTGGAGAGGGGTGACCTGGAATCAAGAGGAAGGGATTGGTTCTGACAGAGGCAGGACTTTATCTTAATGTCTCTACTTACACATGAGCTCATCCTCACTCTTCCTCGGCACCCTGAACTGCATGGGAAATGACTTTCTGGTGTGTTTTGGGGGAAAAAACAAGAGCTGGAACCACTGTGCTCTGTCCTGCAGCTCTGGTTTCCCAGATGAACATTAAACTTGCTGGAAAGAAGGGCGAGGGAAGACTTTTCCAGGATGAAAGGCCAAATTATGGATTTCATAGCCATGGTATTTTGAGTAAGAGGGGAATGGGAGAAGCAGAAAAGTTCTGGCTACAGCAGAATAGTCAAAACAATATGGAGCTGTGAATACTGTTAAATTGTTCAAAGTCAAAATTGACATTTTTTTCAGTATGAAATGTTTCATCCATCTAAAATGGATCTTTTCAGAAGACATGTCTTATAGACAGTGTTGATGCTGGGGTGGTACACTCCAGATAGGCACACAGTAACATTTCAGATGTCAGGATCTCGGGACACGTTTTTTGCACACCTGTGCTTTTCTCTTGGTTGCACAGCAGCGGGAAGCACGAGGCCCATGCTATGATGAACACCCCCTTCCCTCATCCTTGAGAAACTGCTGTGAAAACAGAAAAGAGATCTGTTTATTAAGGACAGAACATTCTCCCACCATACCACACAGAGCCCCTGAAAATGGGTGGCAAAATCAAATAGGTGAGGCAGAATATATGTATCATAAATGTATGGCAAATTTGAATCACTGGCAGTTAGTAAAGTTGTGAGGTTTAGGTTTTGGGGTTTTTTTGTACCCGTAGCCCTGTGTCTTTGAGATGAGGTAAATTCAGAACAGTTTGCACTGTTCCTGCATCTGGCTGGAGTTAAGCTGGGGAGGCACGCTGGGTTTAGTTCCAGTCTATAGAAGTACCTTGCATTTTTGTATCTTTTTCCTTTGGCATCTCTTTGGCCTTTTTCCCACCCTGCAAAGTGTGGCCCATGCCAGACAACAGATCACAGAAGACAGAAATAAATGGTTAGGTATTTTTTTCTTACCTCTTGTCGTTTTTCTACCTGGACACTGATAAATAGGTGTATCAACAAGCGGGCACAAACTTCTGTACTGAAGGAGATGTGTGCTTCCACAGAAACCTTTCTTTTTCATCTCTTCCTTCCTAGGGAACTTAGAATTAGAAAATCCAGATCCCAGGCTGGATGTTAAACAAGACAGATGTTCTTTTTCCTTGTATGTTTTCCTAGATGACTTCTAGAGGATTTTTTGTTCTCATATAACTACCAACCCTGACTTGAAGAGTTGTTAAGTGCTGTGAGTGAGCCATGTCATGGGAAATATTTAACATTTATAAGCATTTGCAACATCCTGTTTTTCACTGGTGTACATGCCAAAGTTACGTTCACCAACTGAAGCAAGCGTTACAGGCTATGTCACTCCATGCACTCAACAAAGAATTAACTTCTATTTTATGTTTCCAATATGATTGGTTACACATACTCTTGTAGCTCCTACATGATGTATTGACATTTGAGGGTGATTTTCTGCTCCAATGTTACTCTGAGCAGTATCCTTGAGAAAGGGTATCTCTCAAACAACAGATAAATTTCTTGAGGGAATTCATGTTTGCCATTGCTGACTGAAAACCAGCATCTTTTTTGAGCACTGCAGAGCCAGCACTGTTTTAGCAGGCTGCACAGGAGGCATCTCCTTCTCCAGCCTCATTCAGAAAGGGGCTGACAAAGTCCAGTGCCAGGGACCACAGCTGGGGCAGTCCTGGCTGGAAGGAGTACTGTTACCTGCAGCAGGATACGGGAATGGAAAACCCATCCTTGAGATCCTTGGATTTAGCTAGTGGGACTAACATTTGTGAAAAAGAAAAGAAATGCCTGTTTGCAGACTCCAGGTAGATGGAGGGAAACCTCTGAGACCCTGAGTGACTGAACCTCGCCGCACCTGGGTGTCACACTCAGACAGGGAGGGCTAGTACTGAGTACTTGTGAGGAAAACAGGAATGGCTTTTATGATTCAATTAGCTACCCAGTTCTAGTGGCACTGAAAGGGACAAGTGAAGGGCAGCCTGCTCTTCCCTTATTAATAGTATGGTTTAGCTATTTTTAAAACAGAAGACGTCCCTTTTGTCCTCTGTCAGATCATAGTTCTCGTTACTTGGAGTATCCCCTTCTTTTCCATCAAGGCAAACTTCTTTCAGTGGTCTACATGAACCTCCTTTTCTTTGTAACACCCTTTTTCTGACCTCCTGTTCCAAAACTTTCCTAGCCCTAAATTTAAAAGTAAAAAAAAATAAAGTAACAATTACAAAAATAATAATAACAACAAGAACAACAACAACAACAACCACCATCCAGATGACAGGTAAAGACAGTCAAGCTGTTCCTTTGTCAGTGTTTTTGGTTCAGTGGGAGAAGCGTGGTTCTCTAGCCTGTTCAACAACTGACCTCTGAGAATCTCAGCATAAAAAGTGCAGTTGTGGTGCAAACGTATCTTCCCTACCAGTGCAAAAATAAAAGATAATGGCACATGGAGGAGGCACTAACAGAAATAAATAAAAGAGGGATTCAAGCCTCTGTTGGCTGCTGTCTGGAACTCAACAGAAAAGCTGGGAAGGCCAAGCATGTTTCCAGGGTTGCGTTACAGAGAAAATGAGCTATTTAATTAGATGTGTAAAGAGAAGGGAAAAAAGAAAGAAGGTGGCTAATATAAAGAGAGGACAGAACCACAGAGGACACATTCTCTATTAGGTATAGTAGTATTTGATGAGTGATTTATCTGTCTTAGCAAATTCAGAAAGGCACTGTCGATCCAAGGCTTCAGCCACCCTTTCAAGGCAAAAACTGCCAAAATATTATGCAGCACTGAAGCATCCTTTCTAAAGCACGTACATAAGCAAAATTGCATGTCCCCATTGCTCAGGGCCAGCATGTGCCTTCAGGTGTCTCCCTCAGCATCTGCCGGTGGTGGTCTCCCAGGACAGGTACCTGCCTGCAGACAACGCCGGCTGTAACATGCACCATTGAGATCGACAGTGAGCAGCAGAGGGCAGAGCTGTTCTTGCTTTTATTTCTTGCCTTGCCCTCACAGCTGTCACGGAATCACAGAATCACAGAATGGTAGGGGTTGGAAGGGCCCTCTGGAGACCATCCAGCCCAACCCCCCTGCTAAAGCAGGTGCCCCCAGAGCAGGTTGCACAGGAATGCGTCCAGGCAGGGTTGAATCTCTCCAGAGAAGGAGACTCCACAACCTCTCTGGGCAGCCTGGGCCAGGGCTCTGTCACCCTCACGGCAAAGAAGTTCTTCCTCATGTTCGGGTGGAACTGCCTGTGCTCCAGTTTGTGCCCGTTGCCCCTTGTCCTGTCGCTGAGCACCACTGAAAAGAGTCTGGCCCCAACATCTTGTCAATACGCTCTGTGTGAGCAGGGATGCCCAGTAATCTGCACTCATAATAAACCTCTCCTTTTTTTCACGTCAGAAGCTCATTGACTTGCTGCAGAAGGTTTCCAGAGGTCACATTAAATCCAACAAGTAAAATGCTCAGGTGGGTAATTTGAGGAATGTTGTGCTAAACTTGGAGCTGCATCCAGAATGCTTAAGATTAGGTGCTGCCACTCCTAGACTGCATACCTGCTGTTCATCATAACAGATGACAGATCCAGAGCACTTGTGATCTCTTTGCCAGTGTGGGTACAAATCTAGGCAAGATCCATTGAAGCCAGGAATATTGCAGCGGTATGAGATAAATGATAAACTCACCAAGCAAAAAGAAATGGTTGATTTCCCTTTTTTCCATTTCTCATTTCACTGAGGAATGGTCTAAAGTTGTTCTTACAATACAAAGCCTAAAAGTGCTTCCTCTTGCAAGTCTGAGTGCTCTCTCTCTTTCTCTTCCCCTTCTTTGTCTTTCTCACTTTCTAGTTTCGTGCCATTTTTCACTGTGGTTTTTGAATGTTTTCCAGACAAAACCAACCTGAAAGGGTAAAGTTCCTTGTGCATATCAATATATCTGTCTTTACTAATTTATCTGTTTTTAAAACAATTCTGCCTTGGAGAATTGGTCTTTGCTTTATAAGGGCTGTGGCCAATATATATGAAAACGATAACTGAGTTTGGGAATGTTAATCCAGTGATGAGGAAGAAACTAGATCAAATTTCAAGTCAGTATGTTTTGTGTGACATCACCAGCATTTACTGCTGTGATCTGAACCAGGAGCAAAGATCCTGTCACCACTGAGCAAAGCAAAAGGATTTCTCTCTTACCAAAGGCACCTTTGACAGCCTTGAGATACAGCGTTTCTGTATGCCACCCAGGCTGCTGTCAGTTGGGCATTGCATGTGCTGCCTTGGTCTTCTCTGGCATCTCCTAACATACTTTCATCAGCTAATCATGCTTTAGGACCTTGATTTAACATATTTATAGGCTGTGGATTTATGGTAATGACTTTTGGAGAAATATTTAAGAACTGGTGGGAAAGCCCCAGGAAACCACCAACACACTGAAAATAGTTGTCAGCTTGGACAGATCCTATTGTGCTTGTCTTCTGGGGAGGGAAGCATACTGCTTGGCTGTGGATGTTGCCTGTGCCTGGCATACTGCACAGGAGGAGGAGATGACATCTCCAATCTACGAGTGTAAGATAGATACAGTTCTAAAGGGACAGCAGCAGAGTAAGAGCAAAGCAGAGCAAGTATGGTTTCCTCAGTGGTGGAGGAAAGTGCAAATCTAGGGGCAGCAAGTGAACTGAACTATTAAGCACAGAGAAGACAAGCAGGCTATGTGTCGTGCTCATTCCTTGACAGACAGGATGGGACTGCAGCAATGAGTATTTCTCGGCGTAACAAAGCCTGCATTTCACACTGCACACATTGAGTATCAATGCTCTGAACTGAGCTTGCTGGCACTTGGGAGGGGTGAAACTGGAACAGTTTTTCAGCAATGCACAGGCTTCTCAAACAAGAGGTCCTCCTGCAGAAAGACAGTTGAACCACACTGCCTATGAGAGAGAGGCTTTTTATGAAACCAGGAAACTTATCAGCAGTGGCAGCTGTTGCTGCTGCAAGGCAAAACTGATTGCAGTTGAAGGAGAAAATGAGAGTTTGCAGGTTTTAGGCAATCGTTGCAAAGCCAGAGTCCACTTCAATTTTGTCCCAGAGGGAGCAGTGTTTTCTTTCCTTACTGAACCAGAAAGGATGATGCAAGTCTTTTGGCTTACTAAAGGAGTGCACAGCTCACTTCGCTAAAATGCAGTCCAACCATCACTTATCTCAGATCATCACTCATCATCACTCATCCCATATCATCACTCATGATGTGTTGGTGCTTTAAGATAGTCTGTCAAATCATAAAATTCCAAAAGCAGCAGAACATGGAGGGTTTGGAGTCAAAAGATCCCCAAACCAGAGACTAATTTATTGGTGAAGGCATCTGGCCAATGACTCTTGTCTGTGGAAAATGAAGGGTCTTAAGACAAGTTGCTCTAGTGCTTTTCATGGCAAAACACCCCTGGAAAAGAGAGTAGTGGAATCTTTAGCAGGTCATCTTTCACAAAGCCACTGGGCTGCAAAGAGGTTTTGACCTGCAGGCTGCTATCAGAGAAAACCCCTGTCGTGGTTTGAGCCCAGCCGGCACCAAAGAACCACGCAGCCGCTCGCTCACTGCACCCCCCCCC
>VZSC01009458.1:17340-33164 GCA_013398225.1 Steatornis caripensis
GCGGGACGGCGGGGGGATCGAACACCTGCCTGGCTGCTCTGGGTCGGCTGTCCCCCTGCCAGCGTTCTGGGGAGAATTAACTCTATCACAGCCGAACCCAGGACAACCCCAGAAGACTGAAACATTCCCTTTTATCAGCAGCATCCCACAGGCTTGCTGCCATTTTCCACAGCACTGTCTGAACCCTGGACAGTCAGCATCTTTCAAAGCAGAGTGCTGAAACGAATTACAGTCCTTTCAAACTGTTCCTCGGGTAGCACTGTGTATACAGATTACGTGAATTCCTTGGCTTTCTCTCAAGTCCTGAGTAGCGGCCTGCTTTTGAATCTAGTTAATAAATCAGGGAAGACACAACCTCCATTGAGCCTTGCACACGACGGAACTGCTAGCATGCAGGAGGAAAATCTCTGTATCACGGTTCTCCAAAGAGCACGCCAAACAGACACTCACTGGAAGAAATGGAGGACACAGTACAAAAGCAACACAGTTCTCATCCTGGGAAGAAGAAAATGCACGGGCTATTTCTGGCATTTCAGTTTATGGCATATCTTGCAATCTTACCAGCAAACTGGTCTTGTGTATCAGGCTGGGAAGCAGATTGCTGTGATCTTCTAATCTTGTGATACTGATGGAGTAATTTTAAAAATAATTTTCTCTTGTGCACATTGTACAATGGAGTGCACGTCCATCCCAAAGTAATGTAACAGTGAGGTGCTGGGAACAGAAGGTTATACCTAGAGATATTTCCAAATTTACAGCTGGTTAGGGATCTCGTATTTTACAGCAATACCCAGCAAATCAAGTTAAAGACAAAAGCAGATCTTCCTTCTCCTGCGTCGCTCAACAGAAGAAATGCTGGGTCAGAAGTTCCTGTGTTTTTTTGTTTATTCTGCTAGAAAAAAAAAAAAGATACTTAGTAACTCAGAAAGTTTTTGCATGAAGGTATAGAAAAATCCTGCTGCTGGTGGGAGTCTGATCCTTGACTGAAGACTTTTTTTGCAGGAGCTTCACCTTTCAAGGTGAAAGCTCTTCAATGTCACCTCTCCAAGCTGTCACATCTCTTACAGATCAACAGCTATGCTACCCTTTTCTGCTGTTTGAGCCTTTCGAGTTTTTGTATGGACTGATGGGTCAACAATGCAAAACACAGCATTTACAGCATTATCAAGATTACTGCTTTCTTAAAATATGGGAAGAAGAGTGATACCATAACACTGTCTAGAATCTCACCCCAAACCCAAAGAAAACAGGCAAAGAAACTGCACAGAGACCTTGGTTTTCTCTTGTATGTTGAGCACAAAAATCTGTGCTTGGATGTAATTAACGAATTCAGTGAGGTTCACGTTCCACTGCTTTGTGGATCAGACTTTCATTCTTAACATCGTCTCCCATGTCTGAAAACGAACGAAGAGATTCGCATCAGCTTCTGCCTCATGTCAGCAGTGATATGCGCTAAACCTGTACAACAGGGTCCTGACTTCCATTGTCATCTCCACAGAAGTGGGCTTTGTTTTGCCCTAGCATGAAGCAAAAAATGGAGTCATCTAAGAGCAATTTTCAAAAGAATGTCTCCCTGTGAGGAATGACTCTTTCCAAATGACATTGAACAGGAGTAAGAAGGGCAAATATTTCAGCCAACACTGTGTTTTCATCAAATGAAATTAGGATAGAGGTGGCAAGGCTTTTCTTCTGCTTGTCTCTTTTCATTAAGCTAAAATTTGCCAAGCAGCTACCTGAAATCTCAGTGATGTGGTTATTTGAAACACATACTCAATGTTTAAAAATATTTTTGAAAATGCATTAAAATGAATAATTGAGTATATATAAAAATACATAAATATATACTAAATACTTTTTTTTAATTGAAAAAGTGAGTCTTATTTTTTAAAATTTGAATGGATTTTTTCTGTCTGGATGTAGATGAGAATTGTCAATCAGTATTCAGGCTTCAATCAACTCATACTTTAAAAAGAAAATTAAAATAACGTGTATTTGTAACTGAAAAATTAGATACTCATGGAAGAGTTCCAGTAGTCAGTAGAAGTTTTCTGCTAACTAAAGAAATAGTATTTGCTTTTTTAAAGCTTCTGGAGCCAGAAGTGCTTTCCATTCTTTCTCCTGAGGTGGCATTACACTGGTAGAGCCACTATCTCTCATCTCTCCAAAGTAAAATCCAAACTTGATACCAAATATTCTCCACAAAAAAGTACAGGAAAATTCTGATACACATTTTGTTATTTCAGTCAGTATGTTTAAATGTGACACTTTGCAATGGGGGGTTTCATTTAACACTTGCCTTGAAGCCTGTAGACTCAGTTCTTGTGTATGTGGGAAAATGTCTGAAAGATTCTTTTCCCCAAACTCTCCTTGTCCTTCATTAAATTAAAAAAACCTCCTCCGGACACTGCTGGAGGGAAGTCCCTGTGCACAGGCGGGTTCACACCAGAGCAAGCTTCACTCATTCCTGTGCTGGCTGTGTGCACAGGACAGGTTGTGTAAGGTGGAGTTGGAGGTGACAGGCCCATTTCACAGCAGTTCCTGAGCCTTCAAACTTTTTTACTAATTTGAGAGAAGAGGGACAGACTTTGAATATTTCACCATTCAGTCTGATTCTGTAAAATATTCAGTTTTCAGTTCATATCTCTTGAGCTTATGTGCTTGCTGAAAAACTTGGTCAAAGTTGATAAATTTCCATAAAATATTTCTCCTTTGAGAAAAGGTGATAGAGTGATGCATATGCTTTTTGCATTAGACCCAGCTACCTCAGAGCAGGCGGCAGCTGGAATGAGCACCCCCCAGACTGCAGCTGCTCTAGGAATATGAATAAAGATTCCTCAGGCACTGGAGCTCTTATCTAAGAGTGACCAACACCTTGACCTGCTACCAGAAATGGACAGTGTAGGGAGCGAATACACTGTTAAAAGAGTAATTAGCAGATAGGATGCTCCAGTCTTTTCTGCTGCAAGCCCCAGGTAGAACAAGTCTCAGTAGTTCAGGCAAGATTCAAACAAGGACATGGACCACCACAGAGGTTCCTCCCAGCCAAGGCAGGAAGAGATCAGAGAATGTGTTGCAATTAGCCACTGCCAGACATCGGTGTGGCTCCCCTGACACTGCCCGTCTGTCTGCATTTTCCCAACAGAAGGCCTGGAAAGGGCTTCAGAACCTGTTTCTGGTGCTTTTCCCTCCCATCCAGCATTATTTGAAAGCAGCTTGCTTGTGCCTCACAGCTGGATGTCTCAGACTCAGGACCTTACTGGGGACAGAGTGAAACACGTTCCTGTGCAACCTGCTCTGGGGGCACCTGCTTTAGCAGGGGGGGTGGTCTGGATGATCTCTAGAGGGCCCTTCCAACCCCTACCATTCTCTGATTCTGTGATTCTGTGAAATGCCATCCTTTGGACTTGGACTTCCCTTACAAAGCAGAAAGTGTACGTGTGTTGATGGGTTCCAGGGTAAAACTGATGTTTTCAGACAAATCAAGTATAGAAGGCATGTTTTGCTTAAAAAGTGATTCTATATCCCAGACACCAATGGATGGAAATTATTCTGCCAGTCCATCTTTGTACTGCTTAGATCCCTTGAAGTCAATGACACATTTATACCTGTAAAGTGCAAATTAATTATATTGAAAGGAAGTATTTTTTTTTAATTCTTTCTAGGAAGAGTGATTTGCTTTTCCTGGCATACCCAAAGCTTGGCCTGAAATGTGTTCAGTCCCGAACATGCCTTTTCCCTTCGCTTGGACAGATAGCACCACTCTCTCAAGCTCCTGGTCTGTGTGTTATCAGTGGTGGTATCTCAGCCATTACTGTAATGCACACTCAAAAGCAGCCAAAACAGGAGCAAACAAGGAAGAGAAGGGCCGAGATACTCCATTCTCTATTCTCTTGCTCTCTCTTCCTCCTTCCTCCTTCTGCTCAAAGGAAAACCAGAAGGACGTATGTCATGCCAGAAAGGCCTTTTGAGCTACATCTGGGACTCTGTCAAAAAGGAAGGCTTTGAGGGTCTTGAAGAGAACCTCTCTAAAATGACATTGTTTCTGGTTCCTTTATCCTGTGGTGTGATTGTATGTTACCATGGCTCCTTCCTCTCCTGTGATCTTTCTCGCCCTGGAGCCCAACTGTCATTCGTGTTTGGGTTAGATGCATAGCATCAGTTCGTCACTTTCCACCTTTACAGCTTTTGGACGGTTCAGAATTTGCTGCAGGACAGGTAAGAATAGACACTTTCTGAACACGGGGATGATGGCCCAATAGATTTTGAGCTCCTCCTGCAAATCCTGGGTTGCCTTTTTCTTTACTTGACCTGTACGCATGTACCACCTTGGAGCCTGTGCCCTTCTCACCTTCCCCAGTGAACAGCTGAAAACAGAAGTTCAGAGTGGTAAGATCTGGGAAACAACTAATTTTGAACTCCAGATTGAACAAGTTCTCAGAGGACCTCTGTAATGCAAGAGACAAGTCTGTTCAACCACATATGGCATAAGAGTCAAATTATTTTTCTTTTTTTTTTTTTTATTCTTAGTGGTACAGTAAAGAATAGAATGGCTTCCTAGCAACACTGGAGTGAGAAGTAGTATTTTTCACAGCTTCTGCTGAAACAGAGGGGAGTCTCTGCACTGACCTCAAGGGTCTTAAAATCGTTACTGAAGTCCGTATGGATTCCAAATTCTGCCTGCAGGATTCATCCTCCTGGGGAAAATGGCAGAGCATAATTCCATTGTGTCACAATCACTGTGGCACCTTTTCCATCACTATCAAAATCAGTGGCATTACTGCCCTTGCAAATGATAGCATTTCATACATTTAAAACCTGGAATTGCTATTTCACTACCTTAAATCTTGGTCCATCTTTTCTGCAGATTGTTTTTACAGATCTGGAAATTAAGTGTATTTTTTGTTGCATTACAGAGGGGATTTTCAAGCATGTTCAGTAAAGACCTAGATAGGTGTCCCTGGAAGCCAGTCATAAAATGAGAACTTTGCTGTTTGCTGTAATGTCAGTGCCAAATGCTTCCAAAAGTCTCACTTTAAAACCCTCATGTCAAATTCTGTCCTCACTAGTCTGCAGTGACTGCAGTCAAGCAAGTGCTGAGCACTAGAGCAGGACAAGAGCCTGAAAAGCCATTGTGTGTGTTGCTGCCTTAGCCCACCAGTACCCTACATCTTTATCATCCTGTTACAACTTTGCTTCCCAGCATGGTGCAGAGCATTTAGTCAGGGAATTAAAATAGCTGTGAAAATGAAAGTATAGGAGGCACTACCCAGAAAGCTGCTCAGAAAGCGTGTGAAACATTAAGCTGTACATACTTGGTCCTTGTACTTAAATGGCTCTTGCTCCCACATGGAAACTTGCATGTAATTTCTAAGTCTGTCTGACCAACCAAGAAAAACAGCCATACATAAAGCTGGAGTGTGAGGCAGTGGCTCTGCAAGGTTCAGATGCAGTGAGACAGTGCAGAGGGAGCAAAAGGTAGTATGTGACTTGGAGGTATAGGGTTGGGCGATATTATATTTCCACATTAATTTTGCAAGGGTGTATTTCTGTGTGGCTTTGGGGCAGCTCCTGCTGAAAGGATAGTGAGGGAGTGTTTTGCAGAAGGCTCTTCTGCATTAGTGCGACTGTGACTGCACTTCTGGGTTTTTTGAGATCCTTGGTCGTTGGTTTGAATGGGGTTTTGTTTTCATTAATAACTTAAAATGGCTTTTCTTGCAGACAGTCATCATAAATGAGAGCACGTAAATGAGAGTATTCATGTACAAACATTCATGTACAAACAAGAGGGTTCTTCATTCACTTTTCCAAATTAATTTTTTTAATATTTCAGTGAGGAGAAGCAATGGCATCCCCTCACCAAGAGGGCAATCACACAGCACACATGGCAAACAGTGAATGGAAACACCTCATTAATTTCAATGGGAACTGCACTCGGTCAGAATGGTTAAAGGGTGCAAACCTATCAGAGGCTTCCATTGGTTCACAAGATGCATATGGTGCTGTGCGTAATGAATAAATTAATAGAGCTTGGAGATGTTCACAAGACAATTCGGAAACAGAAATACTTGGATTACTCATGTAGCACATCCGTTAACAGATAGCTCAGCTCTCAGCCATTGCACAACTTTTACATGGTCTTCCTATGCTAGTTTCTATGCAACAAGTCTGAAATTCAGACCATATGTTAAAATGCTGTCAGAATACCACATGCTTACATGATATATGGATCCAGAAACATGCAGGAAAATGATACACATTAGCACAAATTGCCCTTGAATTTAATGCAACTCCATGGGAAAACCAAATGCGCTCTTTTCCCTGGTTGAACTAGTTTTGTGTAAACCTTTAATAATTTCTAATGCACACAATGCATTGAGTAGCTGTGCTATAATGAACTCTGCAGTTCCACTTCATTGCATTTCCTGAGAGTTACATAGCAGTCCAATTCAAGTAATGATTTTCTAGGTTTAACCTGCTTGGATCCTAAGGTACCCATGTAAATTCTAATTTGGTGGTGTCGTGTCTCAGAAAAATACTTCAGATCACTGCAAACGTGGCCGTGCCATGTGATCAACACCGCAAACACTAAACCTTCAGGGGTCTGAGTCTTTATGAGCAACACCGTTTGGATATCAATCACTCTCCTCATGACCATCTTGGACTAGGTATCTGTTTTCCCCCAAGGAAGGCTGAGAACTCGTCCATTGGGCTCATTGCTATGACATAAGCTAAGCTGAGCTGAGCTGAGGAAGTTGAAGAAAACAACACACAGCACAAGGCCAGGATGGTTTGGAAGCCTAATATAGGAAAGATAGATGGTAACAGTAGAAAGGCCCAGACTTTGCCTCCACCTCTGTGCTGAGAGGATATCACTGTGTTTCTGCTGCCTCATGAGGAAGCACTGTCTCCCATCACCTTCATTCTCCTCTGTGCTCTATGTGGGTCCTTCAGCAAAACTTCGGATGTTTGCCTTGGATCAGCAGAGACAAACCAGAAAGAGCAGATAGTGTCCAATAGTGAGGAAACAAGTGAGGAGTCAGGAAACAAGATCATGAAAGCCCAGAAACACCTACCAACTAGAAGCTAGAAATACACAAATCTGCAAATAAAGCGTGAGATTTTAATAGGGAGTCTAATGAATTGTGAAAGTACAGTTTAGCTAGAGATGAATTCAGGAAGAGAGTTTGTTAGCATATCTGCACAGGGAGAGTTCAAGTGGCGAGTGCGAGCAGATTCTTAAATGCAGGCTGTAGCTGAAATAGAGGTAATGGCCTTGGTGTAAGAATTGAGATTATATGGAGTATGCTGTACAGAGGTAAATTCAGAAGATAAAAGTTTTTTTCAGGCCTGGGAGACTCTCTGTCAGTTGAAGTGTCTGAGACCCAAATGTCCTCTAGCTCAGCCAGGGTTACCAAGCCTCCTGATGTAGGCTCTGCTAAATGACGATGTTTGACAGTGTCACAGAGGTGCACAGATGAACATCAAAGACCATTTTTAGTATAAAAATCTGTATAATCTCTGTCTGTCTAACCACAGAAAATGAACAGCTCTGACCACATGCTTTCAAACACTTGAGCAGGCCTCTCCAACAGTGGGCTAACTGCTCTAAAAGGCCCACAATTTTCAGACCAAAATACTACAGGGAGCTATAAGAAGATTGAACAATGAACAAAAAAAAAGAAGAGGACTATAAAAAAAAAAGAGGACTATACAAAAGGATTTTTTTCTTCCATTGCTAAGTGGTAAAATGTTGAAATTAAGCGAACTTTGTCTTTAAGAAGAGACTGTCCAGAGCAGGTGAGGTAGTCACCCTTGACTAGATATGAGACTTCACGTGGCTAAAATCCTAACAGAAGTGCTTGAAGTATATACCAGCATACAGGGAATACAAGGTCCTGATACTGCAGAGACTTTATTAGCAGTTTAGTGCACTTTAAGGAATGGTCAGGAAAGAGAACCAGCTAAACATGGCAATACTGAGGTCACAGGGCCTCATCTGATCTTCTCAAGTTTGGGCAGTAGGCTGGTGAATGGGAGGGCAGAAATCATATTTCCTGTGCTCACGCAGCGGCCGTTCTCTGTTGAAATGTTGGATCCAGTTCTTGCAGCCACAATTCAAGTAAGATGTCAGAAAATGGGTTACAGATCAGAAAAGACCTACAAGAACAGAGATTTAGAAGACATGGCAGTGAAAGACTTGGGGAGGTAAATCTTCTTTATGCAGAAGAGAAGATAGGTAGGTGACCAAATGCAAGAGCTTGCACGGAGAACAGAAATTTCTGTCGCTCAAAGGTATGACCCAACAGCTAGGAAATGAAGGTAGGCATATTCAGAGCACAAATAAGGCACACATTTTTGGGAAAGGTTAATGAGTGACTGCAGCAGCTTATCACTGCTATGATGCAGTGGTGCAGTGATGCAGAATCCCTGTGAATTCTGAAACCTATAAAATTATTATACTTCTGCAAACTTATTATCTCCATGTCTTGCTATGCTGGCATATATATGTATCCATTGCCTTCAGTCATTTTTTACAGAAGTCTTTAACAGCATTTACTTTTCTTACTGGGGACCACAACTCATTTTTTATACCACTGTTTGTCCTGCTGGGTCAACAGAGGTTGTTTTGGAGCTGTGTGAACTCTACCATTCCCACTGGCAGGTACGCTGACTAAGGAATGTTTCGGCATTTTACAACATTTGTGAAGTGTACGTCTTTTTCTTCACCTTCCTTAATTTTTTTCCTCTTCTGCCTCCCTTGATCCCACTATTGGAGAAAGAGAACTTGCTCTGACTGCCTATGAGACACAGAAACCTTCATTTAGTCTTCTGTGCAGGAGCGAGTGTGATGGGAATTGCTCTAATTTGTCTCTCTGTAGCTGCCTGAGCTCATTCACGTGGTATGGTCTGGTTTTAATAAAAATCACAATTCAGAAAACATTTGTTAATATTTTCAGTAGAATGCTCAGAGAGACATATTCTAAGCTAAAAATACTTCCCTTTTCCTGTGTCAACAGTTTCAGTGAAAAGAAATCTCTCTGTTAAAAAGACATTTTGATGAAAACCTTTATTCTCTTTCAAGTGTTTCATCAGCGCTCAGCACTTTCCCAGGCTTACTGAGATCAAATGAGAAGGATGCTTTTGTTTGCACCTCCTGATACTGCAGTGGAGGATATTCGTCCCACACTTGCCTCCCTGAAGTCAGTAGGACTACTGATGTCAATAGGACTTTGCTCTAAGCGATCCTCATCACAAGGTGATGCTGGGGAAGAAATAGTTCTGTGCCATTAGTCTTGGAAGTCAGCGCCTACAGGAGCAAAGCCCCAGTGCGGCCAGCAGTGGAGTTTGGGCACCACCAGCCCAAAGGCAGAGGACAGTCACTATTGGCTCCTGCACCAGCTGTGGTTCAGCTCCTCCAAATAAAAAGCCCACCTCTGCCATGACCTTGACAGAAACAACTTTGGAGGGGCCAAAGATTATGTGGTGGCTTGAAACATCGCAGCTAACCAAGACTTTCAACAGGGAAGTGTCTCTTGTTTGTAACCAGAGCCATGTTTTTCATCAGTCTTGTTGTTCCTGCATGTAGGTATTGCCTTTTATTGCTTCTTGGGTCTGCACTGCTCTGCGCCTGCAAGAGGAGAAAGTGGTGAGAAGGTAGGGTCTGGCCTCCAGAGAAGAGCTGGGCAAGGAGCTGCAGGGCCTCAAAAGGTGGTAAAATATCTCCTCCTTCCTCTGCAGCCAACCCAACCAGAGCAGGTTAAGTTGGTCCATAGCCTTGCTCAGGATCAGTCCCTTCTGGTGGCCCAGATGTCATGTTCAGGACAGATCCATGCTGCCGGGTGGGTTTCTTCTTTTCTCATTGCAGCCTCTCTGTACAGAGGCAGGATCCATGAAAAATGGAAATAGAGAAGAAACTAAAAAAATTCACCCTTCCACCAAGTTCTGTTTAGGGGCTCCTCAGAGCTCCAGCTGATCCCTGCAGCTCCACAATGCCCAGTGACCACTGCTGGTGACCACCTAACGCTAAAAGCTAAAATGCGTTGTGATCAGGTAGCATTTCAGTGTTAAGGAAACAAGGCTTCCTTAGCCACATGAAGGCCAGAGATATGTTTGTCTTATGTGTCTATTTTATGCTAGGGTTTTTTTAATTCACAGGTTTATGAGATAACAGATCGATTTCTAACTCATTTTTATAGAGAATTTTCAGAATTTAGAATATTTTCCCAGTGCTTTCCTTGTGAAATTTTGTTCTCACTATCATATTCTACTTTCAATGTATGAATTTGCTACTGAGTAAATAAACAATATTGATACATTTCAAAACAAAATCAGACTGTGAGATTCCCCAGAGCATGCTCCTTTACAAAATTGGAATTGTTTGACTCTTTCTTTTATTCTCACCATGCAGTGCGCAGCCTGGGGCTTTGCATATCCCACCATGCCCGTATCTGTTGCAGAACAGAGAACAAATAGTTTCCACTTTGCTAGGAGGAGATGGAAATTTTTGAAGCAGGTCCAATTCTGATCTCGCTTCTCCTTTTTTCCTTCCAAAAATGCACAAATGAATACCTAAATATAGGTCAAGTAATAAGCAATCTGTGTAGCTGCAGAGCTGAATTACAGAACTGAACCTTCTCACAGCTTCCCGAATGCACAGTGAGTAAAACCAGTCCCATGATTCAGTCACTGGTATCAAGCTACCCTGTTATTCCTTTACTCAAGATAAAACTGAAATGCAAAAAAACTGCCTTGCTTCTTCTCTGGCAGAATAGCACTGATTCCTTCAAATCCCTGTTCAAGGCAGAAAATGCATCCTCCCCGGTGCTTGAATACATGGCATCTGCCTCAAAGCTAGGTACAGTTAATTGCACAGATTAGGCTTTCCCAGATTGTTTTGCTACATACAATCCTTTCTCATGAAATGTAAATAAGATCTGTATTTAGATCTTATGAAGCTGTAGAGTAAGATACAAAATCATTGCTTGAGCTCTGTAGTCTATCGAGGCTTTTTACTCTAAGACAATGTGCTAAGGTACTACAATACTGAGGACCCTGTAGGAGCCTCAACTGACATTTTTTTTTTTTCTCTAAATTTATGCACAAACGTTTATGTGATACCAACTTCCTTGTTTTCATTGTTTGGGGTCTACCTTCTCTCTACCTCAATATTTCTGTAGATGTTTTGAATGAAGTGCTGACAGACTAAGTATTTGTTTCATTAATATGATATTATTGTTTATTTCTTTCCACATTTACAGAGTGCATCACCGGGACAGTTGTCCCCAGTTTGTTTTAGGTTTCTTCACTTAAAAACTACTTCAGAAGCTCAGTGATTGACTAATCCTACAATCTTCTGGGTATCTCTTTTCACTGTAGGATGCCATCCCAGTGACTTCAATGAGTCTATTCACAGCACAACATGCACAATAACTTCAGCAGTGCCCCAAAATCCTACCTGGAGAAAAAGTCAGTTGTCAAACATGCACTGTTTTACTGGGAGAGATTTTTGAAGATTTTTGATTTAACTTTGGGTATTTTAATTTATTTAGAAAGCTTTTGCATCATACTGTGAGTTAAAAACAAGAAGAGACAGGGAAAATAAAGCCCGTTTTATTTGTAAGTGTTACTAACAGAATTGCCTCTGGACGTAAAGTGTTTCTTAAGACTTACTCTCACTCTGGGGCAGAGACACCAAATTTCAGAAATTATAGCAAATTGTGCAGCAGAAGTCCATCTTTATTCAACAAAACTCTTAAGAACTGGCTCACTTTTAAACTCAAGACTGTGCATACATGCTTTGCTGATCACAGTCAGCAATTTTGAATTTCATTTGGATTTTGTAATCAGATGTTATATTGTGATATCATTCAAAGGGAGAGCATTAGGATCTCAGAAAGAGTGGAAGCCGATATGTGTTTCAACAGAGGGACACACACACAAGTATTGTACATGCCATAAGCATGTAACATGCTTGATACACGTATTGTTGAGAAAAGTCTTCAGCCAATGGTCACACCACATTCAAATATGGAAATGTGGAAGGAGGCACTATGCATCTGTGTGACTTTTGCCATAGTACAGGACATGGAGGTGGGGTCCCCCGAGTAGTACCAATGGCAGAGCTAGAGAAGCGTTGGGCAAAATTGCACTTGGGAATTATAATCTGGGCACATTGCAGAATTTCACCAGAGGTACTGTGTGTGAATCGTTAATCACACATACAACTTTGTTTTTATTACTGATAGGCTGAAATAGTGGTGGCGTTCAGCCTGGAGAAGAGAAGGTTCCAGGGAAAACTTATAGCAACCTTCCAGTACCTGAAGGGGCCTACAAGAGAGTTAGAGAGGGACTCTTTACAAGGGCATGTAGTGACAGGACGAGAGGTAACCATTTAAAACTGAAAGGAGGTTGATTTAGTTGCCAGCTGGGGTTAAACCATGACACTGGTGAAGCTGCAGCAGAGCCAGAGGAGCCTTGGAAGTCCTGTGGAATCTGGCACAGGACCAGCTTTTCAAATCCTCAACTCATCACAGACACATTATTTCTCTAAACTGCATTAATATCTGATATCATTGTTGTATTCCGCACTATGAAAATTAATTTCAGTCTAAAATGTTTTGGTTCTATGGTAACTGCTAGAAACTGTTCTTAATGTCTCTTCTTAAGGGCCTGGTAATGTCAGTGGAAAGACTCACCATGACTTTGGCTTTGCCTATAAATCTTTGGCTCCATCTTAGAATGCAGCTTCCTAAAATGGATGGAAAACGACAAATTTTTGAGTCCAGATTTTTGCCTTTACCGTTTTGCTCTGTCCCTGTGTCCATACCTTTTCTGTCATGAGGTGGATGCAGGCTTAAATGCAGAATAGAAGGATGCCTGCATACTGGAGGCTTTTAAGAGCAGGTTAGACATGGGCACCCAAGTTGGGAATCCTTTCTATTTGTTTAACTGACTCTGTCTTGCAGCAGTGGAATAGACCTGCTAACCTCCGAAGTTCTTTTGTGAGCCCCCCAAGGCATAAATTTTGTGCTTCCGTGTTACACATCTCTGAATTCATGTTTATTTCTCCTTAACACAGCAGTATATGCAATCAGCCACAGTCCTCCTTTGGGATGGGCTGCATATTTAGTCTCCAGACCATCGCCAAAGGAAACATCATCAAGCAAAGAAGACATTTGACACTCTTTTCTGTCTTGCAGAGAGAAAATTGTTCCCTTGGCCTCACCGAGGCTGCTGATGTTCAGTCTCTGCTGTCATCTACTGCACGCAGCCTTCTGTCTGCTGACAGGTGACTGCAAACTCCAGGAAGTTTTAAAGCTTTAAATCCACAGAAAATGAGGTAGAAAGAAGGATGTGCTTGTGCCTTACAGCCCTTCTCAGGTGCTAAAACAGATGTTTGTTTCCCCAATCCCTGCCACAGCTGGAAACAGGAGCTCTCTTTTATTCTCGTTATATGTAGCTGGGTTAAGGACTCCAATTTTCAGCAATGCAGTATCACTGTCAAATGGAAAGAAAGAAAGAAGCAATGATAGGTGTAATTGTGCACATGGCCAAGGGTGTGAGTTGTCTGCTTTGGGACATTTAATATATTTCACACCTAGGGAAACAGAGGCATGGAGAGGTAACATGGCTCATGGAAGGACACCAGGCAGACTACTGATAGAACTCCTCAGAAATCACAGATCTGTGTGCCTGTGGGGACTGCTCCTAAAACCTGCTTTCCTCTGGTCTCTGCCCTGAGACACATTGCTTGTTGCTTCCAGCCCAAAGTCCTCCAGATGTTCAGCCCCAAATTTTGAAGACCCTTTCTGTTACAAGTGGAGGCCACTGAGGGTCTCCCTCTTGCCCTGAACAAGGGACATGGGGCAGATCGCAGAAATCTGGCATCAGCTTCCAGACTGATGCTCCTAGAGTGATGCTCGACCCTTCGTTTCTCCTTTCCTACCAGAGCAGAGATACAAAGTGCCTTCCCTCAGTCCTACACTCAGCAGAACAGTCTTTCCTACATGCTTCATCTCAAGCTGTGCTGGTTTGAATTTCTGGAAACCGTGGGCTTGATTCCTGCTAAATGGGTAATGTATGGAGGGGTGCTACCCCACCGATCTCCGCTTCTTTCCCTGATACTCTCAGGTGATGAGAGTCAGGGAAGGTAAGGCAGCCAGACATCCAGCTCTTCAAAGAAAATGCACAACCTTAGCATATTTGCTCTTCGTTTTGCTTTATGCTATATCCATCCCTGTACTTACCCAACGTTTGGGTACACCCACCTCCTCACTGGCTGCATGTGGCAATGTGCCCCCTGCTCACCCTGCCCCTCCTCTTCCTGCAGCCTGTTACCATGGCACAACAGCAGGCACTTTTGGTAAGGGTGTGACCAACTGAGTGAGAAGGCATATTGTTAAGATCCTGCACAGCTGTCACAGTTATTTTCTTGCTAGTGCAGTGCTGTGGCTCCTTTAGGAGACAGAGATGGTGAGTGCAGGCTGTGCAGGGCAAAGGGAACAAACCGACACGGGCATCGAAGCGCAGGAAGGGGAGTAGTAGCAGAGCAGGAAGAGGTAACCGTCAATCCTCTCAGTGTGTTTCCCTGGTCTGGTGGCCCCTTCATGCTTGCAAACAGGAGATGACTCAGCCTGGACAACAGGTCGCTGCTCAGCTCACCTGCTCAACCACTCTGCAAGCAACCACTTGCTGGCTTCAAAGAGACCGTCCTGGTGCCCACCTCCCTGACGAAGCTGCAGGACTGTGCCAAACATTCAGATTACCATATAACGTCTTCCTTACTGTTCAGCTGGAAAATAATTCAATTGGATCCTCAGTCAGGGAATCAACTGTATTTGAAAATCACACAAGGGCTGCTCTTGCTTCCAAGCATCTATGGCTGCACTCAGCAGGTTCGATTGATGATGTGATTACTGTACATGCCAAACGGTCATAGAGTCATAAAATACTTGGCCAGCCACCTGTCCGATTCCTCCAACCTTTCCAAAGACTAACCCAGCACTTTGGTGCAACACAAAAACCCAAGAGACATGTTGTGCATTCAAGTCAGCTCTGAAATTCATGGGAAAAAGCCAAAGCTTTCTTGATATGCAGATAGGACAGACCGTATCAAAACAAACAAACGGAGCTATGATGAGAAATTCCTGTAAATGAACTACAGATTATAAGGTATCTGTTGTTATTTAAATAAACAGAAATAAACAAGTCTATATATATGTACATTTGTGTAAACTACAGATAAACACACATATGTACATATCTGTTCCTATATCACAGCTTTCATTTCTATACTTTCTGGCTGTCATCTCAAACACAAAACTGTGTTTGAAAGACAGAAAGAAAGCAGTAGGAGTCTGTAGATGTTGTGTGTGACATAGTATTTAGAAAGCTGATTTCTGAAGCAGTTTGAAAAGCGCAAAGAAGGAGAAAATGAGAACAGAGTTCATCATGGCTCAGCAGAAGGAGGTGTAGAATGCTAGAGACTCAGATGGAGAACCTGTGTGCCCCAGCTCTGCTGTCCTCCTACAAGCTCTGAGAATCTGCTGGGAGGTCAAGGTTTGAATACCTTTAGAAAGCTGGTCTTATTTGCTCTCTCCTGCAATTGCTTACATTTAAAATCTCTGACTTAAATCTCTGACTTTCATAGGAAAGCTCAGGAAGAGTGGCTTAGATGAGCGCACAGTGAGGTGGGTCAAAAACTGGCTGAATGGCAGAGCGCAGAGGGTAGTGATCGGTGGTGCGGAGTCTGATTGGAGGCCTGTGACCAGCGGTGTTCCCCAGGGGTCAGTGCTGGGTCCAGTCCTGTTCAACGTATTCATCAA
>VZSC01009458.1:40695-72730 GCA_013398225.1 Steatornis caripensis
AAGATTTTTTCAGGGATCTGTGCTCAAACCCTTTCTAGCATGCAATTTGGCAATCGTGGTGAGCCCCAGTTTGTGTAGGAGCTGTCTTGCTGTTAAGCTAGGACAGACTATGAGGGGAATGTTGAGTCTACCTTGGATTAATGAAATCACTTTATCTTCCTGACCAAGAAAAAGGCTCAGCCCTTCTCCCATCAGACACAGAAGACAGAAATGGATGGGGAGGGAGAGGGGAGATGGAGTGTGGGATTTTGCCACTGCAGTCCCAGCAGGGTCATATTTCTGTAGACAGGGTAAGTTACAGACAGAATCTGTCTGAAGAGAGGAATAAATTTTTGAGGCTTCCCCCCTCAATAGTTTCATATTTTCCATGCAGAGAAATGAGGTTGGGATATTTGCCTTTGGAAGTCTTGTGGGTCTTTGAAATGGCTTTTTAAGTTTAAAATAGATATAAGGCAGAATGAAAAAGAGGCAACTTACACTATTTCCTTTAATATGACAAATAATACAGATTCTTTTTAATAACTAATTGCAGCATTAATGCCACTTGTGACCAGTTCTGCCACATAAGTTTTCTCTGTTAGCTTTCAATCCCATGTTATTTTGCACTCTCATGTATATTTCTGATTGGTTTGTGGCCTTATAAATGAGTCTCTTGCTTGGCATATGGATAATAGCAGTGGGCATAGAAGCTGCTTCAAGGACATGGCTTTTTCTGAATGTTACATGTGATTTAAGAGAACTGTACCTAGCTCATCTACGGCTGCTATCAGATGGCATTGTTTTCACAGCAGTCACTGAATTATCTGTAGTAGCAGAAATGAAAGACAGATATTTTTTCTTTCAGATACCCCTGAATTTAAATTTGTTTATTGATCAAGCTCCAGAGCCTCAAATAGCTGCCCTGCAAGTAAAAAATGTGCCATGCAAAATTACTACAATTCGCCTAAGATTTTATGCACCCAAGCTCTAAATCCATCTGATTTTTAGCCCAAATACATTTCTCTTTTTTCCTTTTTCAGCTGAAAGCTCTAAACAGCCTATTTAAATCAAACAAAATGTTTCTAGTTTATGTAAAAGCCTTTGTCACTTCAGCTGCCATCAACACATTCAGCTTTTCACCAGAAATCTTGATATGTAAAGGTTTTCTCCTAAAACTCAACATGTTAATTTTTAGTATCCTTCTCTCTTTGCATTAAGCTTTAGCTATGTGCTAGTTACAAACTCTACGGTCCCCTTGAGACATGCCTCTTCTAGTCTCTTTTTCCCAGGACGTCTGCTATTGGGATTGGCCTTTTAAACCATATGGCAAAGTGCACCTTCAGTTCTTTTTCTAATATATTTACGAGAAAGGGTTGAGGAAGGGGCTGAGTTTGCGCTCTGTCTTCACTTCAGTGGCAATCTGTTGAAAGTGTAAGGGCAAAAGCTAGGCTCTGCAGAATAGAGGGGTTTAATCATACTTTTTAACTCTTTACTTTGTATCTTTCGGTGTTGCTCTCTATTTACTTCTGGTGTATAAAGAACATTTGGGTGAAAAGAAGCCTTTGTTGAGTATTTAAACTACCACTTTCTTCAAATAAGCTGTAAAATATCATAACAAACATGTATTGAGATTTCTAGGAATCTTTCAGCAAAACCTTAGATAATTCCTACTTAACTGAGCTTGAGAAAAAATTAAAATAAGTGAAAACCTTTAAAAAACAATTAAAATATTTGTTTAGTCTTATGGAAAGGAAAATGGACTAATCTTAAAAAAAAAAAGTTAGGGGAAAAATACGCTACAAAGCCTTGGCACTTTCAGTTGACATAAGGGCCTTCAAGCTGTTGAAATGAGAATTTTTCTTAGTGTTTTACACCGATAGCAAGCTTTCCCCTCCCCTCCACCGCCATCTCTTATGTTGCATATACATTCTTGTTGGCACCAGAATATTCTCTTGTCTTCTTTAAGAGGGAAGAAAAAAGCGGTACAAATTCATTGTTATGTCACTTTATATGGATGACAAATGGACCTTTAAATGTAGGACAGTCAGAAGAATTGAGCAGACTTTTTGAAGACAAAAAGAGGATGAGGTCAGGGTTAATTTAAACACAGAATTTTAGCTTCTAACCACATTTGATCTTATCTTGAGAGAAATTATTTAATGGATTATTGCATGGAAATGGAAAGAGCTGGAAAAATCTTTAAAGTCATCTGACACAGCATTGAATTTCCAGCATACTTTTGAATGCTGTCTCGAAAAAAGTGAAGCAGCTACAATTTCAGCTCTGAACTTCAGAGGAAAAATGTGTTTGTACAGAGCTTTCTTGCTGATGAATGGGGATTCCATCAGAAATAAGTTTACTGTATACAAATCCCTTGCACATGCTACAGTGACAGGGATATTCTTCAGTAAATGCAGCAAAACAAGCCTTGAATTTGCTTGTTGACTGAGCCAGAACATGTGATGAATCTGCATCTTATACACTCTTTCCTCCCTCTTTGGTGACCCATGACACTAGTTTTCATTCTCTTATGGCCATCACTCCCCCAGCGTTGTTCAGAGCCTGATTGTGTGTTGAAGGTTGGTACACAGTTGTGAAAAAAACTCTCTAGGTTGTATTGGGCTACCTAACTCTCCTCTGCTGAAGACTGAGGGTCTGTGCTCTTTGCTGGTCTAGCAATAGTAGTTGATACCAAAATCTGGCAAGAGCGTGAGGTCTTCAGTTTCCCAGTCTCACACAGAAAGTGGTCAATCACTGACAATTTGTCTTTCAGCTGGTTGCTGTTCCTCAGAAGTAAAATATCCCAGAACTGCATGGGCTATCTAATGTTCCTGGAGGAGCAGGAGGACATATATGTATGGAAATGCATGCATATGACCTCTTTGCACGTTTTCTAATGCAAAGAAGATAGCAAAGAGATATGGGGCCGTTCCACAGTGGCTGAACATTTCTGCCCAAAGCACTACCCTGTCATCCATTTCCACTTTCAATCTTTCCATTTCCACCTTCACTCTTCCTGTTTTCAGCAGTGTGGGCCCTCTTGTGTGCAAGAGAGGGCAGGAGAGCTTTCCCCATCTTTCTCCAGTTTAGCCTCATTAGGCAGCCCAGTTCTACAGGGAAGTGTGGAAATACAGCTTAACCAAGACCCAGAGAGCCACTAGAGTCTCTGTCAATGCTTCTGGTCATTTTGTTCTTTACTACACAGAAAATAAAACTTACAAGTTTCTTGTCTTAGCTTGCTGAAAATTTAGCTTAGATCCTGCAAATATTTACGACCATTGAAACCTTAACAGTATTGTGCATGGAACTAAGCACCTACCCAGCGATAGTGAAGTTGTTATTAAACCTTTGGCGGCATACCTGGTTCAAACTATGCAGCTTTTTGGTTACTCCTGATTTTTCTTCTGGATGTGACATCTCCACTCTGTACAGTCCTAAATATCCTCTAATATTCTGTTTAAACCTATATGCCTGCTATATGTCAAAGTGTATCTGGTGTCTTCCTAAGTGGGTAGTTCCTTTGGTATGTTTTCTGTCTATATAGTTACTTACTGCCTGATCAGGAAGACCTCTAGGAAGAGGTCACCTCATTATTGTGGGATTTGTGTTGTGTCTGTGGTATAGAGTAACCTTGAGCTTAGCCCCAAAAGTCTGTCAGTTTTAGGTATGGAGACAAACTGGCAAACTCCATGTCTAAGTATGGAGGGGTTAGTAAGCTCTCTGGGTCTCAGAAGTGCCCTGTCTCACTATAATCCTTCCTTATTCAATGGAGTTTGCTACCCAAATTATTTATTGATGCAAAATCACAGTCTTTACCACTACAGCTGTACTGGTAAAATGTTTAGTGCATTGTCTCTGCCAGTGGAAGGCAGAATTTTAGAGGATCTTTTCAGGGTAGTTTCTGCTAAATGAGGACTGGGAGAAATACTGGCAGTGTAGTCAAAGAAGTCAGATTCAAGAAACTGCAAGAGAGAAAGTGGCTTTTACTTGATCTGTTTAATTGTTTTCTGGGTACATTAACAGTCCATTCCCTATTCACTGGATATTCAACAAAAAAAAACATTTAGTTTTGCACTCCTATGGCCCTTCTTATTCAAATGTCAGTGCTCAGAATAAATACAGCTAACATATCTTTTCATCAACCTTCTAGTAAAATAAGACCAGGATCATGATTACTGATATTTTGAAAGTAGCAGGTGGGGTGGGGGGAATCAAAGCAATGCTCTAAGACCCTGTAAGCATGATAAATAAGGGAGAAGTCACCCCTAAAGATCTTACAGTTACATTATTAGTAATACAAATTAGATAAGATAGGAAATGTCAAGAAGCCTGGTTCAGCTTTTCCTTGAATTAATCACTTCTAGAGTTTTCAACTTTTTTCCCCATTGTGATTTGTTGTGCTAGCCTCATTTTCTTGAGGTTTGCTTCGCATTTTGACTGCCTTTCAACTGTTTGCAAATTGCTTGGTTTAATCAATGCCTGACTGCATCTAGCCTTTCTTATTAGCCCCGGAAAAGGTGGTGAACTGGGCAAACCATGCTCCAAGTGTAATTAGCAAACACAGTCCAGGGCTTGGTTTTGTTTTTATTATAAAACATCAAGAACTGTTATCAAATCAAAACAGTGGATATTTTTCATCCATTTGATACTGTTATAAATCATACAGTATGAGACTGTCATGAATTAGGGTGTATTTATTTTGGATCTCTCCAAGTAAGAAGTCTGCTTTGAGTAAGCAGTCTTTTTTAACAAGAATATATACTTACCAAATCGTAATTGTGCAAAGTTTATCTACACGTTAGAGTGCACAGAGCCATAGTCTTTGCTATATAGGGGGAAAAAACAGTGAGTATTTTAAATGTTAATTGGATGATGAAAGAAACTCTTTGATTTAGACTACATCTACTTTGGCATAAATACATAGATTTTTGCACCATGTGCTGCTGAGACACTGCTTTTAATACCTTAGACAATGAAAAAATTCCTCCTGAATATAAGAAGATAGATAAATTCTCAGCAGTCAAAGATTTTGTCTAATGAGGGCCTTAATAATTGGATAATGTTAATGTTACATCTCCTAGGACCATATTGCAATTTTTTAGGCTTCTGAATTTTTGATCTGGTATGATAATAACTACACCTGTCACATTTTTTTCCAAGTACCCTATCTCAAAGTGACATCAAGCACTTTTCAATCACAGAATCACAGAATGGTGGGGGTTGGAAGGGCCCTCTGGAGATCCCCCAGTCCAACCCCCCTGCTAAAGCAGGTGCCCCCAGAGCAGGGTGCACAGGAATGCGTCCAGGTGGGTTTTGAATATCCAGAGGCTGTGGCGTCTCCTTCTCTGGAGATATTAAAAAAAAAAAAATAAAGAAGCTTGTTGTCCTTTTGGGTATTAAATCTGGAGGAAAAATAGTTTCACCTGCCACAATGTACTTTACCTTCTTTTGCATTTCTTGCTGTAAGTCAGGTGTCCTGTACTCCCACATACGTCTGTAAAACACTCCCACCTGTATAGCCACTGTTCTCCATTTGTTGTCTGTTCTTTTGAGATTAAGGACACCTTGCCTACTTCAAAGGGGTCTGCAAATCACATCTACCAAGTAGAAAGCGTTGCTGTTTTGGAGAGGAGGGTGCACGGGTAAACTGGGTGGGCAACCCTTGCCTCCCCTGCCTTTCAATTAGTTTACCAAGTTCGTTTGCATGAAATCAGGTTTCCTGCACTGGAACTGCTCCAACACATGGAGGCTCTCTGATGTCTTCCTAAGTAGATATCCCTCCATCTGTTTGTATTAAACACACATCCGATACAACTATTCCTAGAGATGTCAGCATTCCCTACAATTAGGGGTAAATGTCATTCTGATGGTTAGCGTTACGAGTGATGGAAGGTTTCTGTAGGCGGTAGCTCTGTGGTTATTGATCACTAGCAGGGAAGTGACTTCGGCTTTCGTTGCAGCCATAGCAAGATAGCCAGCAAACAGTTTGTGCCGTGCATGTTCTCTGCAGTATGGAGTATTTCAGCTCTCCCTGACACAGGTAGCAGGAGTGGTTAAAAAGTGCTCGAGTACAAGGTGGGGCTGGGCTGGGAACGTAGCATCAAACCTTTTTGCAGTTTATCAAATACAGAATCATAGAATCATTTAGGTTGGAAAAGACCTTTAAGGTCATCGAGTCCAACTATAAACATGCATGTCATTACACTTTAATTTAAACATTTTAATTAACCACCACTTTAACCTTGCCAAGACTTTGAGCATATGGGAGCTGCGTTGACACGGAGAGCGCCAAAATGAGCTACTTCTATTAGGTCTGCACTTTACACTTGTTCGCATAGATGTAAACAAATCTGCAACTGCAAGGCATAACAGAGAGCTTGGGATGTAATATAGGCCGTTAACAGAGAAGGACATCTGCTGAGAGTTCATGCCTTTACGAGGTGCATTTCAGTTAAGGTAATCAGACCGAAAATACAGAACCATCCTGCTCACAAGGTTTGTATGACCCATGCCACTGAGAAGATGTGAAAATGAGCAATGTTTGTGAGCTGATTTAGAGAAAAAAAGTATAAAAATTGATATTTAAATTAATATATGTTCTCTAAGAAATATTATTTAATATATTTAATAACCGTATTTTCAGCCACATAATTTCTAATGATGGATTATTTACTGTTTGATAAATGTCATTTAAAGAAAAACTTTTAAAATAGGATTATTTGCTTGGCAAGGTCCCAGTAGCTCTTCTACTAGCAACTTTGCAGACTCTAAACTCTAAAAGATTTAAAAATGCACTTGAAGAAGGATTCCCCACTAGTGACCAGCTTGAAACTGGATTCCACACTTCCTATGAGTAAGACACCAGTTACTCTGAGCCTTAGCTGGATGTCTGTATTATGGGATCAATAACACTTGAACTACCACTTCCCACAGAAGGAAAAATAAAACCTAGGCTGTGCTTAACTCGAAGTAATGTGAGCAGTCCCACTGATAACTCTGGGGATAGCCCACAGTACAGAGTTAATCGCATTGTTTGCTGGGTCCTGTCTTTTTGTGTTTCTGACACGATCCTTGATCTTCCCACAGTCAGAAAGGAGCCTTTCTATCTAACCTCTCTATATATCACTCCAACCAGGAGTTCTGTGCATGTCTAATTTAATGATAATGGACAACGAATCCGACATTTTATGTTGGTAGTAACAGTGAGTAAAACTAACATTGTCAATTTTTTCACCCAAAGTAATTTTCCAAAGCTCTTTTATTAAAAAAAGGATTAATGACATTGGGTAATCCAATATTGGTCTGGTACACCGTTAATTTCCTTTACCCAGTTATGTCAGTTAAATGCAAGCCATTAGTGCAACTGCTCAGTTTGTTCTAAGGAGGTATGTATTGATTTATAATGAAGGGGTTTTTTTCAAGATTAAATGTAGCTTGGGAAAAATGGTTAGAAAGCCTGACAGGACACACACTTCTGTTCCACTTAGGGAGCATATTTACTTTTTCCCCTCCACGGATGCTACAAACGTCTACAAATATACAATGAGGTAGTTAATTACAGGCATGATTCAACAGCTGGACCTGCATAGGATCTCTGCAGAGGTACGGGAAGGTCAGGGTGAAGATCAGGCCTAGTTGTACTGTATTTTGAGAACAGCCCAAACAGAGGACTGCTCTAAGGCTGTTCTCCATGCATTTGAAACGGCTTGTTGTGAGAAATCCTCTTGCAACCCAGAGGTCTAGTCCATGTGCAGAGCAATGTGCTCCTCTAACTTTATGGTCTGTTGCTGCTCTGCTTGCATAGATCATGACACTGCATTACATTAAAAAATCATAAATATGGAAAAGCAGTTGCGTGTTGGCACAAGCACTTACCTCAAAACCTGTGGGTGGAGGGAAGCCAGGGGAGTCTCGGAGTGCCTGCACACACAGACACTGGTGTTCTGTCTTGTTTCTCAGCAAGTCCATTTTCGAGGCAGGACCAAGAGCAGTAATTTCCATTTCGCAGGTCACAGTTGCTTTCCAGAGTCATTTTCAGGTCTGTAGAACAGGCTTGAAGGTTTTATTTGAGCACACATAGCACGGCTGGGGTGTATTTCAGAAATACCTTCCAACAGCCAAAGCCATTAAAAGCATTCACAACAACCTGTACCAAAACCTAGGTATGCAGCTGGGGAGAGTTTGAAGTTAAGTTCACTTCTTAGTTAACTTGGGTCACAGGCTTTATAACCAATTAGGAACAAGGAATGTGGTCTCCTGGACACTAACAAGTAAAAAAAGAAAAATCACAGTCTTAAAAGAGATTGAGATAAAATCATGACACCCTTGGCGTGCCCTGGGAAATTTGCACCTAAAGAGAGCCAGGGCGTAAGATCTCCACCAGGATCACCATCCTTATGTGACAGGTGAAGCCCTAACTCAGGGAAAAGTCCACGGGCAGTCTTCTCTCCATCAGTGAGACATTTCCCAAGCAGAGCAGCTCCCCTCCCCAAGTGCCACCAGAGACCTGGCCAAGTCACTCCACTGAGCTATTTGCAGCCTGTGAGAGACAGGTGCTTCCCATCAGACCAAACACACCTCCGCTTTGGTCAAGAAAACCAGGCTTGGCTCCCCTGTGAAAATACTTCATTACTCTGCCATAGAGTGTCATGGAGGGGACCAAAGCACCGGAGCAGTTCCTCTTCTTAACTGGAAAGGTAAATAATTTTAACTAATAGTTCTACTCCTACAATTACATAATACCCGACTATGTTTCAGAAGTGAAATTACTGTCAACAGTTGGCTATTTTTTCTGCCTTTTGCCTGAAAAAAAAAAAGGAAGAACCCCAGAATTAAACTTTGGGTCTGGTTCATTTTTGCTCCCATCTCTTTGTCGAAGGGAGCCTGTTACAAATGGTCTCTGGGATTAACTTTAAATCTTTCTTGAGGATCTGCTCACAAAGCAGAGATTTCTCCACATCTGAGGAGCTCTACTACCTGTGAAATTGCAGATAAGGATGGGGAAAGTGTGATGGGTGGAGCAAAGCTATGTGAAACCTACATGCCAGTGAATTTCCAACCCTGTGCAATTTCTGCTAGCAAATCTGTGGAGAACTGTTGTTCTGCTAATGAAGGAATAATTTTTCCCGGGCTCCACCTTAAGCCTCTGATGGTCAGCTTCACTCTCCAGTGTGCTGTATACTTCAGATGCACCTTTGTATCTCTTGTTCCAGGTCTGAGCTCTTCCTGGTTCAGGTGCATTTCAGTCACAGGTGTTAAGAGTAGTTGGTTTGGTGATCGTTACTAAGGAGGCATTTTAGAGCCAGGACTTCAATCTGGAGGCAGGTTCATATCAAGAGGAAAACTGTACAAACCTCTGCATTTGCAGAAATATGAGTCATGAGAAACACAGGTGACATCAGTCACACAGAAAGTTGGCTTTAAAATCAGCACGTGAAAAAAATTATAATGGTTTTCTTCAGTTGCAAAGCCACAAAAATCTGTACATCTTTTTTTTTTAAAGATTTTTTCCTTTCAAAATGACCATATTTACCAGTTTTCCTGAGGAGAAAAGGTAAAACTCTTGCAGTTTTCTCACAGAGATCAGCAGAGCTATTATTTGCCTTTTACTTTGCTCTTACTGAGATAGTGTTTTTTTCTCTGATAACACATAAATTGAATTAATTTGCAGTCAGTTTCATTTGCATTTGTGCCTGAGCAGAGCTTGACAAATGGCTCTGGAATTTAACGATGGTTTGGTTACCTTTATAGCATTTGAACAAATCAGGGCTTGTTTCGTCCCTTCCCCACTGCCAGGAAAAGAGAAAGTAAAACAAGCAAAGCCACCTAAGGCTTTCTTCCTCTCCAGAGTGCTACGTAATCCCATAATAGTTGAGACACTGTAAACTGCTGGCTTTTTAATAGAAGTCTGATTTAATGTCTTGTATAAAAAAGTATTGTGCATATGCTCAGAGGTTTTTGAGTCATGCTTTTCGACTGACAAATAGTTTACTATACTGTACCTCATGGTATGGAGGATTTAATGACTAGTATTACAGAATTATGTAATTGGCATTTGACTTATACAGAACCTCAAGCAGGCCGAAAGTATTATTTTAAACTCTGTTTTATCTAAGTAATGGAGCCAATACTTAATTAGTGCCAGATTTTATATGTGTCTGCCTGAACAGGCCATCCATTCTGATGCTGGCAAACATGTATCCAGCAAATTAAATTTCGCTCTAAAAAACTGCTAGAAACAGGTAGCTATTTTGAATGCCAGAAAGAGCTATTACGACCATTTAGTCCAAATTTCTGTGAAGCATAAGGTGTTGAACTTAAGTCACTTCTGCATCCTGTGTTGATTTATTTTGACCTATATTAAATCCTTCAGAAATTCAGAAAAGATACATAATTTAATGACTTCACTAAATGGGAATAATGACAAAAAAAGAGGCTTGTGTTCCTTTGCAGATGTTGACATTATAGCTAGATATTCCAGCATTTAAGGGCTGGATTCACGGTAGCAGTTATAATATTCTTTTCAACTTTTTTATACCGTATGTTCCTGGACAATGTAAAATCTTTCTAGATATCATACAATGGGGAAAAAATATTTTTAAGCCCTCATTGTGGTCTGAAATATGTGATAACGTGGAAAATATTTGAAGTCATAAAATAGGCTCAGCTTCACGTAATTCAAATGTAGACATTTTATACAGCAGTCTATTTAACATAAGGACTGCTTCGACATACACAGACATATAAATTGTATGTATCTCAGGAGTGTGATGTTTTAAAGTTAAGTCAGGGCCAGTGAGCCATTAAGCTGACAGTACTGGAGGCCAATAGCCTAAATTTACCTGGAGGTCTAGTGTAGTTTGGACTAAGACCATGAGAAGCGCGTTGTCAAAGGAATTCGAACCTGAGAAGATCAGAAATGTGATGGGCTAGTGACAGAGACACAAGAAGCTAAAACAAGTCCAAACTAAATAACTGGAAACCTACTTTCTCTTCCTTCCTGCAGTTTCACAGAATCCCAGAATGGTAGGGGCTGGCAGGGCCCTCTGGAGACAATCCAGTCCAACCCCCCTGCTAAAGCAGGTGCCCCTAGAGCAGGGTGCACAGGAATGCGTCCAGGCGGGTTTTGAACATCTCTGGAGAAGGAGACTCCACAGCCTCCCTGGGCAGCCTGTGCCAGGGCTCTGTCACCCTCACGGTAAAGAAGTTCTTCCTTATGTTCACGTGGGACTGCCTGTGTTCCATTTTGTGCCCGTTGCTGGGCACCCTTGTCCTGTTGCTGGGTGCCACTGCAAAGAACCCTCTTCACCCTCTTCCTTTTCTGGAAGAACCTGACAAATGGTGGCAATTTCTTTGAAGATCGCATTTATACCTTTCTCCATGGCTTCTGTGTAGGTAGAATAGGTTTTTTCAGCGCAGATATAGTCTTCCCCACCTACAGAAGCCTTAATACAATCTGCTGTGTTATACAAATTTCCTTCATTCTCCTTAGCTACGAAAAAGGTAGCCTCCTAGGGGATAAGTCCTGACTGCCTACATCAGCATGTGTCAGCCATGACAGCAACCACCTAAAGTGTCCAGCCTGGTATTTTTCTTCCTAAAAGTGTTATTCAATAGGAGAAAATTCCCTGCAGAGATTCCACCTTTTTGTCATCAACACTGATAACTCCAGCTCCTCTGAGGAGGATCCTGTTCATCCACCTCTGTTTAGGTCTCTCAAGCCCAAAGACCAGGACACCATGGGGTTTTTTTCACACTTTCTTTCACAGACTGAGGCATCTGTTCTTCCTATCTTTTCTCTCCAGGGCATACAGCATCTGGAGTAGAAATGACCGACCACTGGCCTAGGCAGAAGGGATCTACCAATACTGATGTACCTCCCCTTTGGTCCTTTGTGACAATGTAATAATGCTTCCTTACCTTTGGAAGGTACATCCATTCAGCCTATACCTAATGAATGAAGGTTTCCTGAAGAGGCTGGCTCTAAGGAGACAGGTCATGTCCTGACGCTCACCTGTACTGTGGAATAAACCTCACCAGAATCTCTAGACATGAAACAGATCTTCCCTCAAAATGAGAAGCTGCAAGCTCCTGTGCTCTTTTGTTGTGACCTCTCATAGAATTGAAGACCAAACTGAGTAGGACATAGGAAAGATGGAAGACTACCTCAAAGAAGAGAGAACCAGTCCAAACTAGACACACATACTTTAATAACTGAACAAATACAGTGTTCATATTTTCTTTGCAAAACTCTTTCAGCTTCCAATACTAATTCTGGCTTCAATATCCAGGTGGCTTCTCTTTTGAGCAGTAACTGTCTCTTGATATTTTAAGCTATACACTGGTATATATATACATGTTTGTAAGTAAAAAAGACACTGTCCAGTCCTGTGGAGCACCTTGAGGCCAAGCAAACTGGCAAATGTGCAGTGTGTTTCTTTTCATGAAAGCCCAACACAGCTCAAGGACTTCCCCTCTGATTTGTCTCATGCATATACAGGGGAAAAAAAAAACCCTATTGTAATGATAAAAATAAGTAGTTTCATAGAGAAGGTGGAAAAAACCCCAGATTAATATAATAAAATACACCTGAATGCCAAGCTAGGGAAACAACAATATCTAGAAAAGTAAGTGTTTCATAGAAGGCCATACAAAATTATGGGTATAGAAATGTGGAAATCCAGTAAAACAACAGAGGCTAAACTCCGTACTTTCCCTTTGTTTCCTTCCAAGTTCTCTTGAGTCTCTGGCTTGTTAGTTCTGCTGCCTGAACAGAGGAAGTAGATCTTGACATCTTTTGGACAGCTTGATCCAACCAGTCCTATATTCTTACCCACCCAGCAGCCCAGAATCAATCTGCTTAACTTCAACCAGTTCTGTGAGCCTGTATCTTAACAAAGGACAGATGATCTAGTTTTCCAAGGTGTGTTCCATAATTTGTATTTCTACTGAGCACATGAAAAAGAGATGCACAGAGAGAAGAACAAGGATCGCTGACTGGTGATTGAACCCACCATCACGCCAATGTCAGCAGATATCTGTCTTTGCAGTAATACTTTCTTTGCTCTAGATGCCAACTTAGGTGTGTCTGTCCAGCCAAACTAATGGCTATGAGGTTCTTCTTTATCTTGTAAGGGAATATATTATCTTATAATTTGGTATATAGGAGTGGTGCTGCTGGGATGGCTGACAAAGTGGTTCCATCTTACAGCACAGTGTTCACAGGCTCCCCTGGGTGGAATACTGTGAGCACCCTGACATCCTTTCCCGGTGGTATATTTGGTCCTCTACTGACCACCAGCACACCCTTCCCCAGCTGTCCCTACCCGCCTGGGGACAGACCGCCCACCCAGTGTGGCTGAGGATGGGCCTCATCCCCTCTGGTGCAACTTAAAACACGGATATGACTTGTGCTATAGTCTTTGTCCGGTCACCACACGGGATCTTGTGAAAAGCCTTCTTTCTTTGAGAGGCATTTATGCCTGTCTCAAACAGAGGCGCCCCGACAGTTTACAAGCATGATTGTCTAAAATAGCTCTACAGCTTCTGTAAGCGCTCTCAGAAGTGAATCAAAGTGAAAGAGACGCTTCCTTTCTACTTCATCCTAAAAGAAAAATAAATACTCTTATACTGAAGGAACTCAGTCTGTCTATAAGTTATTTAGCAGGCAACCTTCCCCCACCCTCCTCGCTTCCCCTCATTTGTCTAAAGACCATCACCTCTTTGTGGAATTATTTCTACCGTCACTAATTTTTAAGCTTCAAGGGCAATGTTTTTACAATTGGACATCAGCCAAAACAACAAGCATATCTAAACCTCTCAACTGTGTACCGTTTGCCAATTTTACTCCTGCTTAACCTCAAGGAATTTAGATTTGCTTTGAAACAGTTCATTGTTTTGAGTCAGACTTTCTTCTAATTCCCTTTCATCATTTAAGGGAAAGTTCGCCAACTCCATAGAGCTGGTGAAGGGCATGATTGTAATGGATGAATATATCCGATTTCCTTATGTACATGTACATTTTCACTCATCATGTCTCAAATTTTATGCACCACAAAGTTGAGGTTGTCTAAATCTTTGGATTGAACGTGGTGTGAGGAATCTTAGCTCAAGATTAAAACCAGTTAAGGGACGATGCGATTACAAGAGAAATGCTGGGATGCTGTGACCGGTGAAATCAGCAGAAGTCTTTCTTCTTTACTTTAATGGATGGTAGTTTGGGCAACAGATGGAAGCAAGCATAATTGCTTGAAAAGCCTCTCTGTCATCAGGACGAACATTATGAGATGCATACTCAGACTGACAAGGAAGCCATGCTCAGATCTGCCAGTTCCTGCCCCAGAGACAGCTTCCATTTTGTGAGAGAGCTTTAAATTGCACTGCTTTTAGTGTAAGTGGGCAAAGTAAGACAAGGAAGAGATTAATATCCCCATGAAAACTCATGAACTGTTTATCCAACTCAGAAAGCAAAGCAAACCACACACACAAATTCTTTCCAGGCTATTTTGCTTCAAGATGTAATATAATGGTGCAATATGAAATTGAAGCAATTTCCCTGACAAATGCTGACAATGATCTCTAAATATTTCTTCCCGAAGTTAGTGGGAGCAGAGACAGTCCAGAGCACCACAGTTTCCTCTTCCTCATGTACATCCAACGTGAGATGAGACCTTTACTATAATATATCCTGTGAAAGGTCTCCTTGGACAAACTGCCGGTGACAGTAGTATGATCAAAGCTTGGGCGAAGCTCCCAGAGCAATAACGCTGAGACACAAAAGTTTTCTGGCCCTCAAAGACACCATGCCCTCAACAGAGGCATGCTCCTCCACTAACATGTTACAGCAGTCCCATGTCCTTGCTCCTCTTCAAGGCCTTGGCTTCAATGGAAGATGTTGTGCTCAAGCAGCTGTTTGTGTTTACGGACCCGTGGCTGTATACAGAGGGATCTGCCCAAGCACGTCTGTGATTTAATTGCTGTGCTTTCTTGGTGTGATGGGAAAGCGATATGGGTCTTTCCTGCTGGGAGAAACACGTATTCCACCTGACACTGTCTCAATGCTATGAGAACTATCTCTATAGTACCTAAATGGCTTCTAAGATTAAAATCTTCCTCAGTTCAGAGCTTCTGGAACAGCACATTCTCCTTCCTCGTACTTTCTCTCACTCTGTGCTTTATTTCAGGCACTAGAGCTAAGTGGAACAGGTCACAAGAGTATAGAACATCAGTTGCATTTTCTGTTAAAAAATGGGAGAAATTACTTATCTTTTGACAGGAAAATGAAGAATTTATCCTTGAAAAACATTAGACTTCCCCACTCCAATATTATTCTGAAATATGTTACAGTTGTAATCTTTTAGGGACTACAGTTTTACTCTTTGCTGACATGAAGTAAATAAAAAGGGACCATTTGAATGTTTTACTAGTGACACCTGTTAATTCACTGAGCCAACACCGGTGCAAGCTGACTGATTATATTTATTGAAATTAATATTAACTCTGCAAATCTTAAAATCATAGAATCATAGAATGGTAGGGGTTGGAAGGGACCTCTAGAGATCATCTAGTCCAACCCCCCTGCTAAAGCAGGTTAGCCTAGAGCAGGTTGCACAGGAATGCATCCAGGCGGGTTTTGAATATCTCCAGAGAAGGAGACTCCACAACCTCNAGCTTTAAATTGCACTGCTTTTAGTGTAAGTGGGCAAAGTAAGACAAGGAAGAGATTAATATCCCCATGAAAACTCATGAACTGTTTATCCAACTCAGAAAGCAAAGCAAACCACACACACAAATTCTTTCCAGGCTATTTTGCTTCAAGATGTAATATAATGGTGCAATATGAAATTGAAGCAATTTCCCTGACAAATGCTGACAATGATCTCTAAATATTTCTTCCCGAAGTTAGTGGGAGCAGAGACAGTCCAGAGCACCACAGTTTCCTCTTCCTCATGTACATCCAACGTGAGATGAGACCTTTACTATAATATATCCTGTGAAAGGTCTCCTTGGACAAACTGCCGGTGACAGTAGTATGATCAAAGCTTGGGCGAAGCTCCCAGAGCAATAACGCTGAGACACAAAAGTTTTCTGGCCCTCAAAGACACCATGCCCTCAACAGAGGCATGCTCCTCCACTAACATGTTACAGCAGTCCCATGTCCTTGCTCCTCTTCAAGGCCTTGGCTTCAATGGAAGATGTTGTGCTCAAGCAGCTGTTTGTGTTTACGGACCCGTGGCTGTATACAGAGGGATCTGCCCAAGCACGTCTGTGATTTAATTGCTGTGCTTTCTTGGTGTGATGGGAAAGCGATATGGGTCTTTCCTGCTGGGAGAAACACGTATTCCACCTGACACTGTCTCAATGCTATGAGAACTATCTCTATAGTACCTAAATGGCTTCTAAGATTAAAATCTTCCTCAGTTCAGAGCTTCTGGAACAGCACATTCTCCTTCCTCGTACTTTCTCTCACTCTGTGCTTTATTTCAGGCACTAGAGCTAAGTGGAACAGGTCACAAGAGTATAGAACATCAGTTGCATTTTCTGTTAAAAAATGGGAGAAATTACTTATCTTTTGACAGGAAAATGAAGAATTTATCCTTGAAAAACATTAGACTTCCCCACTCCAATATTATTCTGAAATATGTTACAGTTGTAATCTTTTAGGGACTACAGTTTTACTCTTTGCTGACATGAAGTAAATAAAAAGGGACCATTTGAATGTTTTACTAGTGACACCTGTTAATTCACTGAGCCAACACCGGTGCAAGCTGACTGATTATATTTATTGAAATTAATATTAACTCTGCAAATCTTAAAATCATAGAATCATAGAATGGTAGGGGTTGGAAGGGACCTCTAGAGATCATCTAGTCCAACCCCCCTGCTAAAGCAGGTTAGCCTAGAGCAGGTTGCACAGGAATGCATCCAGGCGGGTTTTGAATATCTCCAGAGAAGGAGACTCCACAACCTCTCTGGGCAGCCTGTTCCAGTGCTCTGTCACCCTCACAGTAAAGAAGTTCCTCCTCATGTTCAGGTGGAACTGCCTGTGTTCCAGTTTGTGCCCATTGCCCCTTGTCCTGTCGCTGGGCACCACTGAGAAGAGTCTGACCCCGTCCTCTTGACATCCACTCTTTAGATATTTGTGAGCATTGATCAGATCTCGTCTCAGCCTTCTCTTTTCCAGGCTGAACAGACCCAGCTCTCTCAGCCTTTCCTCATAAGACAGATGCTCCACTCCTGCTTCTTGTACTTGTTGCCTCTGTGTAATAAGCACATGCAAATTTGTAATACTCTGCCATTTTTATGTTAAAAAAACTCATCAAGAGGAGTGTTTATTATTCCATGGTTATTTCTGAAGTGTATAGAAGACAGAAACCGGAAATAGCACTTTTCTTCTATCTGTCTTCATACATTTTATAAATGCGCTTTTTACCACTGTCTTGATTCAAATATGATGAAATGGGTAGGGAGGGAGAATGAATTAGCCATGATCATGCTGTGGCAGGAGCAGAATGTGAACACAAGGTGTGTGGTGTTCCCACGATGCCCCCTGAATGTTGCTCCTAGAGAATAGCAATGCAAGAAGAAAATACCAAAAGGCGGAAAAAGATTGGGAGAAAAATACCTGTGCCCACCACATCAACCTTCAGAAGAAAAGTCTCAGTCCCAGACAACGCTACAAAGTTCACCAATAGGTGATGTTAGGACTGGGCTGGAAATACCCACCTTTGGCTAACACCGCTGTTCTAGTTTACAACAACAACAACCGCAACAACAAACCCAACAGAAAAACAGCATTATTATGTAGCTATGTGTGCTGGTTTTGGCCGAGATAGGGTTAGTTTTCTTTATAGTAGCTGGTATGGGGCTATGTTTTGGAAAACAGTGTTGATAATCCAGAGATGTTTTTGTTATTGCTGACCAGTGCTTACACGGACTCAAGTACTTCTCTTCTTCTCACATGGCCCCACCAGCTGGGTGTGCATAAGACATTGGGAAGGGACACAGCCAGGACAGCTGACCCCAGCTGACCAAAGGGATATTCCATACCATCTGACATCATGCTCAGCTTATAAACCTGGGGAAAGAATAAAGAAGGCATAGTGATGGTATTTGCCTTCCCAAGTAACCGTTAAGACATGATGGTACCCTCCTTTCCCGGAGATGGCTGAACACTTGCCTGCTGATGGGAAGGAGTGAATGAATTCCTTGATTTGCTTTACCTATTAAACTGTCTTTATCTCAACCCATGAGTTTTCTCACTTTTACCCTTCCGATCCTCTTCCCTATCCCACCAGAGGGGAGTTAGTGAATGGTTGTGTCGGACTTAGTTGCCGGCTGGGGTTAAACCACGACGCTACACCAGAAGTCATTTTTTGTTGGCTGAACCTACTTTGTCTGAAAGCTATGCCTCGTTACCAGAAAAATCTTCTGTATTCTGACCAGGCGGCTGATAGTACAGCTAAGCAGGTTAACCATAGGAGAACAACCTTTCAGCTCAAGCAAGTCTTGTATATGGCCCGTATGAAATGGAACCATGGAAAGTGATGATTAGTGACAGACTTGAGGGAGGGAGGAGGGGATGCAGGGGGAGATGGGAGAAAAAAGATTTACATGTTTTTTTTCTAAAGTAAGCTGATTGTGGTTCTAATTTAATTAGCTGACACTGAGGTTAATTCAAGTTTTAATTAGCAAAATGTTCCTACTAATTATAATTCACATTACTATGGAAAGCTGTTAATTGGTATAATTGACAGTGTTATTAATGTCCATGACTGCTATGGAAAATGCTCTCCATGGCTAAAGGGAGTGTCCTCTTCTTTAAACTGCTAATCCATTATCTTCTCACTCTCCTTCCCACTGCCTTGGCAGCATTTTCCAAGTTCACTTGTCTGCTTCACATCTGTGGACGGGGTTGCTGATGCACCAGCGATGGCAGAACCAAGACATAGCACACATTACTCTGGCTGGCTGAAGCTGGATAAAACTGGGGCATGAAGATGTGGTTAGCAAGTAGTAACCTTGCCAGTCCAATCGAAGGGCAGGCCTCGTCCCATTTTCACAGCAAGGCGCAACACCATAATGTTTTTTCTCCAGCTAAGGCTCATTCATCTTAGAAACTCCTGGAGATTTTTTCTGCAGCTGTAGTTGGCTGTTGACCCACAATCTCCTTTCAAAATAATCCGTTTAAGGCTGACTTTAACTCACTCAGTTGCACTCCCAAGAGTTTGCAATGATTTGGATGCTTCAGATCTGCTAAGACCCGTAACACTTGGAACATGCTTTCCCCTTGCCCTATTTAGTGCAGTCTTTTCATAAAAGTGAAAGAATGCAGAAACATAAATAGCATTATCCCCCTAGGGAGTACTTACACATACAAAATGTATTCCTCAAACCAAATATTTAATTGATGATCTATGTAGAAATTAACTAAAATATCCCAGAGGTTCATTTGTATTCACAAAATACAAAATGCAAACATACAGAATGATTATTTTCTAAACACTAGTTTCAAATTTTAACAGAATTACAGCCGTTGCTGTCTTCTTCATGCTAAGAGTGAATACTAGAGGAGAGAGTAAGTGTATCTACAAATCCTTACATTTTTCCTCCTTCTTTTTAATATGGTCCTGATGACTTGGACCAGCCTTTTGAATAGAAAAGGGAAGTGGAGTTTTTAATCTTTTCCTGGTTTAATCCTTGATTATGAGTATTCTTATTCAGTTCTTGCTAGTAACAAACATTTGCATGCTTACATCTTTGTAAAGTTTGTATTAAAAAATCCAAGTAAAGCTATAAACGCAGACTGCTGCAGTTCTTTATTCCTCTACACATCTAATAAGTACCTTTGAGTTAGAGACAAACAATAGAAAAGATAGCCGGAAAGCATTGCAATCTTCTGATTAGTAGAGTAAACTTTTCTCCAGAAATATTGCAAGTTGAACTGGGTTAAAATCTGCAGCTTGACTGTAAATCGCACTAAAGGAAAAAGGAATGAAATTCCAGGCATAATGGTCATGGAAAATAAACCTTAAGATGACAGTTCTGCCAAAGGGTATCTGTGCAAAACCCACAAACATAGGAATTGCACTTAGTTTTAATGACAGTAAGGTATTAGTGGGCAAGAAAAAAAATAAGATTAATTGCTTTCTCTTGGGAATATCCATTACTAACTGGAATGCAATTTCTTATGGAGTTTCCTGTAAGAATACATCTTGTTCTTTACATGTTTTCCCTTTCCATTATTCCATTGCATTTGCTGTGAATAGTTTGAAGTACATCAGCTTTTCCACTGTAAAAATTTTCTTCTCCAAAATACATTCCTGATGCCTACGTGTGTGCTCCAGCCTAAACCTTAGCCAGCAGATTTCCAAGCTATGGCTGGGGATTTGTGCAGAGAGTGAATTAACAAAAAAAAAAAAATATTGTGACTGCTTTCTCTGTGTAGTAAAAATAACGGAGAAATTTACAGAACAGATGCTCTGCTAGTGTAAATCAGCAGAACTCTACCAGTCATAACCAGATCTGACCCTGCATGTTTAAGTTTTGTTGACTTACATCATGAAAACTCCTGTTTTGCGGGTGACTTACTAGAGCTTCTACAATTAACCTGACTTGTTTGAAAGAATGAAAAGGTTGGGTAGATTGTAATTCCATAAAAGCTGTGTTTTTAATTGGAAAAAATTAGTCATCAGCCTTAATCTTTTAAATTAGAACACATTTGTTTTCTGTGAAAACTTAGAGAAACAGTTGTTTTTCCTGACATACAACTAAGTTCACCTCAAAGTGCCCATTTCACATTAAAAGTTTACAGCATAGATGTGAAGCACCTCAGAAATAATACCTTAGATTCCTGCTCAGAGAGCTTTCATACTCTTCTTGTAATGGGATGCTAGAGCCTAGTTAGAAAGACTGACAGAGTGTGAACAGAAACAAAAAAAGTAAATACAATAAACAAAGGCCCTTTTCAACAAGAATGAGTCTAAACTCAAAGGATTTTCAATATCTTTCCTATTAAAATTGCCGTTTGTCAGTCAAGACACCTAGACTCCTAAGCTTTTTACTTTGTTTTTCCTTCTGATAAACAGCTTGAAAGCAAGTTTCATCATTTTATATTGGACATACCGCTGAGATAACCATGCAGTGACAATAAACACAGTCCTCTTTGTGCATACTCCAGGAAGCATCTGGGATTCATCTGGAATCTGTAGTTTGCATCAGGAGGTAACAGTGGTCCCTCCACATGATTCTAGTTTGGTCAGCATTTTGTTTTCATTTAAGTTGTACGTGTCAACATCTGTCATTTCTTTAATCACTAGAAGAAGAATTCAATTACTGTTTCAGAAATGAACATTGACAAATAATTTTCTCTTGGTCTCAGCAAGAGAAGAGGGGAAGCGAAGGCTGATGTGTCTCCTTGCCTGCAGAACAATGCAGCACAGCCTTGTAGGGGTTTGTATAAACCATGTGGAAAGAGTTCATGAACTGTGCTTCAGAGTCAGGGATGGTAATAGCCTCCAGACATGGTGGTGGTGGCTAACGGGACAGATTAGAGCCTTAGGGTTGAAAAGATTTCCACATATGCTTTGCAACTGTCCTGGGTTGTGATCATTCCTCTATGCTTCTGGATGAGGGGATGGGCTATAAACTAAACAGAAGGCCCATTAAATCATCATACGTGTGTGCTGCGGGGTAGACTAAAGGGTTCACAAGCCCCAGTATTCACACAGTGGGAATCCATTCCTCCTTGTGTTGATGTACAAAATCAAGAACATACCTGAGTGCAGTATACAATTCTCCAGGAAAATGTTTCCCTTCTTCAGTATCTTTATGTTTCTGTACGTGGGAAGCTGCTTTGGTTTTAGGCTACCAAATCTGCTGTGAGGCCTTCTTATTTTTTATCAATACTGCTGTTTTCCAAAGAGGAGCAAAGCCTCAGTACAATCTCATCTCTGACTTACTCCCTGAAACCCCACAAGTCTGAATGGCTCAAAACCAGGTAATAATCTCCTGCTACAAGTTGGCAGGGGTATTGTGGAGCTAAAAATGACACCAGGGAGCCTCACGCAAAATCTATCCCCAGTGTCTTCTTTCCGTGTGCTTGGTGCTCTGCGCAGATGTGTGCCCTACCAGGTGTAGTTGGGTAGTTCGTTGGGGTCCTGCTTCAAAGAGATCAATGTCAAAGGGCCATGGCACTTACTCCATTCAATGTGGAAGCCCCAACACCCACAGCAAGTCCTCACTGTAGAAGAACAAGCACAACAAAGCCTTCTGCTTGAGGTGCCATGTTGTTGACTCAAAATACCACGTGGCATTGCTCATTTTTAAAGCAAGGCCATTTTTCCATCCCCCTTCTGGGCTTTCACATAATTAATAGTGGATGTCATTCAGCCAGGCATTGTTTAAAAAATAAAGTGAACAATTAATTCTTTCAGTTTCCATGTTTTTATAGAAGTTCATAATTCAACAGAATGATTTCTGAGATAATACCTTTCAGAGCACTCTTAAGTTGCTAAGCTATCTTACGTTAAACAACGTCAGTCTCCCCACTTCCCTAAATTGTCAGTGAAAAAAAAATAAACTCTGTACCTTGCATGCAAAACTCCTTCATTGTAAAGAGGTTGAAAGATGTAAATATATGAAAAAATATGCAACTTCTACATGTGGGTGAGCAGGAACAGAGTGCTGTGTGCAAATAATGCAGAATTGATGTCAAATGAAAACACACAAAATGTATGATGAGGCAACCAAGACAATGAAGGCTATCATTATTCACTGCAAATCAAGGCTGTTAAGATGCATCAGTGAAGTACCTTTGTAGCACAGATACACAGTTATTCTAATCTGTCTTCCTGGGTTTTAGACAAGTGCTCCACCAATCCATTGGCATGAAGTAATCAGACGCCAAAGCAGTTCTCAGGCCAGCCACAAAATGCAATCATCTGGGAGGTAGATTGGGCTGGGAAAGGATACACAGATAGGAAAAGAGCACAGAAAATGAGGTTACTGCACCAGAGGTGGTGTGTGCTTTATGTATTTGCTGAGCTGCCTCTTGAATTTCTCACTTATTTCATTTTTTTTCTGAAGGTTCAGGAAGTAGGACACAGAAAAAGCAAGGCTGTAATTGAAGTTGAAATTGACTCCTGCTGCTGCATGAGGCATCACCATACTTAGCAGAGGCTGCAGGTATCTGCAGGTCAAGAGTTTCGTTCTCTCCTCTGCTATTCAGTGCTGGGGCCTGAGATCAAGATTGTACAAAGCAGCGCTGATCCTCCCAGTCAGGCTGGACCCACAGTCAGTGCAGGAGTGTGCTGTGTCATCAAGCCAGTTTTGGTTCTGGAAGTGCTATGGGGCCTTTTGGGGAAACAGGACACTAGTTACTCATCTCTTTCTCTCAGAAGTCCATGTGGAAAAGGATTAAAGATCAAAAAAAAAAATAGAAATAGAATAGGAAAGAATGAAATTGAATAATGCTAAATTAAAATAAATTAAATTAAAGTGATGTCATTTTTCTTTTTATTCTGAGAGAAAAGCAATTCAGAGACAGAATAGCTGTGGCCATTCTGCAATGATACCACACCTTACTTTTGAGTGGTGCTGTACAATGCCATTCCTCCTATTTTTCACAGCACTTCATGAATCCAGTTGTCATTCCAGCAACAAAAGTATGCATTTTTGTTACTAGTGAAGTACAAACTCATAGGGGTGCTAAAATTGCAATTCTCTCTGCAGTTGTGTGCCGATTCAGAAGTTTTAGGAGGGTAATTTAAACGCTTATACTTCAGCTTTGAATCCACTGTGTGTTCAACCCTTGGCATACCATGTGGCAGGACAGTGAAAGTTTTTACCATTACCAGTACCAGATGCTCCTTCTGCTAAAATAGTTCTAAATTAGAAATTGCAACACTATGTGATTCTTTTGCATCCTATGCTCTGTTCCCAGTGCTCTTGGTACTTTGGCAGGTAGGTCCCTAAATCACCGCTCCAAAGCTTGAAGGAGATTACTTCTCCTTTGGACCATGAGGGGTTTGTGGGTAAATGGGGAAGGGGAGGGAGTATTTGTCATTCCCGGTGTTGCAGGACAAGTTCTTCCAGTCTGAAACTTCTAGTGGGCTGACTGGGACCCTTGGAGATGTCACCTTCTCCCGTGCATAGCCAAACCTGCCCTGTAAGGAGTCACATGGAGGCAGGAAGCATAGTGACACAGTGAAATGAAAATAAAGGAAACTTTTTAGAAAAGGAGGACACCAAACAAGGCATTAGGAGATGCAGTCTTGTCTACCATAGCCTCCTTCTACTGTATCCTCCCCTCCAGGAAAGACCACAATGTTTTGTTTTCATAGGTTTTGCAGTTGACTGTCTTTAAAATACAGTGGGCAAATTCTGCTTTCATAAGTAGCCATCAGCACAATGGAAAACAATGCATATGATTTCCATTATTACAGCATTTAATATTTACCATTATAACTTGGAGCTGGGTTCAGCCCAGACCTTGTAAAGAATTTAGATCTTAAAGAATTGAAAATCATTAGATCTGCAGTCATTGTTACTGAGCTCACAGAATTAAAGGCAGTGAAAATTGAAAATAAGTAATTGTAAGATGACTTTCATGTATGGCACCTACAAGCTGGAAAGAAGGAATATTTATAAACAAACTTTTTTTTGCAGAACAGTTGGCATTTCCTTCGCTACTAATCTTGAAACTGGGAGGTTCAATGTTTTGCCACCCCTCCTGCAATGCAAGCAAACAAATCAATGCTGAAATCCAAAGGCTGGGTCTTAGCCCACAAAAAACCATTTTCCAGAGGTACTTATGCTTAAAAACAGGAGGGGTAGTAAATTAAATCCTCCTCCCACACCTAATGCTACATATCCAAAACAATTTTTGCATGCTTTGGAAAATATAAGTCAAATCTTGAATTTTTTAGTTTTGATAGCAGCTGTTTCTGAGACAAAATTTAAGGTGGAAATCTCAGGCTGAGCTCTCACCAAGTCAGTGCAAGGAGTATGTGTTACTGTTAAAATCAAGAACTTGGTCTGGCAACACATCTTTTCCACAGCTTAAACCAGCTGAGTGCACATGGACTAGAGCAGTTTTGCCTATGTAAAGAGGCCATGGGGAAGCAGAAGATTAGCTGACAAAATTGATTTAAACATATTTTATCACAGTTTTGTTTGGGTGTTCTTTTCAAGAGACACAGGGTTATAACTCAAGAGAGCTAACTTCCACAACATTCACAAGCTAAATTGTACAGGAATACAAGGTACTTGCTAAAATCAAGATAAAATTTCCAGAATTTAAAGTTGTATGGATTTTTTTTGCTAGAAAACTCATACTGAGAGAGAGAACAAGAATTCTCAGTCTTTCTGGACAAGAATTGCAAACAGAAAAATCTTAAGAATAATCAAAATGTTGGAAGATTAAACAAAACTGAATTTTCAAAAACATACATTCAAAAGAAAAGCTTTAAAATACTCATGATTTTTCTTGGGTTTTTTTCCCCAAGTTTGATCAACTCTTTTCAAGTTCTTAGTTCTCAGAGGAAAATACAGGTAAATTAACCTCACCAGGATTAGGATCAAGGCTGCCTTTGACCCATTTGCCTCTGACCAGGAGCAATGTATTTTATTATGGGACCCTGTTGGTGTTTAGTTTTATCAGCCACAAGAAGCATTGCTCGTGTCTGCTCTGCAGATTGCTTCGTTTAAAAGAGGATGATGTAATTCAGCACAGGAACAACCAGCTACACTCCCTGCAGTAATTTTACCCCATCCCTGTGAGAGGGACACTTTCTGAGAAATAATCTGTCCTCATTACCACCAACACCATCTTTGCGCCTTTTATTTTATTTGCCTTGATGTTCCACTGGAAAGATTGGTTCGATTTCAGGGCTGGGAGCAGAGTGGTTGTCTTCCAAAGTGACATCTCAGCTAATAAGGAAATGGAGCCGGCTCAACATCTGGCTTTTATTTGAGAGTAACTTTGCATCTGAATGGTGAGCTCAGGGAGTGGAGACAGCAGCACGACTTTGATCTGCCACTGCTTAATCTTGCTTGGATTACTGAGGTCAGTGTTAATGTCAGGGGTTGGGGGGGCGGGAGCTAACAACAGTCTCGCACTAAGGGCTTCCTGCTTGAAATTCCTCTGCGTTTATAAGATTTGCTGGCCACTAAACCATGATAATGATGTATTTCTATGGCTGACATCAAGGTACCTGAGGTAGCCTCCCTGAGAACCAGAGATATAGTTAAATGTCTAAAATTAAGAGTGGGAGCTGCACTATCTCCTTGCATGAGGTTTATGCACACACAGAGGTGTGGAGGATGCTAGAGCACTTGTCAGTGGGTGTGGGATCCAGCTTATTTCTCACCTTGGTACATGTCGTCTTCATCCTGACGGATACCAGTGAACACTCTCTTAAAATGGGGTGAATGAATGGTGCTTTGGGGCCAGTCCTTTAGCTGGAATAAACTGGCTGCTTTCAGCACTCTCAAGCAATAGTTTCTGTGCTTAGTATCTGTTGATGGTGAATCTGAACAGCAAGAATTGCTCTCTGCCATAAGCATTTTACGCATCTGTTTGTACATTGTGCTTTTTCTAACATGTATGTAATCTAATTATCCACTACTGTTGAACCACATTAGAGACCCTTGTCTTGTCTTAGATAATTTAACTCTGGAGGGTGTTTTTTTGTTTGCCCAGTGGGAAGCAAACTGATAAATGTATTCTTCTTACCATTACACTAGTTTAGTTATTTTTATTTACTTAAATTACTCTTAGACATGCACATGTAGAAAACTTGACAGTTATCTTCTAGTCACAAAAGCAATGTTTGATCAAATTACAAACATGCATATATTTCTTTAGTCACTGACCTGAATGCTTCTGATTTAGAAATGGGTGAGAAACGTGTGTCTAAGGAGCTAAGCAACAGACGAGAATGGTTGAGGATGTTGGCAGTACTAATCATAGAATCAGAGAACCGTTTAGGTTGGAAAAGACCCTTAAAATCATAGAGTCCAACTGTAAATGCCACGTGGCCCAGACCTCTCAGTATCACAGCACAATCCCTGGCTGTAGAGGAGCATTTGCTAGCCAGTGAGGAAGAGGATGCAAGGGGGACATCTTTGGAAGAGTTATCCTCGGTTGATGGATCCACTGGTCTTTGGACCATAACAAGTCTCAGTCTGATGGTGTCCAAGGTGCTGGTAGCTGAGCAGGCTTCGCTGACTTCCACTGGAGAAGACCATACAGCAGACCAGTGAGTAGGTAAGCATAAGCAGCGCCTTGGTTTCAGGATCAAGCAGGAGTCAGCATGGAAACGTTCTTCTGTGGAATGAAGGAGGATGGGTCCTGGCTTCCCTTTTCAGAACATGCTTCTGGGTGCAGGTGGAAGCAGAGCCGTCACTTTCATATGACTACACAGTGCCAGCTTTTATCAAATCCAAGCACTGAAAAACTAGGAAATGAATAGTTAAGGGCATTACAGATCTCAATGTAGACTTCGTACAAGCATTTTGCCTTTATTGAGTGATTAAGAAGTACAGGTTTCACCACAGCACACACAGAGCAATGGAGAGCAAGAAAGAATGGCTCATGAGATTATTAAACTAAAGGAGAGAAAGGCTTTGGCCAAAATAATTTATTCTTATTTAGTTTATTATTTAGATGTATGTAGGAATTTAACAAAGCCATCCAACCCAATGCTTCAGGCACTTTTGCTTCATGTTAAGTACAAAAAGAAATAAACACAACTATCCTCCCTGAAACTAAAAGAAAACCATTACAAGTGTTCTGGTTCAGCATCAGCTTAAAGCTGAGAATAAACTTCAATGCTTTGCTGGGTTCATGGCAGAACTGGAGTGCTGATTTTCCAGCCTGAGCAATGTTTATCCGTCTATTTTCAAACTATTCTTTAAAAAGAATTTACTGCAGTCACAATCTTTAAGTATCTCAAGAAAAAACAAAAAAAAAAAGAGACTATTTGTCCATGACCATATCAGGCCTCAGAGAAGGATTTCTTAGTATTTATTATCTTTGGAATTGTTTTCACCTCATTTCATTGATTTACAATTTTTTTGCCCACTAAGGGTATGATAAGCATCCAGTAGCTCATTTTAACTTGAAAAAAGCCCATGTTTGTGAATGCATATCGTCCAAGAAAAGCTTGTTCAGTCACTTGCACCTAATCTAGAAAGAGAGCTAAATTTAACAGAACAAAAATGGAGTGGAGGGCAAAGACAGGCTGAGGATTTATCTGGCAGGCGAACTGAAGAGGTCTTTGGAACAGTTTCAGAAGGTTTCCATTAAAAGAGAATAGCAAGTACAGAAAGATTGTTCATCAAAAGCTTTTAAAAGCATCATTGTAGATGGACGGTCATGATAAGTAATGGGGAAAGATTTGTGCAAAGGAAGATTTAAGTAAAAATCTCACACCAAACATTGCTGTGTAGGAACAGAAGCAAAACATTCAAGAATAGCTCACTGTTGCAAACTTCCAACTAACGTGATTTAGCAGCGGCATAACTGTCTCACAGTGGCTGGGAACAGCCACCCGACATTCAGTACCGTATATTTTTCTTCATGTTATTGAGAGTGAAAGGTTAGACAGAGACAGGATTTATAAAAAGCAGACTTTGCTCCAAATATTTTGTTTAACCTTCATAAAATATTCCCAGCTTCAGTGCAGAATTCCAGGACTGCAGAAAGGAGAAAATATGAAGGATATTTGCCTTTCGGTTAGTACCTTTATTCTGCCTTAATTAGAATTCGTGTTTTGCCAAATAACAAAAAAAAAAAGAAAAAGGTTTAATTTGGGTGTAGCAACACAGCAATAACTCCTGCTTTATCAAGGAGGGTGATCAGTCTGGTATAGCAGAGTATTCCAGGCTCTTCAGAGCTGAGGTAATGTTGTTATATGTGGCTGCCTTGTAGCTCCACATACCCAGAAAAACATATTTGATTCTTTTAAAGCCTCACAATCCATGGCATTTGGCCACAGTGAGGTGCTGTCATCAACTTTTGCGCTTAGGCAAGCAAAGCCACCATAAGCGTTAGCCAAAACTGAGGGAAATGATCATGTTATTTTCATTCCACAGTTTTTCAAAAGGAGATTTTGAATTGATTATCCAATAAAAAACATGGAGAGAGCTTTGTCTATTGTTGTTGGGATGCTTCAGGTGCATTGATATGCAGAAAATTAGGAGAGATAAGATTAAAAGCACTATGTTTTGCCTTCCAGCTTTAGCCAGCACTTGAAAATTTGAAGGGAAATAAATGCCAAATTTGGAAAAAGTGTGTTTGTGTCTGGGTGTGCGGTTTTCGTTCTTGATCAACTGCAGAAAGAAGCAGCAACAGAAGGAAGAAACCTCATCAAGTTTCTTCCTTTTTTGCACTGGTTTGAGATGTTTCATCTTCAACTCTCGCTCTCTGTTCATTCCCACTCTTGCCCTTCACACATTCCCAGTAGAGAGGATTGCTTTTCTCCACACACCTGTTGTACTCCTCCTTATGCCTGAAAGCAGGCCGTCTGGTCCCTCTGTTCCTGCAGCCATGTGGATGCTTGGGCCCATGGGTGCCTTCCCCAACCAGCCTTTCTCACCCTTTGGGGTTCCTCAGTCAGTGGTTGAGGACGGGCACTGGGGATTGCAGAGCCGCTCACGAGCAATGGAACTCATGTCCCATAGCAGACTGGGTGAGTACAGAAGACACCAGACTTCAGCAAATGGAGATATCTGTGAACAACAAAAAGTATTGTTTGAGACATGTAAACGCTTAATGGTTCCTAGACTGAGCCACCACTGTGGTCTTGTGAAACAACAAGCAAGGCTCACAGAGAGATCAGTCTGGTCTCAATTGTCTGGTGGTGTATGTCATCTGAACAGTGTCTCACTTCTAGGGAGCTCGTTGGCTACTGGACGCTGTTTTAAACTTGCCTAGGATGCTTACATTCTGCTGCATAGATATGTAGATTTTTTTTTCTTTTGGGATGGGTATTTCTGACTTGACAGTGAAGATTTTTTGTAACAGAATAGATGAAACCAGAGCAGCAATTCTGTTTCTTGTTTCTTGAGATTGTTGCCTATCCAGAAATAGCTAATTTGCAGTGTCCAGGGAAAGAAAGATTGCTGTTGCGTTATTTATTCATTAAAATGATGTAATGATAATATCACGAGAATGAAGCAAATATTAAAATAAGTTCACCGGTTTTCCCCAAACCGTGTGCTGTATAAATGCACAGTTAGAGAGGATGCAGGAGGACTGCACAAAGATGAAGAGTGCCAGAGAGGAGAAACGAAGTAGAGATTGCAAGAGAAAAGTTATTTCTCTACTCCTAAATGTTGTCATGTAGGAGACTACGTAGGCCACCATAAGATTTAGGTTAAAAATTAAAACATTCTGCTGCACTCCTGCCATTTAACAATAAACGCTTCACAGTTGTGTTGGTCATTTTGGTTGCTGTTCTCAGCGAAAGATTCACACAACTTGAACCCATGTAAGCCTTGAAATACGGCAAGGGGCCCACGCCAGGCCTGAGTAATGTAAGGAGTCCTCCTGTGGACCACGGGCAGGTGATGTCTGACACCTCACCCCTCTGCACTGCAAGGGACTACATACAGCAGGACTTGAAAAACGGGAGAGAAAACATCCCTTCCTTTATAAACCACTTCATATTTGTAGGTTGATTTGTAAAAACCAAAGTAACACCTTAACGCTCTTATTAATGAGAACTAATGTCCATTTTCTGGAGCTCACACTTTGTTTGTAGTGTAATAGGAACTGCATAGGGATGGTGAGGCTTCCAGAAACAACCTTGCTGTTCAAGCACTACCTGCACCCCCAGGCAGAGAGTTCACAGGCAGAGCAACCTCCAAGACCTCTCTGATTCGAAGATCCCTTTCCAGAACATCCAGTTTTTACTGCAGGAAACTGTTGCCCTGGGACTCAAGCCTCAAAGCACTTGTCAAAGCCCTGCCCAACATCAGGTCCATGGAAAATGACCCGAAAGTACAAATGCACAGTGCTGCAGACAGATAGAAGGAGCACTTTGCCAATATCGCTGCAACAGAAGATGGTTTTTTGAGTACATTTTCTGAAGCACCGGACAGGAAAAACAGACAGTAGTCCTGGCTGAACTGAAGGAGTTGTCCCTCCTAGTCCCAAAGCAGTCTGTCAGCTTAATCCTAAATGCATCAGGAAGATGTGTTAAGCTACCTAAGAAATCTTTCTACTCATAACACTGTGGTAGAATCTTACGCTCCTCCTCTTTCCGTGACTGTTCCCTGTGCTGCAGAGGATGGAAAAAACCCTTCTTATCCAGAAGCCAGGATCTGGGAGGCAGGAGTGGAAAGAATGATTCAGGGGGGAAGGAGGGAGAAAGAGAAGAGAAGACAGCTCTCTGGCACTTAGTAGCAGAAAGCAGGAGGAGCTGTGCTTTGTTCAAATCTTCACCTTTCGTCCCTTGCTTTTCACGCTCTTCTCTGCAGCAAGTGGAAGCTGTGCCCTGTTTCTTTTTGCTCATCTGTTTTATAAGGAGATGGCATATAGAAGTGGAAATCTTTTTGTTCAAGCCAGAGGGAAGGATTTGAGGACTTACTTATATACACTAGAAAAGCCATATATCATAAAGGCTGAGGGATTTTTCAAGCCATTTTTAATATCTTCTTCATTCTCTTTATTTTATATATTATTATTATTACATATATAGTATCAGACTACACATATATAGTGTCAGACTATATATAGTTATCACGGTTTAAAGCTGGGCTGGCTATTAAGCGAATGACAGACACTCTTTGTTAACCCCCTCCCTCCCCGAAGTTGGGGGGGAAAAGAGAAAAGGGAAAGAGACTTATGGGTTAGAAAAGCTAAAACAGCTTTAATCTTTCTACAATAATAATGAATAATAATAATAATGAAATATACACAAATATACAAATAGGTACAAAACCAATATCGAGCTCCCCCCCCACTGATGAACAATACGTCACCCGGACGCTGCGGGGCACGCCCCAGGAAAGTCCCGGACTGTACTCAGCAGCAGCAGGCAGGAGCTGG
>VZSC01009458.1:73091-100558 GCA_013398225.1 Steatornis caripensis
TTTTTTTTTTTAATATATATATGTAGTGTCAGACTGCTGTTTATTATCAGTGAGGCTTTTGGAGTGAGGAGGCACTTGGTATGCAAGGTATTACCAGAGGATGAGTGAGGTGAGGTGGGTGAGGTGAAGGCAGAAGGCGAGAAGGATGTAGGGACGTGATATGAACCCACCACTGCAACACCCATGTGGTAACTCAGACTAAACATGCTAGGGTGGAAAAGCAGTTGAAAGTGACATAAAGAGAGTATTGAAATGATTTAACTCACAGCAACATTTTCCATTTTGGAGACAAATATTTCTAGACTCGGCTGTAGCTTTTAAAGATACGCTATCTATCTCAGACGATTTTTTTTTCTCTCTGATTTTTCATAGCAGTAATCACGTGCATGGGCAGGGGGAAGGAAGGGGCAGTGATAAAAGAAAAATTGCACTCAATTTACCCTGAGGAAGGAATTTGATTGTAAAGTAATGAAATGTATGTTACCCCTGAGTGATTTCCAGGCAAATTTTACAGATTAGCTTTATTCCCTAGGAAAATGTTGGTGATTTTGTGTCAAAGCTTGTAATAGTTGGAGACTGGGAGACATACTGGTGTGTGCTGCTCTTGCAACTTCACAAACCTAGCAATCTTCAAATTTATGAGGAGCTGCCTGCTTTTTATTTTATTTTTTTCATCCTGTTTGTATTTGGCAGTACAAGTTTGGGAGTGCATTCCCAGGGGCATCTCCCAAAGCAGTAAATGAAAGAGCAAAAGGGGAAAAAAAAGATAGGCTCTTCTTGTCTTGGGAGTCTAGTCTTTTATGTCTTACATGCATTTCAATATCCTTATTCCACCCTGAGCCTTCACATCACAGCTCAGCTTACCTTCCCCTCCACCCACAAAGCCCATAAAACTCAACCTTTTATTTCCCTTTATAATATTTCCCTGCATTGCCTGTGTGACTGGTTTCTTTCCCTCTGCGATGCTTCCATTTCTATTTTGGATGATATTCATTGAACAAATCTGGTAAAAGTTAAAATCAGATATCCGTTTCCATAGGACCTACATAGTGTTTAGTGAGAATTGGCCCGCTCGAAGCAACTTGGTACTGAGACAAGCAGAGACTGTATGAGGGGAAAAGACATGCTAGTGTGTTCAGCTGAGGGTGCATGATTGTTAAGAAAATAGCTCAGGGTCATCCGGAAAATTGTAGTGAGCCAAGAAAGGAATTCCTGTTTCCTTATTCTTTACTAGAAAGCCATGCTTCCTTCTCCATACCAGCAATTTTCCATAAGTTGTCTTATAAAACAAATGAAATGTGTAGTTCAAAAATACTGCATGAACTAGATGTTTAGGGAATGTCTCTATGAGAATGACATTTTTTTCCTGAAATACAACTAGAAATATTAAATTATACAGCGGTCATTAAACTTACTCCTTACAGGCCTCTTCTGTAAGGTTGAAACCACTTCTCCTGTATCTACTGAGAAAGGCATAGTTATGAGATTTTTATACCTACATCAGAAAACATCGATTCATTATTTATTTCCAGAACACTTGAGTATCTTTCAAAATAGAGTAAGATAGCATTAGTCCTTCTTTACAGCCACCCAGTGTTTTTCCTCTTCAGAAAAAGAAAAAAAAAATTACTGATTTTATAGTGAACTCTGAGGCTATTCATTTCTAAAGGCTGAGAAGTGATTATGTAGCAATTTTGCCTGTGAAATTAAGCTTTGTCCTTTCCTGTCATATAGCGGATTTGAGAATGCGGCCAATGCTCAGTTAATGGTAAAGTGAGGATCTGCCTTGCTACGTGTTTAAAGAAAACAGTTCTAGAATAAATATGCAGGATTTACCCTAGACAGCCAATCTCCACTTGACATCATAAAGCAACCTGAGTTTCGTAAGGCTGGCTGCTTTCCTGATATACTGAGCTGACATTTACAGATCCCATTTCTGTAGAGAAGCCTACATTCCCTGCTGTATTATCCTCATGTGCCCACGTAATCTGGTAAACTTTGCTTTTGTTTAAAAGCTAAAGGTCTTTCCTTGATCTCAAGAAATCCTGGCCAAAGAGAGAACTAACCTCATCCCCCTCAACGTGATATGGTAATTTAGATTGATACTTAGGGAATTGGTCAAATTTTGTGCCAACCTAGTTAGATCAACTGGAGTTCTGGCAGGAGAGTAAATGCATATGTGTTTTTAATTAATCCCCTGCCTAAATCAAGGGAAAGGATATTGCATTTTTCAGCAGAATTGCTCCACACAGTGCTGACTGCATATATTTAACAATTCTTACTCACGTAATTGAGAAAAGCCACTGGAAACTTTCCAAACCTCATGCAGTTTTTGCCTAACTCTGCCTGACTCCCCTCTACCTGCTGCAGGGCTGGGGCATTTGAGCTGGCAGCCCCAAGAGGAGATCAGTACCTGCAGTCCAGGTAGCAAGGACCTGTTCAGTGACGAACTTTGCATTTATGGAGTGTGTTCCCCTGGGTATGGCCCCAGTGCAATCCAGCCCTTAACATTAAATATCATGAATAATCCCATCCCTGCCTGTCAAAGACATCAAGCATGTGCTTAGTTCTCAAGTAAGTCCTTGGTAGGAAGCTAGGTATGTGTTACAGTACATCATTGAAATGGACACCAGACAAGCTAGTTATTTAATGATGGCAGAATGTATACACTACCCTTTTTTTTTTAATCTATGCTTTGTTGTCTAACTTTTCTGCAAACAGGCTACTCTTCCTTTTCCTTTTTTCCTTTTCCTTTCCCTTCCCCTTTCCCTTTCCCTTTTCCTTCTTTCCCCTTCTTCCTTTCCCTTTCTTCCTTTTCCTTTCCCTTTCCCTTTCCCTTCTTTCCCTTTTCCTTTTCACCTTTTATTCCTTTTTCTTTTTTCTTCTTTCCTCCTCTCTTTTATTTTTTTTCCATCTTATTTTCTTTTGAAGGATTTGGTCAGATTTTGGTTTCTCCAACTTCCTAATCTGTTTAGGAATCAAATGACTCTTTAAACATGAAGAATTTCAGGCCCTTTGATTTGACTAACCACACAGGTCAGTTTTTCATATATATTTTAAATTATTCCAGATGCCAGCACAAATGAAAATTGTAAAAAGATCAATTTTGACATGCTCTTTAATACAACATGTGGTTACAATTTACAATCAAAAGTCACCTTTCCCAGGATAGCTTGGAGTTTGGAGGTCAGAGCAGGTAAGATATTTACTTCTTGATTAAGACAGTGAGAACTGCTGAGGGATGATTTGCGGTGTCTTGAAGTGTATAAATCTATATGTAGAAAGAGAAAGAAACACAGTTGTTAAAAAGGCAAGAGTCCTATCAATCAGAGATGTTTTCCCAAGTTCCCTCACTGTGACAGAACAGATGTACAGAAGACAAACTTGCTATACTGCGTGTGAAGAAACTAGAGTCGAAAAAGTGCTCCAAAGGGACAGAAGAGATGCTTGAAATCCCTTTCTCCTAGGCAGAAGACAGTGACCCAGACTGAACCATTGAAGTTGCTAATTCTCCATAGTCTTTGCTTTATCATTTTACTTTTACAGACTACTGAAAAATAATAATCTCTGTAGAGGAAACAGTCCTTTTGCCTCAGTCAGTGTTCACTCAGGTGAGTAGGGCACAGACCAGTGACTGACCACCCAGACCACCTCCATGGCATTGCTTCTGTCCCTTGCACATTTTGGAAGTGAGACAACCGAAAACCAGTCATTTTTCTTTGCCAGATTAGCTATCTGATGGATCAACTCCTTGAACTGGCTTACTGTCCACTTGTACAGACCAATGAAGGAGACTGGGAGGGAAAACTTTGCCTTATGTGTAAAGACAGGTCACTATGTGGCAGCAGCAGCCATGGTTTAGACTGATTTCAAACTTGCTGTGAAAGTAAACCTTAAGTATGTATGAGTAGTGGTGTTTCAGGACACTGCTATAGAGAGGAAACCATGCATTCAATATTCCTCAGCTTTCCAGCCTTCCAGAGTTTTTCCGAAGCCTACATTTTGCCAGAGCAGGAAACACTGTTTAAGATGTTTTCACAAGACCTTGGCCAAACTCTTTGTAGCAACTCATTTCTAATCTTTGGGGTTTTTTTTCCCCTCAACACAAAGAGAAATATTCCTTGCAGGAGGTGGAGTACAGTTATACAGTATAAATGTATGGATTAATAGCTTAGGTGCCAATGCGCTTAAGTTAGAGGTAATGCACACCATGTGACTTTTCAGTGTATTTTTCTACTTTGTGAGGGGTTGTTTCAGAAAGCTCTTGAGCAAGGAAGTATTTATAAGAAGTGGTGAGAGAAATTACAGCAGATGATAAAAAGAATAAAAACCAACCCCTTCAAACAAGAAAAGGAAAACTCTTTGTTTTACCTCACCAAGATGAACACAAGTAGCTACATCAGGTGAGACAAGTCTTCTCCATCCTTGAGTATTATTTATGAAGCCATGACCTCACAGAAAAGTAGCCCCTTGCTTTCTGCCACAGCCTGCATGTATAGAGGCAGGAGCTTATTCGGAGAGTGACATGCTTGAGGCCATCCACACTGTGTCACACCAAAGGTCTGCCCCTTTCTGTATCCTGCATCCAGCGGTCACTTCAAATGGATACCTGGGAAACAATAAGCACAGGCCAAGTACATAAGACACTTCTCCTTAACACTCTGCCAGTCACAAACTATTTCCATTTCAGGGTGTTTCCTGCACTTGCATGTACTTCGGTGTATTTAGTTAACCTTAGTTAACCTGGGTCATGTAAGCCTGTACTATGGCAGCATCCTTTGGCAGGGAGTTTCACAGACCTGTCGCCTGAAGAATAATCTCCCACTGTCTGTTTCTAACCTGGCTCCCACTCTTTGAATTTGATGCCACTTTTTTCTAGAACTAGACGACAGTGAACTCAACCAACCCCTATCTGGTATTAACTTTTTCATAGATAGATGTTTATAATATCTCCTAAATTTCTCTCTTTTGCAGGTTGATATGTCCCCACCTACTCAGCAGTTCCGTACACAGAAACCGTTCCTTATCTTTGAACATCCTTGACTTACCCTGCCCCAACTCCATTGTATCTGTTCTGTGATTACAGTACCAGAATTAATTACGTGCAGTATTCATAGGGTGAGCAAAACTCTTATTTATTCAGTGGCACTATGATATCCTCTGGTTTGTTCTCCGTTCCTTGCTGGCTTTTGGTTTGCCTTTTTTTGACCACTATTTCACAATGAGCTGACATTTTATTGGCACTATCAGTCATAACCCTAACACCTCTCTCCTAAAAAGTCGTCATCCACTCAAGAGTCCATTATTTTACATGGAAAGCCCAGATGATATTTCTCCTGTGGAACACTTTATGTTTCATTTCTCTACACTGAATTTCATGTTGGTTTCTCACTCAATCAGTCAGAACTTTCTGCAGCTTTTCATGCTCAGCACTTCTACTTGCTACCCTCAGTGTCGTCATCCCACAACTCACCCTCTTTCCTGGGCTGTTTATGAACACATTGGCTAGCACAGATCTCTGTATGACTTCCAATAGTTTAACGTCTCATTTGCTTGTTCTTGCCAGAAGTTTCTTTTACGACATGGCTGCATAGTTTCCTTGAAACTTTGATAATGATTTGTGAAATGATTGAACACACATTTATATGTACACATATAGCTTGAAAAGAGAAAGAAAATGGCATTTTCTATTTTACAACAATGGCAGCATGCTAGATTTTGATGAGGGCAAGGCACAAATCATTGAGGCAGACTTCCAGTTCATGGTGTTCTTCAGCTTGCCCAGTTGTAATGACCTTTCTGTAGTTCAAATTATTATTTTCAAGCTTCTTGCCATGCCATAGTAACAAAAGAGAAATAAATAGGGTTTCCATCTGACATAAACCTGTCTGTTCCAGTCAGGTACAATAACTCCCCTTTCAACACAATGTTTTTAAACATGCTGACCAAGTATGTTTCTCAGCGTTACATCAGGGAGGGAAAATATCCATTAGTCATCCTGCTCCTGGCTGAGGAGGACCTTCTGCTTCTACTTGTTCTTCTGAGGCTGACGTTGCTCAGTTACAGGGAGGCATGTGCAGTATTGGGTCTTACGCAGCACTTCTGCAGGAATAAGTGGTGATTTGATAGTGATCTTTCAGAAAAAGAGGCTGCACTGTACCAGAAACCTGAATATTAGCTGGAATGTTTTTTGCATCAGATGAAGTTTATTAATTTGCACAGAAGCCAGAAGCATGATGAGAGTGCTCTATTGTAGTTTTCCATGATGAACATCTAGCTTGCAGTAGTTTAGATTTCCTTTGTGCAGAGCAGCAGCCAAGCAGCTTGCTATGCAGCATTTTTCAGGTGAGGGCAAGGGGAACATAGATGTGGACTGGAAGTTTGTGATTTCTTATCAATTGACACCCATTGACAGATTCTCCTCCCATTTCTAAAAGATTTTAAATTGTGGTGAATGCTACTGCGCTATTCAAACAGAATAAAAAGTGATTGGCCTTCCCTACTGAGAGTAAAAGATACTAAGATCTTTGCAGGTTCAGTGCATTTCAATGCACTGATCCTGCATGTGCTGACATTGTTTTGGTCCTATTTCTATTTCCTTGTTTTTCTGTATGATTCCACACACTTTTATCACAGCCTGTGATGTTTGCAAGGAGGGCGCAAGGCTCAGCTAACAAAACCAGACTCAGTGAACACAAGTTTGGATGATTTATACCAGAAAGGTGCCATAAAAATTACATAATCTGAGCAGAAAGTACAGTAGGAGTCCTCCACAAATCACATCATCCCTCTCTGTGAATTTGCGCTAGACATAAAACAAAGACAAAATAATGTCTAGGGCGTACCAAGGCTAATAGAGGGATATTAAATACAGTCCATAGGCCAAAACAGCATCTGGACTCCGTGGACAATGGAACATTTCAGTATGGACTTATAATGCAGCATAATGCAGTAACGTTAGCTGATTTTTCACAGACGGATAGTTATACATCATTAAAGCTTTTTATGCCCTGATCAGCAGCTGAGTGCTGCTCCTGCTTGCAGACTAGGATCAGCCATGAATAAAATTGTTTTTAATGTCTTAACTAAAGGGGTGCATTTTCAGAGAGTACAAAGAAAACCTAGAATTGAAACCACTAACTCTGTAATAGCCTTACTCTAGGCACGCATGACACCACAACACAGCTATTCCTTCTTCTAAAAATAGCTCTCTTTAAATGGGAGGCATTTCCTTTAGAACAAGAATGTACCAAAAAGGATTTTTAAAACCTAAGCTTTGTTTACTTGGTCATTTGTCCTGTCATGAGTCATGTCTCACAGCAGAGCCCAAAACAACTGGACAACCACTGTTCAAAAAAGAAGTCAGACAGGTGTTGCTGCATATTATCTTCATTAATTTACACTGTAGCAACGCTCCAAGCACTGCTTCTAGACTGCTGTTGCAGATGATGTAGAGGTGTTATTCCCTGTTCTGAATAGGTCCTGTGATCAAACCACCAAGATGGACTTCTATCGTATTTTTTCCTAAGGAGAAGAGCATAAGATTGTTTCTGTCCCTTATACATATATTATCCTGTCTGTGCAGTGGCACCTCCATCCTTTTAAGATGCCACTCTCCATTTCCAGAACACTTCCATACTCCACAAACTTTACACAACGTTTCTTCACCCATATTTGGGCCAGCAAGTTAATGCCAATAATGCACTGCGCCATGCCATGTGTAGTTAGGTGGAGAAATGATGCCAAGAAAATCAAAAAGAGGATGGAGGGACACAATGTTGTTTTTCTGAAATGGATTGCAACTGGGACACCATGTCATCCGATGAGCATTATCTGCTGAACTGCAGTTTGCAGAGATTACAAAACATCTGGTTTTTACATACCTACAAATATTAAAAAAGTAGCACCTTGTTGTAATACCTGAGGCTGCTGATTCTCTATTGATCTTACGTAAATTGAGAGTAAAAGCTGTAAAATGAAGAAGTTGACTTCCCTTTGCTAAAGGTCGACACTGTTAGTCTAAAGCAATGCAGTCAATAGTGGTTTAGTTTTCTGCAAGTAAAACAAGATCACCCTAAAGAGGTGTGATGCAGAAATTTCTTTCTCAGCAAAAGCCCCTTTGTGACAGTTCTGGTACTTTACAGTCAGACAGAGCCAAGTGGGAGATATTATAAAATTAACATTTTTCCCCATACAGCCCAGGAGGTGGGCTTTTCTTGAACATAGAAACAAGTGTCATCAGGCCTCATGATAGTTACTGTTCTCCTTCAGGATCTCATATAGACTAGTTTGTGAAATGGTTCTTAAATCTCACAATGAGGAACATTGTACTGTCATGGGATTCTCAATGTGAATCCAGCAGCCTTGTTGCATGTGGAGTGTAGGAAAGGAGCACAAACGAGGCAAGTGTATTACACCCAGACAATGCCCTTTTGGGTAGTAGTGTAGCTCCACATCCCCTCTAAGAGCTGCATCACACGGTCAGGCTGGAGGATGAATGCTGCCCTTCACCAAACAGACCACCACAGGCTTGACATATGCCTATCTGTAATGGGATTACTCAGCCCTTGTTAGGTAAGCAAAAAATGAAAGGACAGATTTGCTGCTTCAAAGCCTTAGTTCATTTGCTTACATACTCTAGACAGAGCGTGATATGAAAACTCAGCACTGAAGAAGCTGCTTAACTGGAAACACAAAGATCCCATGGCACTTTTAAAAAAGATATATGTGGATAACCTGTGATTAAGAATTAGAGGGGTATTGCTACTAATTGAAGAAGATTAAGAGAAGGCTGAGGAAGGTGACCACAGGGATGGAGTCATCCTTTTTTGCAAGGCATGGCTGTGCAGTCTGAGATTTGTCGCCCTGGAAAGAGATTAACGGGGGGAAACATGCTGGAAATCTATGAAGCATGAATGGCTTGAAGAGGTGTTTTGGCTGAAGGATGCAGTGGGTTCTACAGGGCTAATTAAGTTCAAAGGGTGAGTGTACAAGTCTGAGGCAGGTAAGGGGAGGGTTATGTCTGGCTTAGGAAGTCTCTGAGCCTCAAATGATTGGAAACTGGGAGAACACTTGGAGGAAGCATCATATATGTGATTGGCCTTTTAACGCATACCCTCTTCAATAAGGGCTACGGTCCACTAGGCAACGGCTCTTTGGTCTGATCCAGCACAGCTGCTCTTGCATTTTATGGCTTCCTTGGGGTTGCAACTTGTAAGCTTGCCCAGATGATCTGACTGTCCTTTCCTCCATGAACAAACTGGTTTCTTACATCAAGAGTGCTGTGGAGAATCGAGCATAGGAGTGGAAAGTAACAGTTATATTGCTTTTAATGCTGCAGCGAGAAGTAGTAAAATATTCGACTCTTTATTAGACACTGTGCCTTGGGACCATTGTTACATGCAAAGCTGCAGAGAGAAGTGAGTCTTATTTTACTAAAATAGGTCAAGGAAACAGAATTTAACCTTTTAAATAATTAGATTAGATCCAGAAAAAATATTTTTGCCATCAACGTGAGTTTGAAGTGCAAACAACACAGGACATTCTTGCAAATTGACCAATTTGCAGTTAAAATGTACTGTCTTCATATGACAATGCAATCAAGCATTTATTTCATGGAGGAAGATAAATATATTTGTTGGGAATAAACACTGGTGTTCTGAACTAAATGGTCTACAGCGATGACAATGAATTTTATGTGACCAACTTGGGAGACCACAGAAGATCCTCATTTCCAAAATCCTCTAAGCCTGCCTCAAATAACTTGTTTCAATTCTGTACACCCTGTTTTATTTTCACGGTTATTTTTAATATAGGCTAATAGGCTTCTTTAAGAAGAAGACGATGACATAACTTTATTGCATTTGGGAAAGATGGATGCCAAACTCTTTTCTAGGAAATACGCCAAAAGAATACGCTTTCTTCACTGATTCCAAAGCATGTGTAATACTAACAATTACTTCAGTGAGACTGATGGGCTAGAGCAATTAAGCACACAGACATTAGCAGTCTGACCAAAAATCCCTCTATTATGCATTCAATTAAAGAATTCCAGTATCGGTGACTACTGATGATGTAGTAAACAAGTGTAAAAATCACAAAGTATCTTGCTTCTCAAAAGTGAGGAAACACCTGAATTCAGGAAAATCTAATAAGGGTCTCCAATAATTCACATCTTTTTTATCTTTTTTATAAACATATTTTTAGTCATCATGGTATCTAAACTTTCTTAAGACTTTCCTCAGTAGTTACTAATGGGAGATCAATCAAGATGTGATGTACTGTAGTGAAAAAATGTCTTTAGAGTACACCACAGGTACGCAGCTCTGAAATGTATCAGACAGCATTGTTTTTGCATCAGATGCAGATCAAAAAGCAGGAACCCAGCATAAGCACTTGGCTAATGTGATCATGGCTCACTCACATTTTCTGAGACATCTAAAGGGACTGCATGTATTTAAGACCTGACTCTCACTAGTGCTCAGCCTTAGTTACCCCTAACGGAGGAGCTGCTGTATTCAACAAGAAATTACGTAACTAAGTTTTATTTTGACATTTTGATGAAAATGATCTCATGGAAAATGAGCGTGGATGGGAGGGTAAGACATCCTTTGCAGAGAAACACATTTGCTACATCTTTCTTGTAAGTGGAACGATGATGTACCCAGATGTTGTAGCACGGGTCAATCACTCTCTGCCATCACAGCTAAAAGAAACTCCCGGAGCTGGAAAAAAAGGCTCAGTCTTAAAAACTGGAAGAGGAATTTTAGGTATCAGCCAGACTGCAAGGTCAAATGCTATCATCCAAAGTGCGTATCTTCCTGTAAATGAAGGGGACAGATGCTTTTCACAGGTGTGGCTGAAGACTCCATGCAGCAACACCTCCAAAGCCAAGTCACTATTCCCTAGCAGAACATCAGCTGGCAACAGTGATGGTGTTTAGACCCTTGATCTCCCCACTGAATAGTGCTGAATTAATTGAAATAAGTCTGAAGCAGTGAGAGCAATAAAAAGTAACCCCAAATATCCCAAAGTACCCTGAAAAATCGATAAGCCTTTCCCAGGATACTTGCAAAGTCATGCATGTGTTTACATCTAAGAAAGAAGTGTACATACAAGGAAAGTCTGCCGTCATGCCGATCTGACAATGAGATGCCTGGTCTCGGTAGATGCAATCACTTCACAATTTTTTCCAGGAATGCTAATATTCTGTAATTAAATAGGATAAGTCATTACTACAGAGGTTTCATTGGATTGATCTAGCGGGCAGGGAGAAACATAATTGCACATCATGTGGCATAAGCTGAAACAAGGAATTAAGAAAAAAACTGTAGACTGCTAATAGTGCCTTCCTTGAGCTGGATTAGTACTGCTACTATTTCAGCCACTAGACCAGCCACCAAAATAGCATTAACTCTGTCTTTAGATACTGAACAGTTTTTCATTTGCTTTTTACTACAGGCATTGAAATTCTTATTATCCCAAATCACCTTTAATCAGTCTGGATTGTCAAATGCCAGGCCAGAGCTTTATTTAGAAAACTAAGAAATGTTTATACTTCCACTTGTCGTTTGACACATTTCTGAAACTGCTGCATACTACACCCAAGGAAGAACATAAGACGATTTGTCCAAATGCTGACGTACCTTAATAATGCCTTCTCACTGGATTTGAAAAAGAGATTTTACCTTTGTCTTGTCAATGACTGTAGGAAGGAGTTTGATTCATTAGGCAAAATAAATGTTTGTGACAATGACCTGATGCAATTAAACTGTTTTACTGTGGGATTGGCTTTTCTTATAAGGGATGTCTTCTAATGAAAGATGCTTGAGATGAGATGATGAGATGAGATGTTGATTTCAAGCAACAGAGTTATTGGCATAACTGAAGGTCAGGCATTTTCATGGATCCCAGTTTAGGCACAAAAAAAGAAAGGGCAAAAGCCTCTTCCCTCATCTTTGGCATTAATTACATACGAATGTGCTGCTAGCCAAAGCAATGCATCTTTCACACCACACCTTTCATTTTAGATTATACATACACATATATACAAGTTTCACATGCTTTTAACATTTGCATCCAAAATATAATTTATACAAATTTACACACAAACTAAATCCATCAGTTAGCAATCTGAAGTAGTCAGGAAAATGGAGGTTTTCTGTTTTATTCTTTGAAGACTGAGGTAAGACTGTCACTTCCCTCCCTTTCCCTTTCTTCTCACATTCCTTCCTCCTGACCTATCAAACAATACATAGAGGATGGCAGTGCTGAATAGACACCACAGTATATGCAAATGTTGAAGCTATCATGAACATTTAATAAAATACACACTTCAAAGGAATTATGCTGGGAGGTCTTGCAGTAGAAAGTGTTGCTGGCAGTGCTCTGTTGGTAACAGATAAGGTTGCTCTGCAAAACCGCTGTTCCAGCAAAAGTCCTTGTGTACTTCAGCTGGTCTTATTTCACACAATTATACTGGTGTAAATTCTTCTAAACAAAACACAGTTCTGCCAGGTACAGCCATTAGCTCTAGAGTTTTCACTAGTACAGGTTTGTTGATGCAAATATATTAACAAAACCACGCTGATGTGAGTTATATCGTAGACCTGACAATGCTTTAGGACTTTGATACTCAGCTGACAACATGTTGCATTCATTAAAACTCACATCAAACTTACTGACAGCTTGTTTGAATGCTGCCCTTAGTAGGCTGCTGAGTCCCTGCTGTTGCTCTTCATTCCCACTCTTACTGAGGTGTTACCTGAGCTGCAACTGGAAGGTGGGATTGCAGCATAAGGAACAGGCCCACAGTAGCTTTGTGTTAGCTGCCCTGCGTAGCAACACAGCATCTGTGCAAGTCATACCCTGGATACTGAATTGGATGGCTAACCAGCACTCCATCTTGTATTGCAGAGGCACTGTTACATTACCACCCAAGTTACACGGATTTAAGCTAGCATAGATGTGCTTTTCCTGTCTGCAGAAGAGCCACATCCTTAGACTGCACTTTGTTCAACATTTGTCCCGTGCCTGGCACAATGCAAATCTTAATCCATGGCCAGGATGCTACTGGAATCCAAATAATGACGTCTTTTTTTTTTTTTTTTTGCTAGGTAATGGATGGGATTATCTCTCCACACAAAGGCAGTGGAGTTTATAGACGATCATTTATTCTTCCTTTCCCTACCCTGCACTGCCCATCCCTTATGTCTGTTGCCCTCCCCTCCTCTTCCCTTATTTTTCTGCCCCTTTGCAGCTTTCTGAAACACCAAAGGTTAGGGTGCAATCATCTGGACTCCTTGATAATGAAATCAATACTTTCATGCTGTATCTGCAGTCCCTGCTGGATTTTTAGGAATACTGCATTGATTTTACCGTCTCACAGGCCTCAGTCTTCAGTTGAGTCACTAGTGGCACAATGGAGTAATGGCTCTGTCGCAGAAACAAAACAACCTCTGTGCAGTGCCTGTAGGAAATTCAATTGGTGTCTGTCTGGCTGCTTCGCTTTCTTCACGGGGACACTTCTGAAGCACTATAATTGGCTTGGCCGGGGAGATAAGTGACAATTGTGGATGGGAGGAGGAAAAACAGGAGGAGGAAATCTCTCTACTTTTTATCTGTCTATTGAGAGGTCAGTGTCAGCCAAGAAGCACTTAAAAGAAATCTTCTGCTCTTATCTGGCAAGAACAAGCACACATGGAAAGATCTAGTCATGGGAGAAAAGCCATGCTACAAGGCTGCACGTGCCTAGAGCTTTCTGTAATGTTTCCTGGTGAGCAGCTTACTGGCTTACTCACGGCTAGATCACTGCCCTGGGAGACGATGAGAGAGAACAAGTTAAAACCTTTGGGTTTCTACCAGCTGCATGCATATGTTCATAGTCACAAACATTCACCTCTTCTGGGATCTTTGTCCACATTAAGTCAGTACAGCTCCACTGATTTCTTTGATGTCAAAAGCATGCACGCCTGTTTCCTACAAATCTTCCAGCATCACAGGCTGGGACTGGCCAAATTTGACCTGATATGACTTTGCCTGCTTTTCTTAAGAAACATGCCCCTGCGTGTGATGGGGGACACACTGGAGCCTAATTATGTGCAGGTTGATTCAAATGGTACCAAGCCACACAAAAATGAGAGAATCGCTGGAGCTCTGAGAGCCTCTGTGTTTCCCGGTTGTGTACAAAAGACACTGCAGCAAATTGTTTCGATTGGCATAATCAGATGAATGAATCATAAAGCAAACAAACAGCAATTCATCCCTTCATGCAGCTTCTCCCTCTAATAGCATTGTATTTAGTCAGCTCTGTGATGGTATTTTCAATAAAATTTCACTTGCAATCAGGTCCCTCTGCTCTTAATCCCACACTAAACAGAGAGGATAGCGTACTCTCACAGGATTATTCCAGGAAATAAAACAGTTCTGTACCTCTAGAGAATTTAATCCCAGGTACATAGATCAGAGTTCCGCTTACCAGATACATGCCCATCGGCAGTCTCTGACCCAGAGAAACCTTGGAAATTAATGTTCAACTCATTTTCATAGACCAAACCACTACAAATCCTGTTGAACAAGGCATGGGTTTCAAGCTGTTCATCAACGTGGCAGAATACCCACCAACCCGACTCTCAGTTTTTGTAGGACCTGAGCAGGCTTAACAAAAAAGTTTCTGGTCAGAGGCCAAAGCTTCTTTTTGTACCATTTTGAGATCAGAGTTTTCAGTTGATAGAGGTTTCATACATTGTAAAAAATTTTTTTCTCATTCTTGAGCTTCATTGCTTGATATTGTAAATATAAAATACTAAATTCTGCAAACTCAGCTCCTCTTGCCTTCACAGGTATTTGCAGAGAAAACAGCAGCTTTTAGAACAACTTCTCTGTTCTCTATGTTCTCTATGCAGAAAAAATTACAAGGTAGTAATTGGCAGCATAGGCGTTATCTTTGAAGTATGCAAAGTTTAGGTGGCGGTTATTTGAGCTTCTGGATCACTCCTGAATACATAGTTTTAATACCATCAAGGGTGACATTACGAAAGATCTGTTCTGAGTGAGATGGACAACATTGAACTGTCTGTCTTGCCACTTTGGCATTCTTTATTTTTAAATACTAAGGAATTAAGCAAAGTCAAATCACAGCATTCATATATTATTTTCTGAAAAAATCTCTTTGGCTTTCAGCCACCACTTCCTACGAGCTCTGGAAATCACTAGAGCTCTTCTTTTCTCATTACTACTGTAGATAATGATGCTGAAGATTTAAAAAAAAAAATTAGGTTTGTAGATAAAAGATAGAGGACGACATAAAGAAGTTTCCAGTGTCAGCAGTTATGTCAGCCTAGACTTTATTTTACACCACAAAAGGACTTCTTCAGGAGAATTGTGAAAGCTTTGCATGCCCTTAGCTAGATGCAAGCAGTCATGTATGTTACACACCAAATTGAATCATACTTCAAGTCACTGGCCTGAACCAACCTTAATAACAGGCTGCGACCCATCCGTTACATCTGCCTTGTCTAGTGGAGAATTTGTTTTTGTACTCTGGTTCTTCTAGCCTTTCGTTTAGCAATGATTTGATATTCTCAAACTTGGTTCTGATTTGAATGCTTTTTTTTCCTGCATTGTATTTGGTTACACTGCTTTTCTCTATAGTTTTTTTCTAATTGCTTGCCTTTACCACCAGTCTTTTAAAGTAACTATGCCTCAGTCTGCCTATTTCTGGTCACCAGATCCTGCTATTCAGTAGTTGAGAGAAGGTATTTCCGAGAGATCATATGTCTTCAACAAGAATGCTCTCGTGCTGACAGATTTCAAATGTGACTTTCTGCAATATTCATTTAAGGCTCTGCCTTTATGGGTGTGCCTGCCCGTTGAATTAGTAGTCCATTTTTAGAAAGCCATGCACGAAAGAGTGGGTTAATGGTCAAAACTAATTTGCTGAAAAGTCTGAGTACTTACAATGTTTAATTTTTGCTGTGGTTACAGGACAAAAGACACTTTGCAAGCCTCTTTAGTCACTGCCAGTTGTCATCTGCAGATGACGAACTTTGCTATCAGCTCCTCATTCAACGCCAGTAACTTTAGTTGGCTGCTGATTTCCACGTTACCTTTTGGGGATTGATTTACAGACGTGCCCGTGTCCCACTATCTAGTCCCCTTCCAAAACTTAGGTAGGATAAGTCTGTCTTCTGATTAAGGTGGTTGGTATGATGTAATGAGGATGCATGGATGCATCTTTTGCATCCATGACAATGTGTCTCACTATATACAGTCACATGTCCAAAATAATTCCAGTCCTATTTTTGGCATCCATGAACAAGGTACAAACTGCAAATGACACCTGAGCTTGCAATCCCTTCTTGCATGGAGATCTGCTGGCTCAGGTCTTGTATGAGGGAGGAGCCAGTGTGTACCCAACAGATGCCCAGTCTCTTCTCCAGCTGGAGCAAGGCTAACTCCATGCGGCTTACTTCTAGGAGGAAGAAAACAAATCTCAGTTCAATGTTCTTGCTTTCTGAAAGTCATTCCACACCAGCATTCACCTTTCTATTAATAATTAATACCTCTTATAAGTAATAAAGTTGCTCTGAACAAGTATATTAACTTCAGAAAAGTGACTCAACATGCTTGTCCCTCTGACTGCCCATGTAAGTTTTGGGTCAGCACCTGCATAACGTAAACAGGCAGCTGGGTAGAAACAGAAGAAGCAACTGGAAAGGATTTATTTTATAACTTCAGAAAATAACAAGGAAAGGGTTGGAACAGTAAACAGGCTTCAGTAAGAGAATGCAAATAGCAGAACCAACAGAGAAAAATGTCAGAGAAACTGCCTGTTTGCAGGCATCCAGAGGCACAGCTGTTAAGACGGGCAGCAGTTTGATCTGGCTTAAGAGGAAAGAGATGGCCCGTGTCTTTCCAGCACAGTTCACTGTTTCGTAAGTGAGTGAGCACTTCAAGGTACATTGAAGAGCTTCAGTATAGGCAGATTAGAAGAAAACTACTAAAAACTACTAGAAGCTGCAGCTAGCTGTTACCAACATGCATAAGAAAAGGCAGCAAAACACATTGTTTTCAGGCTTGGCTTTCTAAGGCCTTATAATTCCAGCAGAAAAGCCTTCATTCCTGCCTCTGATGCACAAGAGTGCCACAGCCACGTCTGCTTCACAGCCACAGCAAAACAGCTCTGCTCTGAGAAGCCCGGTGGTGCAGCCATTTTAGTCACAGTTTTTTATTGTTGTCGTTCATGTTACTGTCTGAGTCTTTGGTGAGGGTGAGATTAGCTGGAGCAGGGGCAAAGCTTCAGCTGTTTTCTCTGTATATTGCATCTAAGCACGCAGTGCTTTTCCTGCAGGTCTGTGAAGAGGGTGTGAGGCAGCTGTGCCACCGCTCCTCCCGAACAACAAAAGGAAAAGAGGGTGGAGGGGAAGTCCTCACATCTCCTGACCCCAAGTGATCTGGAAGGTGGCAAAACAGGGCTGGTTTACTGTGCAGATTTCATGACCAAGGCCTGCTCACTTTGTCATTGTTATTGACTACTGCCACAGCTTAAGCAGGTCTGGCTTGTCCAGCCATCAGCTCACAGAGGCCTCCAGATAAGTTTTCTGCTGTGGAGAGCATCTTTCCAGAGGAAGATTTCAAGAACAACTTCATGAAATCTTAAAAACGGATCCAATGAATGACACTTAGCTTGTCCCACTGCAGCAAACTGAATCCAAGAGGGGACCTGATCTAAATTTTCTTGCTGACAGTAGCCTGCAGAGCCTGAAATTCAAAGATACAATATCTGTTTTGTTACTCCATGAGCTTGCTGTAAAATATGCTGTAATCTTTGCCAGGGGTATGTTGTGCATTCCCTGGAGGTTTTTCAGCACTGAGGAACACTTCAGACTGCTTAACAATTTGTTCAGGCTTTGCCTTATAAGGCCCTTTAACTCCAGCACAAGCGCATGACAGCCCCTCCAAGTGTCAGCCTGTTGGGAACAGATCACAGCCACAGTGTTCTCTGCTCAGGGAGCCACGTTTGTCCTGTCTGGCCTGACCTGCTGCCCTTCTAGCCCCTGCCCTGAACGCTAGCATCAAAATACGGCCTTAGGGTAATGGGTGAGGATGGCAAAAGATTAACTCTGCCTGTGTGTGTGTCCTTGCTGCAAAGGTTGAATTACTTTGAATGCACCGATGCATTTTTGTGTCTTACACTGATTGACTTTGGTTACGGCTGCGATGCCCTGGGAAGACTGGTGGTTTACCACCCGTACACATTCTTCAGTAGTAAGGTATAGGATCTTCTGCTTTTGGGGAGACGTCTGATCTGCCAGTGAAGCTGAGGGAGCCATGAGTTAAAAGTTTCTCTCAGTTCATTCCCACTCTGTGAGGATGTGTAGCTGCAATGGTAGTAGCAACTCTATATCTGGGCAGCAGAAACATTTTTGGTTTTTCTTTTCTCAGTGTGTGTATATCTTATTTTAGTCGCTCTGAAACATCAGCAGATTAGGCTAAAGTATTGAAATGGGGCATGCAAGCCACTGAAAGCAGAATATGCTCTGCTTTGACTTAAAATATCCTCTCTGAAAGCTGGCTGAGTTGTAAGCCATGGGAAACAGCCATTTGTGGAAATCCAGGAGGACTCTCAGCCTCTCCTGCAGTTCCCGGCAGCGTTCCCATTGTGGCTCGGCTGTGCTGTGCATTAGCAGAGACCACACCAGACTTTGCAAGTGCTTAGAGCTGTGAGGAGAAGGAGCCCTATGTGAGGGTGACACTGCGGGGCAAAACAGCCAGGAACAGCCCTTGGACCTCCTGCACCGCAGTCCTGTGTCGGAAGACTATTCCATCTCCTGCAGGTAAAACCCCACTCCTTCAGCCCTTTCTGCAGGAACCAAGGAAAGCCTTCCATGGTTCAAAAACCTACAAATGGTAGCACCTACAAATGATAGCACCTTACACCACACAGACTCAGTAGCTGAGTAAACCCAGACGTTATGGAGCAAAACACACAAAAGCGGCCCAGCAAGTAGAAAGTTTTGTGACTTCAGTGGGATTGCCACTTGCAGGACATCTGTTCAAGGGCTCTGAATAGAAACCACGGCTTGTAACCTGCTCTGGGTGTGACAAATACTACTGAGACATCACACTGCATGTCATTCACATTGTCATAGCCAGTATTTGTCATCACACAGTGATTTATCCAGAGCCAAAATATCACAAATCAATTAAGCATTGAAACTGTAATAACCACAGTATCCATGGCCCTTAGGTTGCTCAGAGTTAGGCGTACAACAGGATGAGATCTTCAGCAAAAGGAAAAAGAACTATCTAGGTTGCATATGGAGCTCCTTATACAGGTGGGCACATCCATATAAAAATTAAAGCTGCATCTGCTGATCTCCAAAACAAACTAAAGCACCTTTTAAAGCCCTTCAAACCAATTTTTATTCACAGTTCTCTCTGATGTGGGCGCTGCCAAAAGGTTTTCCAGCTTCCTACTTGCACCAAAGCTGCAATCGAATCCCTGGCTTTGTAGCTGCTGAAACTGCAATTCACTCAGGTAAACAAAAGCCAAGCTAATGCTTTTTGTAGAATCTTTTACACAAAAATATCAGACTTAAATATTTGCTCTGCTTCCCCTGAAACATCATTGTAATTTGACAATGCATGACAGATCGCTGATCTAAAGGCAACCCCTGTTTTTCCTGCCATTTTTGCATTATCAACTCATTTTTCTCAGTGCATTCTTTGTTTCTCTTCAAAGTATCAATAATGTTCCTTTTGTTTTGCATCTTTCTTCCTCTCTGCCTTACTCCAGAAAATTATGAGCTACACTTTGTTTCTGCAATAGTGGGTGTTCTATGGTGGTTGGGACAACTGTGCTCCTATCAATTGCAGGAATGATTCCCATTACAAAATTTCACAGCTGGTACACTTTCATCATAGGATGAGATAGGCAGCTTAGAGTATTAAATCAAAACTCTAATAGCTAGATAACAGGTGCAGTGAATCCCACCCCCACCCCCCAAAAAAGGCTATTGAAGCATTTTTTGGAGCTAAATTGTGGAATTCCTTGGCACAATATACCACTGACAGTCAGAACTAACTATAAATCAGTACAGGGTTGGAAACTTAGGTTGATAACAAGTGAAACGTGGTTCAATAACACGATTTTTTAAAACAAAATCAAATCCATAGTTGTTCTTCAAGCTCTGATTGTAAGCTCTCAGGCAAAGCATTATTATTTTGAAGGTACTAATAAGCAGGGTTTCGATTCATTTTTTAACCCAAAATAAAAATACATCACATCTTTTGGAAGTTTATATGCCTACATTTACTCCGTATAAAAATAAAAACCAGCGTAAAGTACTTTTCACAGAATGTATCTTACCTTTAGAAAAAAAAATAAACCTTTTCAGAAATTCACCAAATAAAATGAAAGTGTTTGTTAATCTATCTATCTCATTAAAATGAATGCATATCTTGTATGTAAGCTAGGTTTGATAAACTATCATTATTTTGCTACTAATGATACTTCTTAAACACTAAATATTAGCTTAATTTTTTGTAGGTGCAGCTATTGCAATGCCAGATGCAATTTAAATAATTGTCACCCTTCCTTAGCAGCCACACAGCAAGCAGTCCCAGTACTGAGGAACTCACATTAGAAGAAAAAGAAGACAGCACACCAAGAAACACCTTCATGAAAGCAGAAGTGATTTGCAAGTTGTCAGGGCTTGATTAGTAAAACCACATCTACAGAACATCTGCTTGTTGATCTACTCTACTAAATAAAATAGTCTAATGTTGTTTAGGTTAGGGTTTGTTTTGTAACTAGTATTACTGATTTGGAGACATCGGTTTGTTATTCTAGTAGAATACTTTTGGCTTGAAATCATCACTTACACTCCCCATGCGAAATAAGCTGCAAATGTTACACTTCTACATCTTTCTGCGTGTATAATCGAGGGGAAAACTGTTTAAATTCCTAGATAGATCTGAAATGTGAGAACCCAAAATACAACTTTAAAAGTCCCTTCTTTCACATGGTCCCAGTTTTCTGAAAAGTGCCATCATCCTTAAATGGAAATCTTACGCCAACACGGAGATACGTACGTTCAGTATAGCTAAATTGGGGCTTAGCAATCAGTAATTTGACAATTAGAAGATCTGTTGAAGATGATGTTTAGAACAGACACATCCAGGGATCCTATCACTTCATTGCCATCACAGACCAGATACAATATTGGCATCTGCTCTAGACATATGTATGTAGGTTTATGCAGGCTAGAAGTATCCTGAAACAGGTATAAAACCACACTGTGTGATTGCCCGGGCACTAGAATCATCAAACATTTTGTCTTCTGCCAAATATCATCTGGAAGTATTTTACTGGTCTTCAAAAATTGTATTTTTCCACTACAGGAGCAGTCTAACATGGAGAAAACTAAGTTGTCTGAATAGACCTGATGCAGATAGATAGTACAGCACTCTCCATGCCTTTGGTGAGTGCCCAAACTGCAAATGTGTTGCCCAGAACATCAGAAGATCTAAACAAATCAGTAAACTAAAGAAATAAAGGGAAAACATAGAAAAAGGGAGATAATTTTTGTTTTATATGAGAAAAGAGTAGACAATATCATTGGGTAACATCATGAAGGGATGTATTTTTTTCATTAGCTGTATCTCTTTCTCTCTTTATAATATTATAAGCAAGGCAATACTCCTCTACCATCCTTATGAAAAGAGGTAGACTGTTATCCTGTGAAGACTGGGCAGTGGCAGAAGCAGGCCTCAACCGATGGTTTTTCTTCACCTTCACTAAATTGATTCGAACCTCCTATGAGAAATCTGCAAGGCTCTAGTTCTGCAGAAGAACTACTCAAGAGAAAAAAAGTCTTATTTTGTCAAATTAACAACCTGACATGTGTCCTTCTCCATTTGTGCAGAGGGTCCTGCTGCATGGTTACTATTATTTTAATTTATGATAAACTAGTGCCTAGAGCACATAACTACAGTAGGCTCTGTGTGCTAACTGCCTGTTTTAAACCAGTGCCAGCCTCAGAGAAAGCCTCTTTCTTTACATTCCTAGCGCACCTAGCAGTAACTGTCCTAGCTGCAGGTGAACACCGCTTCACAGCTCTCTCAAGAGACCTGAATTTACCATGAGGTTGAGGATACCTGCAGCCTGGCTCCAGGTTTTGTTATTCTCCAGCACAAGAGACATCAACCAGAGCAAGACAGAGAAAGACAAAAAGCCTTCTTAAGTACCAAATTAAAACATAACTAGAAATTTTCAGGGTTAAAGCATTCAGCCTCTTCCCAAATATCTTTATTTAAAAGGTTAGTGTTGAAACAATTATGTATCATACTCTCTTCCAGGTTCTGAAATTGGAATATATGCAAAAACTTAAAATGTAGACATGTCGACCGGAATTTTCACAGCAATCTAGAGGATTTAGAATTATTTTCCACTAAAATTAGTGGAAGACAACATCAATCATTTAGACTGCTTTGTAAATCAGCAATAAATTTCATCCCAGGAACTGCTGACTACTAGGATTAATGAATACTCTCTCTTCTGTGAGCTACTTACTAGACAAGGCATTTGTACATTAGAGGTGCAAGATATAAAGATGATTTCCTGATTAACTGCACTCCAGATACCAGTTTAACGGTAATCTCATCTTGAATGAGGCTTGCATGTGGTGTGCAATATAATGTAAAACAGTTCTCCAATTTGTACTTTATAACATTAAAGTATAAAATAATACCATTAGAGTGACATGAATAGGAAGTCAGTGGAACTTGCATTTTCCTCAGGAAGCCTAATTATGATTTTTCTCAGCGTGTACCATTGGTGGCCATAGCACTAGTCTTTAAAAAGCACTTGCAGTGGCCCTGAGCAAGGAACCACTGGGGATGCCTTCCCCATGAAAGGAACATCACAGTGTGCTTGCATGCCTTTGAGTTGAGCACTGGAAGTGGGACCATGGAGAAGAAACAACAGCCTTAACGATCCTTGGAAGAAATCACTTGCACATATGCAATGCAGTGGCTTTGCATAATACATACCACATGTTATGCTGGTTCAAGGCAAACTCTTGGCACCTTGTGGCTGCCTCAGGCTGTGAAAAGCTTAATGAATTCCCTAGCTAACAACAGAAGTTGGATGTACTGATTTGGGCGCAGTGTAGAGTGATTAAAAATTAATATTAAACTTTCAGTATGGATCCAGAAAGTAGCCAGTTATTTTTTATCTCTGCTTCTCCTATGTGACTTTCTGACACCATCTGAAGCAGAGGCCAGAAGGCCAAGAGATTATTTCTGTGCAAAAGGTTTCCAGTTTTTTTCAGGTCAGAGGATCAAACATGGCATACTGCCTACAGATCTGTCGTTACAGGGTCCTTTTTTCCAGACTAGGACCAATAGCTGGGGTGCTCAAAGGCTACATGACAGGTGACTAGAGAATTTCAGAAAGAAGGGCTGTGATGTGTAGTCCTGACTCCGCTCTGAGCCATTCCTCTTTCAAAGTAGTGTCAGATCCCTTGTTTGAATGGATGGATGTAACTACTCTTCATCAAAGAGATAAAATAAAAATTCCAGCTCTTTCATTGCTATAACTTGTTGGAGTTGAGGTGGACTGATCAAAAATGTCCATTGTTAAATTATGGTCTTGAGCAGACAAGCAGAAGACACTTCTCCGTGCAGGCCCTCCACAGAGGAGGAAGGCACCCTGTCATAAATTTCCTCGTCATTTTACCTTAGCTGAAAGCTTGTCATTAAGGAAATCTGCCCTTGTAGACTGGAGTGGACTCCTTATTACAGTTTTGCATTGCAAATCCACTGCCAATCGCCTAGTCCTTCTTGGAGAAGCCTGTTAGGATAGAACAAAGGGTAATGACTTTAAACTCAAAAAGAGAATAGATTCAGACTAGATATAAGAATTTTTTTATGATGCGGATTGTAAACACGGGAACAGGTTTCCCAGAGAGGTGGTAGATGTCCCATCCCTGGAAACATTCAAGGGGTTGTATGGGGCTCTGAGCAACCTAATCTAGTTCAAGATGTCCCTGCTCACTGGATGACATTAAAAGGTCCCTTCCAACCCAAACCGTTCTATGATTCTCTGTTACAGATAGGTGACCAAATAGAATGGACTATAGGGTCTGGAACAAAAAAGGTGTTTCAAAAGGAGGTGTAAAGTTATATTTTTGTCATATATGAGGGAACACAAGCAAAGCTCGCACAGTGATCACAGCAGCAATAAAGCCCAAATATTAATATTCTGGCCCCATTTACCTCCTGGGGCAGCAGTTTATTTTCAGCTCTTCTTTAGCTTTTGCCAGTTGGACTGCTGGTAACTTTTTTCTTTTCTTTACTATCTCACTTTGGAAGCCACATCCAATGTACTAACACAAACCTCAGCAGCAAATATTTTACATTTTTTAAAGGAATATAATTTCAACTATGTACTATATGTGGAGGTTGATCAGCAGCACAAGAACAGAAATAAATGCTGCTAAAAGCAGCTTTTCTGCTACAATCTGGGTTGCTTGAACAGAAAGGAGAGGGACATGTCAGAATCTACGGAAACCAAGCTCTAGTTTTTGAATTCAAATTTTTAAAATGTACGTTTTTTTCGCCTCTTTCTCCTGACATATTCAAATAGCCAGGCCAGCTTTAAGGGGCAAGAGGTGCAAGAGTCTCTTCCCTATCAGCATTAAAACTGTCAGGATCCATGAAACCCAATGCCACAAACTGTTTCTAAAGGAGTGGATAACACAAGTCCCGGTGCACACATGAATCTCAGCTCATTAAGAACTACAGAGGGATGTGCAGCTGAGGAGTGGTGACCCATTTCAGTGGCATTATTATGGTGACAGAATAGAAATTCAAGAGAAATTCCCTTTTTAGTGAAGAGTGGTCCTATTCACAGATACATTTCTGCCCTGCCCTTCAGTGCTGGGAGTATTACGTGTTGTTGTCACCCCTCGCTGCCCCAGATGCATGCAAAGTATCAAGGGAGGCACTGAGAATAGGAAGTGGAAGGCAAGGACTAACCAGAAATTTCTTTCTGTGTAATTTCAGAGACAGTAAAGGAAATTGGGAAGGTTGCCTTATATTTGTCCTCTGCAGGTCCTCCAATCCCCCTCTGCTCCCCAGGAGCCAGGCTAGGCTCCTGCAGCAAGGCGTTAGCTGGGTAAGCAAGCTGCGGTGCCAGCAGCCAGCACTAAAATCCCAAGAGACAGGGTTACACCACGGTTGTTCCTAGCAGAGGGGTGGCAGTCAAGACTGCACTGCTGCTGCTTGCTCCACCTGGGAAGCTTCAAACAACACCAGCTATCAGGATAGGAAAGAAGGGAGAAAGGTGAAACATGTCCATCCTTTCTTCTTGTTCTCCTCTACTTCAAGGAAAGTCACTGCAAACAGCATCTCCTGGTTTACTGACCTCCCAGCTCTGACAGTGGGTGTTCTGTGGCTTGTTTCATTAATTGCTGCCAAGGTCTGAAGATGTTGGATAAATCTCAGGCTAACATGATGCTGTTTATGCATTGCAGAGGCCCGGCACGGCAGGAGGTCTTGGGGGAGCAATTGCTTCTTCTCCCTGTCCCTGCTACCAGCAGAATGACTTACAAGTAACTGTTTGGGGACAACAGACATCACTTGGCCAGAAGACCTCTGCTCTACAGAGGCTGTTGAGGGCTCCTTCCACTCACAGTACCTGTTGGTCCGTTGAGAGGAGGTATTCTGCTGCTGGTGTCACCGCATGGAGACCCCTCTGGTCAGAGGAGTTATCAGTGCAAGCTCCCCATGGCTGCAGAACAAAACCAAGCAAACATGGGAAAATCTAATAGGCTGCACTTACTAATAAATGATGGATTACCTATTCATATGTCTGCTGTCTTGGGAAGGTTTAAAACAAAGCCCTGTGCTCTAGTTTTTATTTCTCAAACAATGCCATCTCCTGCTGTGCATGCTTCAACTCCATGTCTTGATAGCACGTGGCAAAACTGAAACAACAAAAAAGAGGGAAGAAAACAATTTCAGTTAAACCAAGTCTGTTATAAAGATTTTTTTCAATGAAGAAATAATGATCTTGTGCACTTACAGAACTGGACTCAGAGGTGTATGTTGAGATCTGCTACTGCTCTGTTGTCCAGCTTCAGTTATATCGCTTACTGTTTCCCCATCTGCGTTTTCCAGGCGTGAAATGCTGTGGGAGGTGAAGGAGAGATTTCCCAACCTTTGCTTGTCCTGTTGGTCAAACTGATTTTCCCACCAGACCACACAACCTCGGGGCCGTGCCCATGAAACCCTGCGCACAGGGCAGTGGGGGATGAAGAACACATACTGGTGCTAGCATCTGCCACCCTGCAGTGGAGGCATTGAGGGCACGTATTCGGGTGTTTAGCCACTTCTCACTTTCACCACTGCAAGCCACGAGTGGCAACAGACTGGGCACCCTGACCACGAGCCACTCAGCGTGGGTGCATAAGGGCTTGGAGACATTCAGCCACTACTTACTGCATTAACATGCCTGGGCCAAATAAGAACAACTGTCCCAGGGTGATGGCTCATTGGCATGGGGGACCCTGAGGTGCAGCTCACAGTGGTGGGGTTCCAGGTGGCCTGAGCACAACTCCTGATGCTGCAGCCACTGTGCACACCAAGCAAGCAGCCTGGTACAGGAGATAGAAGTACAGCAAGAGACTGATGTGATGGGGCTGAGAGCCCCAATTAAAACTGCAGATGGAGTAGCCTCTCCTGGAAATATCGGATGGTGGCACTGCTTAAAATTTCGAATGCAGTTTTGTGCAAGACGCTCTGTTTGAGTGAGTCCAAAAAGTGAGTGTGGATGATAGGCTCAGGAGTCTAAAAGGCTAGACAAACTTTTCAGTCCTGGTCTATTTTAATATAGCATCTGAGGCCAGGGTCTGGTAAGTAAACAAAACCCAGATTAATCAAACCTCAGAATTTCAACTCAGATGAAAATGATGTGGTTCAAATATGCCCTAGGGAGGAATGCTCGACACCAGTGAGGATGCCAGAACAGTGTTAGTGCAGCACAATGCAACACGCTGGCATGTGGTAATTTTAAGAGCCAGAAGTATCTCCTCTTAAACAATCTGAAATGCAAATGTGAAGCCTGTTTTCCCTCCTTGCTCTGTGTTTTCTTGACAACCGCTGCCAGGATCCAACCACTAACTTGTCACCACAAAAATATGTCGAAGCATTTGCAACGGCTGAGGCGTTAATTCTGACCTTCATGGGTATGTGTGTGCCTTCCTTATGCAGTCTTCAGGCCAAAGTCTGGTTTCTCAGACTGATTCAGTCCTACCAATAGCCAGGACGATGGGAAGCCAAGGGTTTTGCACTGAGGACGAGACGCCCGGCATCATGCCAAACGGTTCTGGTTATATGCAGGGTAGTGGCAAAAAAAAAAAAAAAAAGTTTGTTAAAAAAAAAAAAAGCTTTTTGAAAAA